>CM066038.1:305884731-305922094 GCA_033557465.1 Ichthyophis bannanicus | reverse complement strand
AAAGTACTTCACCCCTATCTAATTGCTCCCGTGGATTGCTGGCCGCCCAAATGCCTGACATTACAATTTTTTTTTTTTTTTTTTTTAACATTAAATCCCAGCTGCCAAATTCTAGACCATTCTTCAAGCTTAGCTAGATCCCCTCCTCATGTTTATCCTAACACCTTCCTGGGTGTCAACTCTATTGCAGATTTTGGTATCATCCGCAAAGAGGCAAAACCTTACTCAACAGCCCTTTCCGCTATATCAATAACAAAGATGTTGGTAAAAAGAATTGGACCAAGGATAGATCCCTCTGGGGCACACCATTGAGAACATCCTTCTACTCAGGGGGAGCTCCATTTACTTGTACTCTTTGTAGCTCCCCACCCCAACAATTTCTAACCCAAAGCAGTAACTTTAGGGTCCGGCACCCCTAGGGGTGCCTCAGTTTGTTTATAAGTCCCGCAGGCAAGCTGTGAGGAACAGTGTCAAAGGATTTGTACCACTTTGAAATCTAAAATATACCACATCTAGGGCTCGCCTCTGATCCAACTCCCTGGTCACCACCAGTCAAAGAAGAATAGAAATCAAATCCAAATTTGTCTGATAAGACCGGCCCTCTGGTGAATCCATCCAATGGGATGGCTGCTGTGCTTTATTCGGATCCTGTAAGATCCGCTGGACTTCTGTTTCCTCCGACTTCCCGAAACCACGTCACTATTTTCCCCCTTCCTTTCTCTTTCAGCACAGCAAAAGGCGTTTTCCAAATAATTTCCTCACACCACTCACCACCGAAGGGTTTAAACTACGAACCGCTGTTACTACATCCTTACTACTCTTGTACTTTCCCCTTCCACTACGCTTTTTGTGTAAAGGCAAACCACATGGAGCCCTCTCTCTATCAAGGGTCCTTTGGCACCACCCACTCACTAACTGCCCTCTCCCCCGGACTGTGCCAACGAGGCATTGAAAAGGGAGGTCAGGTCCAGAGTGGCGAGCTGCTAAGAACGTCCCCTAAGTTCCCTCAGTATATCCTCTCTCTTCCTCCTCTTCTAGGGTGTATCCCATCCCGGTTTCCCAATCTCGCTACTTGATTTCTACTTTTAAGGGGAGATAGTTTCTCAACGACACAACAGTCTTTTGAAAATTGTTCCAAGATGTCCTTTTTGTCTTGCTTTTTTTGCTCTCGCTCTATTTGTGGGTGTTTTCTGAACGGTGTGCCTATCCTGGTTTTCCATCTGTGAACACAGAACAAGAAATATTTGTTTAGAGCACTTTCCGCTTTTAATCCTTATCAGCCTTCTACATATTCCCTCCTGTCCCCCCTGCACCCCTTGCGAGGGTCTGAAAGACCAATTACCAAACTCTTGCGCCTTTTCCTCTCTCACACTAATATAATCTGAAAAATGTTTTCCTTATTCCCCCCCATTGTAAATTTGCATTGTGGCTATTTCCTTCCCTTTCATCCTCATTTTGAATCTTTTTTGGCTCTTTGTGCACTTCTTGACTTACACTTTTGCTAGGCTTCTTCTCTAAGTTTTTTTTTTTCCAAATACAGAATGCATCTGTCTGTCCCTCTCTCTGTGATTACTCTTGTATTTTTTCCATTGAAGGGAGGCCACTCTCCCCTTTTTTCCCTCTTCAACGTTTTTATTCCTTTTTCAGCTACTCTTTCTTTGTTCTTACTTTAACTAACTTCTTTTTTTTTCTCTTTTCTTTCGTCTCTTCTCATCACTACGGTCTCCCCGATGCGTGCTGTGCGTCTCATCGCCATTCTAACAACGAAAACCATAGCAAGTGACTCCTTTTCCTTTTACCAAGCGTGGTTAGTACCATTTTAACAAAAAGGTTGGTTTGCCCTTAAAATATCCCCTTTCCCGAGTGTTCCCACTGTTTTTCTACATCCCTCCAAGCTTGTTCCCCATCCACTAACGAACTAACTGATTGGTATTGGCCCATCTTCCGCAGTTAAGTCTTCCTAAAGTCTAACGATCCTCGCCTTGGAATGGATTCTAACAACCCTAGTTCCCTAAATACTGAACACACCATCTGGTGAATTCCACTGGATGCAAAATGATCTCCCAACTAACAACATCCGAAAACACTTTCACCATTGGTAAGCAACCAAGGTCCAGTATGGGCCCCTTGCCCCTTCACGTGTGTGTGGGGGTCTGTTACAAATTGCATGAATAGTTCTCCCTGTAGGAGGAATCCAGGCATCTCCTTGCCTCCTTTAACTTCTAGATGATACTGCAGACAGGAAATGTGACAATCAAACATCTGGCATATTGAAATTCTCATATCAGTAGGCCACTCGTCCCCTTTCCTAGCAATTGCTGCGCATTGTGCTTCAATTAACTCTAAAATGTCCACCTCTTCCTCTGTATGAGGGAGGTCTGTATATAAGAGGCAAGAGTGGAGGATGAACAATGGTGCTTTATTAAATCCCCAACTCGTTTCGGCAGATGCCTTCTTCGGGGGTTAGAATACTTTAATAGTTAAAACAACAACACATTGAAAACATAATAAATCAGAAAATGAATATAAAAAAATAAAAAAATAATAAATTAATGAATTAATTAAAACGGGCACATAGTTAAAAGATAAAATCGATGGCCATAATCTAAACAATAAAAACACCATAGGTGATCAAAACGACCAATAAATAAATATTTAAACAATACATAAATATAGTTAAAGCCATATCCATAAATTAAAGAAATATATAATATAGATGCAGGGCAAGACAAAGGGGTCTGTTTTACTAAGCAGTCTTAGGGCATGTTTACTAAACCTTCTTAATGTGCGCTCTGTGACGTTATCGCGTGCTAAGGTACCTTAGCACACAATAATGGCGCTTTAGCAGGCGCTCGGGTACCTTAGCGTGCGCGCAGCGGCGCAAATGAGCGCTGAAGGCGGGGAAAAGGCTCCTGGGAGGGCGGAGGAAGGCTCCCTAGGGGCGGAGAGAAGAGAAGGGTCAATGGGGTGGAGAGTGGGAAGGGGAGAGGCTCCCCGCACACTAACGCTGTGAAATCCGAGGCTCATAACTAACGCCAGTGAAACCCTGGCATTAGAGCTGATTTAAAGGGAAGAGAGAAACCATTTCTGTCAGCAATGTACAACAAAACCAGGGAACCCTACAAAAAAGTGATAAGTGTGATACATGTGCACGGAACAAAAGGGCAAATAAACAGTGAAAATGACCCCAACAAAATATAAAAAAAACATAACCAAGCTGGGCAATAGTGATAGTAATGGGAAACATCAAAAAGCACTCCCGAGAAAGCTCCAAAAAAAAGATATGAATTTTGGAAGGGTCTACGCTCCGTCCCCATACAAGGTGAATGATCCCACAGTGAAATTGTTCTCATCAGGATTTCCCTCTCCATTGGACAGGTTTCCTATGGCGTGCACATGTCCCACAACAGCAGGGCAGGCATGTCGGAATGGGCAACTGGACAGATGCTGGGAAAGGGGGCACAGAGGGCTGCAGACGGCACATGCTGTTACTGCAGCTGGGCCACAGTGCGGACTAGGGTGATGCCTAGGTGGCCCATAGGAATTCTGAAACAGTAGAGCAGCCAGACAGCAACTGATGAGGGCCCAGCCTGGGCACGAGTGTGCTTCCCACAGTGTCACAGGGGACAGTACCCAGTAGGGACCCCCAAGGGCACAGAACAGTGGCAGGCGGTGCTGGGGGGAAGCGTGGACATCTATGCAGGCACCCCTACCCCAGAACCCAAACCATAGGCAGCCACCTACCCGCACACTGAATGGCCTGAGACTGCGTTCCACCAGCACCACCAGCAGAAGGGCATGTCAGCAGGGTGGCAGAGGGGCACTGGTGGTGGAAGGGGCAGTGGCAGCTGCCCAGAGCAGACCGTGGCCTATCCCTGTATAGGTGGGTGCCATGCACTGCAACAGACAGACCCTGTCTGATGAACAGTCATGGTAGGTTATGGTTTTTTTCCAGTTTGTTCAGGTCATTTTCAATGTTTAACTGCCCTTTTGTTCTGTGCACATGTATAATCTTTTGTAGGTTTTCCCTGGCTTTGCTGTACATTGCTGATGGAAATGGTTTCTCTTCCCTTTAAATCTACTCTAACGCCAGGGTTTCACTGGCGTTAGTTTTCAGCCCCAAAATCCACAGCATTAGTGTGCAGGGAGCCTCTTCCCTCCCACTCTCCACCCATTGACCCCTTCTCTCCGCCCCTGGGGAGCCTTCCTCCGCCCTCAGGGAGCCTTTACTCTGCCTTCAGTGCTCGTTTGCACCGCTGAGCACTGCTGAGCGCCGCTGAGCGCGTTAGCGTGCGATAAGGTACCTTATCGCACGGTAAAGCGCCATTATCGCACAATAAGGTGCCTTATCGCGCGCTAAAGTGTCAGAGCGCACATTAAGACGGTTTAGTAAACATACCCCAAAGTCTCAATAAATGTAAAAATCAATGTACAAACATATGTTCTACATGTTACTCACATGCAAGCACTGTGGGTTCAAGGACCGAAGTGGTAGATCCTCTTATAGTGTAGCTGTCACCATGGAACTGTCAACAATAGACTCTTGTAATTGTAACTGTTGTGTATCTATTAAAACTGCAATATGACAATTAGAAATGGGAAGAGAGATCTATAAATGAATCATCAATTTACTTAAAATACAAAAATCTCTGAACTCTAAGCACCTAAAGAGGGATATTGTGTGATAAATAACATAACAAAATAAGAGCCATACCATACAGAGGGAGAATGACAAGGAACATCATTGTACCATTATAGGTGTAATCAATGCCATAATCATGATACCCTGAGAAACTCTGTAGAATCTACAAGACCTTTATTAATAGGAGTTTTATATATCTTTTAGTTGACTAAGAGTGCAGGAGTTCTTATTTATTTATTTATTTTATTTATTTATTTTACAGTTTTTATATACCGCGCTCTTTGGTATCAGCGCGGTTTACAGATAACAAATTTCGCATTAGAACAGTCCTTTGCTTACATTATAACAAGGTCTTTTGCTTACATTATAACAGGGTCAGTAACTTGGAGACAACATGGTAAACTATATACAAGCTATATACAGAAAGATATATTACCTCTGAAAGTTTACAGTTAAATTGGGTCGTAACTTTGGGTGTGCAGAGCGTCTAGGTCGAGTTCTGTTATGACTATGTTGTTGGAATGTCAGAGGCTGTGTGAGTGATTTGTGAGATGGGGGGAGGAGGTGTAGGGTTAGGGCCTAAGAGATGATGACAGAATAGGTAGTGTTTGAGGGCCTTTTTAAATTGAGAGAGGTCTTTTATTGATCGGATATGAGGAGGGAGATTATTCCAGCAAGTTGGAGCGAATAAGGTGAAGGCCCTGTCTCTGGTTGTTTGATTACATTTAGTGTACTCCTTTGGTACGACAAGGGTATTGGCGGCTGCGGATCTTCTCAGTCTGTTCGTGGGGGTGTTGATAATAAGTGATGAGAGGGAAGGTGGGGCTATTTGATTAATTGCTTTAAAGGATAGCAGAAGTGCTTTGTAAGTTATCCTGGCTTGTAGGGGTAACCAGTGAAGCTCTGTTAGTATGGGGGTGATGTGGTCTCTACTGGAAGTACCGCAGAGAATGCGAGCTGCTGAGTTCATCGCCAATTGGAGTGGGTTGAGGGTGCTCTTGGGTAGACCATGCAGGATGATATTAGCATAGTCAAAATGAGGTGTTATAAGGGTTTGGAAGATTGTTCGGAAGTCATTGGAGGCGAGTAGTGGTCTTAAGGGTTTCAGCGTTCTTAATTTGTAGTAAATGGATTTAACGGTCTGCTTTATGTGATCTTTGAAGGTCAGTTCTTGGTCGATGGTTACTCCCAGGTAGCGAATTGATGGTTTACATGGTAGTTCCGCGTCTCTCACCTTCAAAGTTGCAGGGGGGGGAGAATTTCTTATTCCTGGTTACGAATAGGACTTCCGTTTTCTTGAAGTTTATTCGCAGGTTCTGTGATAGGAGCCAATCTGTAATCGCGTTGAAGCAGGCGATAATTGGGGAGAAGTCAGGGGCATTAATTTTTATTGGCGTAGATCAAGCTGGAGGCGTTAAATGTTTTGATGATTTCACAGATTGGTTGTATATATATGTTAAACAGAAGAGCTGAAAGAGAGGATTGTTTACAATGCTGTTTTTTGTCTTTGGACAGAATTCTTATATTTAAGATACAGCCCTAGTTCTGACGGGCTTTTTATCTACATCTCATCTATCTTTTTATCAACGCGATTCAAGTTCATTTTAAAGATACAATGTTTTTTAGACCATGTTTCATTTGTTCGCAATTATTTTTATTTTTACTCTCATATTTATTCATCAATGGTTATATTACACAAGGTTAGTTGGTTCCGCTAGTTTCAAGAACTCCTTTGAGGAAGATTCACAATTTTTATCACAAAATTTTTATCACAAGTATTTATTCCTTACCCCTTTTCTTTGTTAGGTTTATGTTTTTAAGTTAGTATAACACGATGCCTTTCAATAGCAACACAATGGTTCTCCTATACATATGTTCAAATTAGCTATGGCATTGATTACACTTATAATGGTACAATGATGTTCCTTGTCATTCTCCCTCTGTATGGTATGGCACTTATTTTGTTATGCTATTTATCACACAATATCCCTCTTTAGGTGCTTAGAGTTCAGAGATTTATGTATTTTTAAGTTTTAATAGAGCCTTGGTTTTAATTTAAGTAAAATTGATGATTCCTTTATAGATCTCTCTTCTCAGTTCCATGGTGACAGCTACATTATAAGAGGGTCTACCACTTGGGTCCTTGAACCCACAGTGCTTGCATGTGAGTAACATGTAGAACATATGTTTGTACATTGATTTTTACATTTATTGAGACTTTGGGGCATGTTTACTAAACCGTCTTAATGTGAGCTCTGTAACGTTATCGTGCAATAAGGTATCTTATCGCGCGATAATGGTGTATCTGCAGGCGCACAGGTACCTTATCGCGCGATAACGCGTGCAGCACCGCAAACGAGCGATGAAGGCGGGCAAAGGCTTCTGGAGGGCGGAGGGAAGACTCCCCAGAGGCGGAGAGAAGGGGTCAATGGGTGGAGAGTGGGAGGGGAGAGGCTCCCCGCACACTAATGCTGTGAAATCCGAGGCTCAAAAATAACCCAAGTGAAACCCTGGCGTTAGAGCCGATTTAAATGGACAAGAAACCATTTACGTCAGCAATGTACAGCAAAAACCAGGAAAACCTACAAAGAGTGATAAGTGTGATAGATGTGCACGGAACAAAAGGGCAAATAAACATTGAAAATGACCTGAACAAACTGGAAAAAAAAACATAACCTAGCTGGCCAATAGTGATATCAATGGGAAACATCAAAAAACACTCCCAAGAAAGCTCCAAAAAAAAGAAATGAATTTTGGAAGGGTCTATGCTCCCCATACAAGGTGAATGAGCCCACAGTGAAATTGCGCAGAGCAGGGTTTCCGACTCCATTGGCCAGGTTTTCTATCTACAGGGACTGCACTGTCTCTGTGGCCACAGTGTGGTGCAGTGAACACAGCCAGTGTGTTCAGGAGCAGAAGGTCACAGATTCAAATCCCAGCTGGGGCTCCTGCCAACCCAATCCCCATATTTTACCCACTACTAAACCGTGATAGTAAAGACAAACCTTTATTGCAGAGAACATAAGCATGGTTCAAACACCTATATTTTACCTTATAGAGCACAGACACCATAAACATGTGCATTACCTAGAGCACATTCCCCTAAATGCAGTCCTGGAGGGCCACAAATCATTCAGGTTTGATGCTGTTTCTAATAAAGATGTGTGTGCTGCATTTCCATGTACCGCCTCCATGGTATGCAGATGTATCTCATGCATATTCATTAGGGACAGCATGAAAACATGAACAGTGTTTGGCCCATCAGGAATGGATTTGGGAACCTCTGGCCTAGAGCAGCGGCCAACAGGAGCAGAAAGAACCACACCCACATGCTCCATTATCCAAAGTCTCATGGAGAGGCAGGATATCGGGCCTTGCGTGTATCTCCCAATACTAGTACTTGCATACCTTACCAATGCCACCCTAAACCTGGGAATACGGTACACATATCTCAAACGTTTGCTATGATTACTGGCAGATAGGAATTCCTAAGTTAAGCACAATATGGTCATAGAGCTGTATCATACCAATTTCTCTGATGTGTGTGGAGTGTGTTTTAGGTCTGGTGTCTGACAGTGTTCACCATCCCGGGGAGTGACCCCAATATTATTGCATACCATAGCCATGCCTGTGCGCTGTCCAGGACTGGTGAGTTGGCCAGGACTGCCAAAAGCCTCTATATATGAACAATGCTGGCATAGGTGTGGGAGTGTGTGCCTGTCCATCCAGTGTGTGTTGGTTGCTACACCTTACTCAGCCCACACTGTTTGCACTGTGTCCAGTGTTAGCTTGCCAATGTGCATAATGAGGAACAAGGTACTGTGGGTATAGCTCGGACAGGGTGGCCTGGGCAGGATGCATGAGCACAGGGCATAGGGCAATGGCTGGGACATTGTAGTGGCCGGCCACCACCTGCATGGACAGGGTGGCCACAGCATGTCCTGCTGGGAGGTCACTCTCACCCTAATTGAGCAGTCACCATGGCATGGCTAGGTCCCCCATAGTGCTCTATAGTGTTTTTCTCATGTGATTTTTATGAGTTCCCTTTTGGGGCCCAATCACTAACCTATCTGCTTGGTGGGTGTGCTGATGTCCCAGTTTTGGGTGCACACATTTTCTCCAGTAATATGTACTATGGACTAGCTAGCAGACTGCTTGCAGTTAGTATGTGTATGGCTGGAACACCTTGCAGGGTGCAGCGGCTGCAGATTCACTGTGCTTGCTGCTGGAGAATGTCAGATAGTGGTGGTGGGCAGTTGAGCATTTCCAGGCCTCCTGTCGGTCTGCTATCACCGTATGGATACGTATAGAAATGCATGGACTGCCCTCTAGGTTGTCTATTCCCGAGCTGGGCTGAGGTTGATGGTCTCCTCTACCACCACCATTGCAGTGATGTAGAATGTGGACTTGTGGGTGGACGATCCTGAGCTCCAGAGGGCAGTTTGGGTGGTACTACATAATCCGCCTATGGGTCCAAACAGCGCCCCCCACACGGGTCACATAAATCATGTGGCCATGGTACCCACACAGGATATGCACTATTCTGGGTGCATCAAAGTGCTCAAGGGCTAAACTTGCCTGTGAAAGAAAAGATGGACACAGGTGTATTTGGAAGTGTATTTGCAAGACCTACCTATCACACACTGGCACTGATGGGACCCGCACCATAGCCTATCTCAGCTAAGCCAGGTGCTGTGGACATGGTGCTGGGCGGACCACCTCACCCTCAGGGTGAGCACAGGACCCGCACAATGTGATGGTCAGTACCTACTCTGTGCCAGTAGCACACATGCTCAGTACTCCCTACCAGGCTGAGGTGGTGTGGGGGTGCATACCCCATCCTGTGGTTATCTGTAGACTGCTGATTTGCATGTGCAGTGCATCATGGATATGTGTGGTTTAACCCTATCCTGGTAACCACAGCAGACAGTTCGTGTGGTGGGCTGCAGTCCTACTGTAGCTAGCCATGAGTTTGCTTGCAGCTATGGAGATGTAGGCCACTGGTGACTTCACTGCCTGTGGAACCACAGGTCCTGGGTTTGATCCCACAGTGGGGTTATTTGATAGGGCTGTCTGAGGCATTTTCTTTTATAATTTAAATTGGTGCTGCCAGCAACAACACCCTCAGTGCTGTAGCCTGAAGGTGCCTCGAAAGCGCTCTATAAAGCACCCTATAAGGTGCCCTATAGGGAACATTATAAGGTGCCGTGGTGGACAGTGCACCTTATAATGTGTCCTCAGGAGTGCCGCATAGGGCGCATGATGTGGCACCTTAGGTTATGGCAATGTGAGGGTGTGTTTGCTGGCAGCACAAATCAAAATAAAACCCAAATGCCTCACAAAGCACTGCTGATATTAAAGGGTAATGTCTCAGGCAGTCATATGCAACAGCCACACTGTGGGATTGAACCCATGACCCCTGTACCATCAGGCAGCTTGTCAACCAATGTGCTACACCTTTGCCACTAGGTCTGTATGTCAGCACACCTACCTACGATTAACTCACATTATTGTGGTACACTACCTCCATCGTGTCATAATTTGCGGTACGCAACCTATTGCGTGAGTCCTACGTTTAGACCAGAAGGCCCTCCCCCCTTTATGGCATCCTGCACATCATTGCTGGGCTCACATTAAGATGGATTAGTGAACATACCCCATAGGCACACACAACCCCATATCACCAGGGTGACTGACAGCTCACGTTGATGGGGTCTCAGGACTCCTTGGTGTAACTGTTTAGCCAATCATTGCTATGTGAAAAGGCATAGCACACCAGTTCAAACAGTACCCTAGGAACCAGTGGTAATGGGTTCGAGACCCAAGTGTGTAAACAACAAGCTAAAATTCTAATTGTGTTTTTAAATGTCAGACACATCAGTGCAATGTGTGTCTGCAGCATAGATCTGAATAAATATTGTTGGCGACACCATATCCTGTGCGGCAGAAAGATGCGTGCGTGTTGCTGTGCGCATGCGCGTGCGTGTGTGCGTTCCTCATTGTTGACATTGTTAACATGGCCACCAGATCACGCAAGCCTGCATTCACCAGGCAGGAGCTGCGCTACCTGGCAGAGCTCATTGCTGTGAGGCAGCACAAGCTGTTTTCTGGGTCCTCCAGGCGTCAGGACCTGGTGAGGGTCCGGAGGGCCTGGGATCGGCTGACACGGCGGTATAATCGTGTGGCAGACTACCCACGTGAGGTAAGTGTATGGGGACAGGTCAGTAGATCCATATACATATCCAGTGTTGATTGTAGCTGTGCATGCTGCTGTGTGTAGGTAGTCTATCTCAGTTATGTGTATCAGGTAAACCCACATGCCATATTGTCTATATATCACATCTGAGTGGTTTGCCCTGTACCCAGGGGGCTAAGGACCTGTTAACAGAGTTCCTGATGCCATCCTGGTGTCATGGCAGCTGCTGCTGTTGATGTGCTACAACACACCGTAACACAGGTAGCCCATAGATCTGACTAAGGAGGTTTTCTAAACATCATGCTGGTATGATGGGTTCTGCAGCTGCAGGGTAAAACACCTGCCCCACCCCCAGGGGTATGTTAGTCCCATTGGTGATATGGGTGTGTGTGGCCCAGCAGTCTAAAACATATGCCCTACCCCCACTTGCCCAGAAAGTCCAATAAAGTGGGTCCCCAGCACCCCTGGTGGTATGGAATATGCTGCTGTTGCTGTTTTCCAATCCACCCTACCCCCAGGAGTCCTGAGAGCCCATCAAAGTGGTCTGTCAGTCACCCTGGTGATATGGTCCTGTGTGCCTATACAGTTCTATAAATTCTCCCTATCCCCAGGAGTTCTGAGAGCCCATCAAAGTGGGCTGTCAGTCACCCTGGTGATATGGTCCTGTGTGCCTATACAGTTCAATACCTTCTCCCCATCCCCAGGAGTCCTGAGAGCCCATCAAAGTGGGCGGGTCAGTCACCCTGGTGATATGGTCCTGTGTGCCTATACAGTTCTATAAAGTCTCCCTATCCCCAGGAGTCCTGAGAGTCCATCAAAGTGAGCTGTCAGTCACCCTGGTGATATGGTCCTGTGTGCCTATACAGTTCAACACATTCTCCCTATCCCCAGGAGTCCTGAGAGCCCATCAAAGTGGGCTGTCAGTCACCCTGGTGATATGGTCCTGTGTGCCTATACAGTTCTATAAATTCTCCCTATCCCCAGGAGTCCTGAGAGCCCATCAAAGTGGGCTGTCAGTCACCCTGGCGATATGGTCCTGTGTGCCTATACAGTTCAATACATTCTCCCTATCCACAGGAGTCCTGAGAGCCCATCAAAGTGGGCTGTCAGTCACCCTGGTGATATGGTCGTGTGTGCCTATACAGTTCAGTACTTTCTCCCTATCCCCAGGAGTCCTGAAAGCCCATCAAAGTGGGCTGTCAGTCAACCTGGTGATATGGTCCTGTGTGCCTATACAGTTCTATAAATTCTCCCTATCCCCAGGAGTCCTGAGAGCCCATCAAAGTGGGCTGTCAGTCACCCTGGTGATATGGTCCTGTGTGCCTATACATTTCAGTACTTTCTCCCTATCCCCAGGAGTCCTGAGACCTGCGTAAGGTGTACTGTCAGTCACCCTGGTGCTATGGCGTATGGTGCTGATGATGTGTGCTAGGACACCCAACCCCCAGGGGGCCAGAGACCTGATTGCAATGGTGGGTATGTCATTCAGATATTGTGTTAGGTTATGGCGGGTAGGTTGCACATCTCCCCTAGTCTGTGAGGTCAACACCTCATAAGAACATAAGATATGCCATACTGGGTCAGACCAAGGTCCATCAAGACCAGTATTCTGTTTCCAACAGTGGCCAATCTAGGTCATATGTACTGTCGTGGGGAGCGCCCCTACGCTTAGGGTGATCCACGGCAAAGATTATTTAGAGAGCCACAGGGAAAGTAAGTTTCATCGACGTAGCCAAATGTCCTCACCAATTCCGGCTGCCTAAAAGAACTTAGCAACCACACCAAGTGGAGGGAATTAAGGCTTTTATTCCCCGTCAATGCAAGGGTTCAAATTAAGAGATGTATAATGAAACAGAAAAGTCCTTTCTTGCAAAAGGTCACCAGTATTCAACATGTGCTTAATTGTTACACTTCACAATTAATGCAGCGGTCAGAAAACAGGAATTCAGTTCATTCCAAAACATCAACATTTTCATAGACTCTTCTATTTTACTCAGTTACCACAGACTCTTGACATAAGGCTGTGCACAGGTCACACTCCATCTGCACTGGTGGTGATAGGGAAACTGTGTCAATGCATTCTGTCTCCATGCATTCTTCCTCACTAAAACAAACACTGTCCCTGTCTGACTCGTGTTGGTGTGCAATGCCTCTGGGGCCTTGTCTCCAATAAGGGTCTGTTCTCAGGGCTTTAGGGATTTTACTAAACCAATCTGGTTTCTCCTTCCTTGTAAAGCGAGGACTGGTTTTCCCAGGGCCTTTATGCTTCATGCATTTACTAGCATCAATAACTGTTTCATACCTGGAACTTTGCTTGCTTGACTCCACTGAGTTTTTCCTTTCAGCAACTTTCCTGTTGTAACAATGTCTCTGCCTCTCAGCATTAGGCAGGGCTGTGCTTCTTGGCAGTTTAGTAAAACTTGGTTTGGACTCTCTTTCCTCCCTTGGTAAGAACTCAGGTTTCTTAAAAAATGCCTTTCCTCTCTTGCTTGGTAAAACTGGGTAATTATTCCTCAGAGACTGTGAGCTTCTCACCAAACCACTCCCTTTGGCTTCTGGCTTAGCTCTCTCTCTTCTGGAGTCAGGAACACTGGAAGAACAGGGCGTGGCACAGCCTCTAACCTCAGAGCTGGCTCTAACAAACCTCCTTGGGAGAGCTGCACAATCAGCCTGGCCCTTCTGGATTTCACCCTTGTAAACCCTGTACCTGTGGGCTTGCTCCTCTAGGATTTCTTCACTGTTCCTTCTCAGGTCCTTCTCTTTCTCTTCTTTGTCTTTCCTTGGTGAAGCCGTACTCCCCTGAGTAGCCGTGCTTCTCTTCCTCAAGGCAGCTGGACCTTGACCTCCCTGGGTAGCCGTGCACCCTGCTGGACTGCCTTTCCCTAAGGCAGCTGGACCTGGACCTCCTTGTTTAGCCGTGCACCCTGCTGGCCTGCCTTTCCCTAAGGCAGCTGGACCTGGACCTCCACTCCTACTCCTACTCCTCTTGCAAGCATTCAGCTCTGGCTTATAAGGAAATCCTTCCTGCCTGACTTCCGGGGTCACTTCCAGGTGCAAATCATTAGGCTTCTCAAGCTCATTAGCTCCTGAATATTCCTTCCTGCTCCCTCTAGCTGTGCCTGAAGGTAATTGCACACCTAGCTTCTTAAAAGAAACAGGATTTCTTTTCAAATTTTCAGCTTTATCAACATGCACATCATGACAGTACCTAGCAGTTTCCCCAAGAGACACAAGTTCCACAATGCTTGTACTGGGTCAAACATTGATATCTTCGGTCACCTCTTAATAACGGTTTATGGACCTTTCCTCCAGGAACTTGTCCAAACCTTTTTTTAACCCAGCTACACTAACAGCCTTTACTACATCCTCCGGTAACAAATTCCAGAGTTTGATTACACGTTGAGTGAAAAAATATTTTCTTTTATTAGTCTTAAATAGTTTACCCTGTAGCTTCATTGCATGTCCCGTAGTCTTTCTATATTCTGATAACGTAAACAATCGATCTACGTTTACCCGTTCCACTCCGTTCATTAATTTATAAACTTCTATCATATCTCCCCTCAGCCGTCTCTTTTCCAGGTTAAAGAGCCCTAACCTTTTTAGCCTTTCTTCATAGGAGTATCCTTCCATCCCCTTTACCATTTTGGTGGCTCTTCTCTGAACCTGTTCTAAAATCGCTATATCCTTTTTAAGATACGGCGACCAGAATTGCACACAATATTCAAGGTGCGGTCTCACCATGGAACGATATAGAGGCATTATAATATTTTATTTATTTTATTTTATTTATTTAAAGTTTCTTATATACCGCGCTCTTTAGCATCAGCGCGGTTTACATGGAACAAAATATCTTTTGTTTTATTTTTGTAAATAGTTACCCCGGTTATCCAAGTTATTTATGCCCTGTTACCTGTAAACTCATACGTGTTAAATGTACTGAGCATTTTGTTCCATGTGAACCGCGCTGATGATGAATAGTGCGGTTTATAAGAGACTGTAAATAAATAAATAAATAAATTTTCCATTCCTTTTCTTATCATACCTAGCATTCTATTTGCTCTCTTGGCCGCCGCTGCACACTGGGCCGAGGGTTTTAACATGGTATCCACAATGACGCCTAAATCTTTTTACTGGGTGGTGGTTCCTAATGTGGAACCTTGCATCGTGTAACCATAGTTTGGGTTGTTCTTCCCTAGGTGCATAACCTTGCACTTGTCCACATTAAATTTCGTCTGCCATTTTGATGCACAGTCTTCCAATTTATGAAGATCCTCTTGCAATTTTTCACAATCCTCTTGGGTTTTAACAACTTTAAATAGTTTTGTGTCATCTGCAAATTTGATCACCTCACTCGTTATTCCACTTTCCAGGTCATTTATGAATATGTCAAAAAGCAGCGGACCCAGCACAGATCCCTGGGATACACCACTATTCACCTTTCTCCATTGGGAAAATTGGCCATTTAGCCCTACCCTCTGCTTTCTATCTTTTAACCAGTTCCTGATCCACAATAGTACACTGCCTCCTATCCCATGACTCTTTAGTTTTGCCAAAAGTCTCTGATGAGGGACCTTGTCAAAGGCTTTCTGAAAGTCCAGATACACAATATCAACCGACTCACCTTTGTCCACCTGTTTATTCACTCCTTCAAAAAAACATAACAGATTAGTAAGACAAGATCTTCCTTGTCTAAAGCCATGTTGGCTGTCTCCCATTAGGTTGTGACTATCTACATGCTGAGTAATTTTATTCTTTATGATGGTTTCTACCATTTTTCCCGGTACTGACATCAAGCTCACCGGTCTGTAGTTTCCCGGATCACCCCTGGAACCCTTTTTAAAAATTGGTGTTACATTGGCGATCCTCCAGTCTTCAGGTATTAGAGATGATTTTAATGATAGTTCACAGATTACTGATAGCAGGTCTGCAATCTCATATTTCAGTTCTTTCAACACCCTTGGATGTATACCATCCGGCCCAGGTGATTGCTACTCTTCAGTTTATCTAATAGTTGTAAGACATCTTCCCAATGTATCGATATTTCCTTCAATTCTTCTGCACCTTTAAATACCACTTCAGTCATGGGTAACATTCCTACATCTTCCTCAGTAAAGACCGAAGCAAAGAATTCATTCAGTCTCTCTGCTATCGCCTTGTCGCCTCTTAGTGCTCCTTTAACCCCTTTATCATCTAATGGACCAGCTGACTCTCTCACAGGTTTTTTGCTACGAATGTACTTGAAAAGGTCTTTATTTCGCGTTTTTGCTTCCGCAGCAAGCTTCTTCTCAAATTCTCTCTTTGCCTGCCTTATCAATGCCTTGCATTTGACTTGCCAGTGCTTGTGCTTTTTCCAGGTTTCGTCGTTTGGCTGTTTTTTCCATTGCCTGAAAGATGCTTTTTTGGCAACAACAGCCTCTCTGACCTCACCTTTAAACCATGCTGGCAATTTTTTGGACTTCCTTCCACTTTTCTTAAAGCGTGGAATACAGCTGGTCTGGGCTTCCAAGATAGTATTTTTCAACAACACCCAAGCTTGATGTACGTCTTTAACCTTTGCAACTGCTCCTTTTAGTTTTTTCTTAACTGTTTTCCTCATTTTATCATAGTCTCCCTTTCGAAAGTTAAAAGGTAGTACTGTGGATTTCCTTACTATCCCTCCTCCACTAATTAAATCAAAGGCGATCATGCTATGATCACTATTGCCAAGTGGCCCCAGCACCCTTATCTCTCGCACTAGATCTGGTGTTCCACTAAGGACTAGGTCTAATATGGCTTCCCATCTGGTTGGTTCATGAACCAGCTGCTCCAAGAAGCAGTCATTTATTTCATCCAGGAACTTTATCTCCCTAGCATGTCCTGACGTGACACTGACCCAGTCGATACTGGGGTAATTGAAATCACCCATTATTATTACTGCGCTGTAACCTTTGTTAGCTTCCTTGATTTCTTTGAGCATTTTATCATCCATTTGGTCATTCTGGCCAGGTGCTCGATAGTACACCCCCACTGCCATTGCCTTCCCCCTTTTATATGGAATTTCAATCCATATAGATTCTACAGCAGATTTTGTTTCCTGCAAAACTTTAATCCTTTCTGAGTCAATGCCCTCTCTAACATAGAGCGCAACCCCTCCACCAATTTGATCAGCTCGATCATTACGATATAGTTTGTACCCAGGTATCACAGTGTCCCACTGGTTGTCCTCCTTCCACCATGTCTCTGATATTCCAATCATATCTAACCTTTCATTTAGTGCTATATATTCTAACTCTCCCATCTTATTCTTTAGACGTCTAGCATTTGCATACAAGCATTTTAGAGAATGTATTTTATTCATGTTAATTTGGCTATCACACACGTCTTTGATGTATCCAGATGGTATGGTAGGTGCAGATGTGGATGTGTGTAACAGCACCCCACCCCATGAGCTATGAGATCTGATTACGAAGGCCTATAACAGAGCCATGTCCCCAGAACTGTATGCTGAGTCAGGTCACACATCTGCCCACTTGCTAGGAATCCCACACCTTGTTGCAGATGAACATTACTGATGGTGTTGGAAGGATACATGCACCTTTTGTGGTTGCACAGCACAGACTGAAACCCTGACATGAGCACAGGTGGCAATAGCCTATTCTGGTGCAATGGCCCCTGCCCCTGGTGTTGGCAGCCACACTTGCCCTAAGCATACAAGGCCCAGGTCATAGGAACATAACAACATAAGATAGGCCATACTGGGTCACACCCACATCCATCAAGCCCAGTATGCTCTTTGCAACAGTGGCCAATCTAGGTCATACGTACCTAGCAGTATCCCCAAGAGAGACAGGTTCCACAATGCTTGTAGTGGGTCAAGCATTGCTATCCTGGGCCTCGTCAAAACCCAAATGTCATGGTAGTGGCCCCTGGCAAGGTGCATAGGGCCACCAACCCAATGTCCCATGTATGGACACATCACCCATGTTTGTTAGGATATCATGTTGCCAGTGGGGTTGAGTCTGATGATGTGTGTAGATCATGACAACACAAATGTGTTCACGAGACCACATACGGGGTTAGGGGGGTTACCCTGGACACCATCATTGGCAACCCAAATGTGGCATGGTCGTGCAATTTCATGCAAGGGGGCCACAGGGGACTGGAATTGTGTGTTCAGGGTGCCACGCACACTGCACATAGGTGTCACTGCACACATGCCCAGAGCCACAGCTACGCATGCAGGTGGCACTGGGAACAGTTAATCTCCTGGAACAAGCAGGAAGTAGTCCTCACATGTGGGTATCATCGGTACCGACGGAGCCTGCATGGGAACGCACTCCAGTGTCCAATAGGAAAGCTGTTGGAAGCATCCCACAGCGCCTGCGTGCTGCCTTCCCGCCTTTCCCAAATGCCTCTCTCCAGTTCGTTGTTTTCCACAGAGCCAGTAGGTCATCGTTCCTGTCATTGCTGAAAAACAGCTATTGTATTGCCACTCTTGTGGCAGCATCTGCCTTTTTTTCTTTACCGGTACCACCGGTCTTGTAATTTCTTTCTCTAAAAGGTCAGATTCCCTCACACAAACAAAATATAAAAAAAAAGAGGGAAAATCCCCTTTGTAGGTCTCCCCCCCGGTTTGGCATTAGGCCCTAATCCCTCCTCCTTCATGGAAAAGCACTCCTCAGGTTTTAAAAATATGCTCAAAATGTGCCGGTACCTCCCAGGAGGGTTAGGTCACCTCATCCACACATGGAGGCAAATAAACATCAGAACCCTGGACTCTGTCCATCACAGAAGAGGGTACAGGCGTCATTCACAAAGCCTGCCGCCTCCTACAATAGTAAGGACATTCAGTTCTCAAAATTCCCCCCAACTGAATCCAGAGGTAAAACATCTCTTACCTCAAGGAGCAATAGAAGAGGTACCTCATCTTCAACAGGGTTACGGCTTCTACCCCCCCTATTTCCTCATACCAAAGAAAACAGGAGGTCACAGACCCATTTTAGATCTCAGAGAACTGAACAAGTTCCTGTTCCAAGAGAAATTCTAAATGATTTCTCTAGGAAACGTACTTCCTGACCTACACAGGCAGAACTGCCTTTGTTCTCTAGATCACAAGGATGCATACACCCATGTTCTCAGCCAACAATCACACCGAAAGTTCCTTTGGTTCCTCCATCAAGGACAGCACTATCAAAACAAAGTTTTCCCTTCAGCCTTGCCTCAGCACCCAGAGTATTCACAAAGTGCATGGCTGTGGTAGCCGGTTTTCTCCGTACCAGGGGAATCTTTGTCTGCCCCTACTTAGATGATTGCCTCATCCGGGCAGAGTCACAAACACAAGCCCAGGCCTCTCTCTCGTACACAATGCGTGGACTCCAATATCTAGGCCCTGTCATAGATCTCCAGGAATACTTTCTGACTCCCACGCAATTGCTGGAGTTCATAGGAGCAAGGCTAGATACCAGACTGCCAAAGACCTACCTGCCTCAGCCTCGCTGTCCTCGCATTGTGCAACTGGTTTCTTCAGCACTACAAAAGACTCACCTCTCGGCTCGAGAGATGCTTCAGCTGCTGGGTCACATGGCATCTAAGGTGCATGTGGTCCCCTACACTTGTCTCCACATGAGACCAGCTCAATGGGCCCTCTCTTCCCAGTGGACACAAGCAACAGGCTGTCTCTCAGATCTGATAGTAAGCTCAAACCGCCGTACCCTGTCCCTGGACTGGTGGCGGTCAGCATAAAACCTGTTGGAGGGGTCACCTTTCCTGCAACCCCCTCCTCAGATCACATTAACAACAGATGCCTCCAAAGTGGGGTGGGGTGCACATCTACTGGACACCTCCACCCAAGCCACCTGGAATTGTCAGGAGATTCATTTCCACATCAATCTGTTGGAGCTCAGAGCAATTCGCCTGGCTCTTCAAGTATTCCATTCCCTTCTACAGGCCAAGAGAATACTACTTCACACAGACAATCAGGTAGCCATGGTCTATGTGAACAAACAAGGAGGAACAGGCTCTCTGTCCCTTTGCAACGAAGCTCTTCAACTGTGGGCGTTTTCCAGAGAGCAGCAGATCCATCTCCTGCCAGTCTATCTCCCTGGCAATCAGAACTCTTGGCCAGACAGACTCAGTCATGTTCTGCTTCCGCACAAATGGTCTCTACACATGGACCAACTCTCCAGAGTATTGCAACTCTGGGGAAGTCAAGATGTAGACCTCTTTGCAAGTCCATCATATGCCAAACTTACCCGGTTCTGTTCACGGATTCCGGCTCAGGGCTGCCAAGCGAGGGATGCTTTCCTCCTCAACTGGGGGCAGGAATTCCTATATGCCTTTCCTCCCATTCCCTTGATTGCCAAGACCCTATTCAAGCTCCTGAGGGACAGAGGCAACATGATCCTCATAGCCCCACTCTGGCAACACCAGGTGTGGCACCCTCTGCTTCTACATCTGTCCCAGGTTCCACCCCTGGACTTAGGGTCAGCTCCAGACATACTGTCGCAGGAGGAGGGGAAAGTATGGCATCCAAACCCCCAGTCTGCACCTCAGAGCCTGGCTACTGAAGGCTGTAACTGCTTTGGCCATCCCCTCACTCAGGAAGTGCGAGATGTCCGTTATGCTTTCAGGAAACCTTCCACAAGGCATTCTTATGCCGTCAAGTGGAAGAGAGATTCCATTTGGTGATCACAAATGGGCGTCAACCCTCTTGTCATCAGTATAGAAACAAACATTTTTGGACTAACTGCCCTGTTCAATGTAATTTCAGTTTGTTCAATGTAAACCGCCTTGATATCATGAAAGGCGGTATATAAGAAATGTTAAATAAACTCCTTTACTTATCAAACACTGGTCTCCAACCTGAGTCAGTCAGAGTCCATTTAAGTGCCATTGCTGCTTCTTCTGAACCCATCAATGGACAACCCATTTCATCCCATCCTCTCATTTCCAGAATCATGAGAGGCCTGCATCTAATGAAACCTCCCCTTAGACCACCTCCAGTGGCATGGGATCTCAATCTGCTTCTAGGCCAGCTTATGCTGCCGCCTCTTGAGCCCTTAGCCACTACTTCCTTAAAGTCTCTGTCTTGGAAAGTAATATTCCTTCTTGCAATCACATCAGCAAGTCGTATCAGTGAATTGCAAGCTCTAGTGGCTGATCCACCTTACACACCGTTTCACCATGATAAGGTAGTCCTAAGGACACATCCACACTTCATGCCTAAGGTGGATTCCTCCTTTCATTTGAACCAAGAGGTTTAGTTACCTGTAGTCGTTCAAAAGCCTCATGCTTCAAATGCAGAGAAGACTCTTCATACTTTGGACTGTAAAAGAGCTGTGGCTTTTCATCTGCAGAGGACCCAGCAACACAGTAGGTCCTCTCAGCTATTCATAGCCTCTGATCCTTCCCATTTGGGTACAGCAGTTTCCAAAAGATCTCTATCCAACTGGATTGCTCAATGTATTACTTTTATCTATCATAGCAAACACCTTTCACTGGAGGCCCATGTTCCTGCTCACAATGTGAGAGTCATGACATCCTCTAGGGCTCACCTCCATTCCGTCTATATTAACGACATTTGTGGAGCAGCTACCTTGTCCTCGGTTCACGGCCCACTACTGCTTGGATAAAGGCTCCCGCAGGGATGCTATGGTTGGTCAGGTTGCTCTCCAACATCTCTTCCATACTTAATCAAATCCTAGCCGTCTATCTTCCAGGATGCCAGACATCCATGGGAGGAAGTGGAACCCCTCCACAGGGCCTCACCACTCTGGGGATCCTTCCCTGGTATCTACATCTAGGGTGTCCTCACATGTGATGACTAATTCCTGCTTGTTCCTGGAGATAGCATAGTTACTCACCTGTAACAGGTGATCTCCGGGAACAGCAGGAATAAGTCTTCACAACCCACCCATCTCCCCTAGGGGTTGTCTCTCTCTCTCTCTCTCTCTCTCTTTCCCTATCTATCTCTCTCTCTTTGTCTCAGTTTTCAACTCAACTTGACAGAGGCAGTTGGGAAACGTGGGAAGGCAGCACGCAGGCGCTGTGGGATGCTCCCAAAAGCTTTCCTATAGGACGCTGGGGAGCGTTCCCGCACAGGCTCAGTTGGTACCGACGCTACCCACATGTGCAGACTTATTCCTGGTGTTCCCGGAGATCACCTGTTACAGGTGAGTAACTATGCTGTACATGACACACACAGCAGTGGAGCAGGAGCAGCAAGATGCTGCCCACACAGATGTTTGTTTATGTTGGCCACCCACCAGAGATAAATGGTCACTGATGCCCCCACCCATTGTTTTCACATCCACAGGTAGAGGATCTCTGGAAGAAGGGGCGAGAGTTGTGCCTCCATCATGCTGAATACCTTGCCCGCCTCCAGAGGGGGGCCCTGTCAGAGCGTGATGGTGAGTACTGGCGACCTTGCTGCACAGTAACAAATGTCACATTGGCCCACCAGCCTGTGTGGTGCCTGCATATGTACATGTGCTATGTGACACACATGATAATGTGCTGATGACTGTCATCTTCCACAGAGGGTGATGACAACGATGAAGACCCCTCCACTTCTGCTTATGCCCTGAGGCGCCCCCCTGCCCACCATGCTACAGAGGTGGAGGTGGTGGTGGTGGAGGACAGGGCTGAGCTGGAGGCAAAGGCCGAGGAGGAGGCAGAAGAGCTGTCGGACACAGCAGCGGAGGAGGGGGCTGATGGGGGCATGGAAGGGGTGGGTGGCGGGGTGGCAGGGGAGGGAGAGGGTGTGGCTGATGTGGGGGTGGGGGGAGGGGTGGAAGAGGATGTGGAGTGCGGGTGGGAGGTGGCAGGGGGAGGAGGGGGATGTGTGGGTGTGGGAGGGTGATGGGGAACACAGAGCAGCACAGGGCACTGTGGGCTCCCGCCAGCCACGACATGTGGATACACCATCCAGGGCCACACACGGGTCGCATGCACATGCCACCACACAGACCCCTGGCACTATGTGTGTGTGTGGTGGCAGGTGTGTGCAGGACCTGTATGTGGCCCTGGATGGCTTGGAGCGCCGTGTACATCTTTTAGTCCACACATAACAGTGGCTGACGGGAGCCATTCAGCGGGTGGCCGCCGAGGTGGAGCGTCTGCCCTGTCGGCGGCCATCCCCTGAAGGGCATCTAAGAGTGTGTGATGGCGCCTGTGACATCCACACATGTACTCTGTGCTGTCCTGTGTTCCATCACTGGGCATGCATCATGGGATGGGGTTTGCTCTTGTTTTGTACTGTTTATTGGGATAAATATACACACATTTATTCATATGTCACAATGGTCACATATAAGAACATAAGAATATAAGATAAGAACATAAGATACGCCATACTGGGTCAGACCAAGGTTCATCAAGCCCAGTATTCTGTTTCCAACAGTGGCCAATCTAGGTCATATGTACCTAGCAGTTTCCCAAGAGACACAAGTTCCACAATGCTTGTACTGGGTCAAGCATTGATATCTTCGGTCACTTCTTAATAATGGTTTATGGACCTTTCCTCCAGGAACTTGTCCAAACCTTTTTTAACCCAGATACACTAACAGCCTTTACTACATCCTCCGGTAACAAATTCCAGAGTTTGATTACACGTTGAGTGAAAAAATATTTTCTTTTATTAGTCTTAAATAGTTTACCCTGTAGCTTCATTGCATGTCCCCTAGTCTTTCTATATTCTGATAACGTAAACAATCGATCTACGTTTACCCGTTCCACTCCGTTCATTAATTTATAGACTTCTATCCTATCTCCCCTCAGCCGTCTCTTTTCCAGGTTAAAGAGCCCTAACCTTTTTAGCCTTTCTTCATAGGAGTATCCTTCCATCCCCTTTACCATTTTGGTGGCTCTTCTCTGAACCTTTTCTAAAATCGCTATATCCTTTTTAAGATACGGGACCAGAATTGCACACAAAATTCAAGGTGCGGTCTCACCATGGAACAATATAGAGGCATTATAATATCTTTTGTTTTATTTTCCATTACTTTCCTTATCATACCTAGCATTCTATTTGCTCTCTTGGCCGCCGCTGCACACTGGGCCGAGGGTTTTAACATGGTATCCACAATGACGCCTAAATCTTTTTCCTGGGTGGTGGTTCATAATGTGGAACCTTGCATCGTGTAACCATAGTTTGGGTTGTTCTTCCCTAGGTGCATAACCTTGCACTTGTCCACATTAAATTTAATCTGCCATTTTGATGCCCAGTCTTCCAATTTATCAAGATCCTCTTGCAATTTTTCACAATCCTCTTGGGTTTTAACAACTTTAAATAGTTTTGTGTCATCTGCAAATTGATAACCTCACTCGTTATTCCACTTTCCAGGTCATTTATGAATATGTCAAAAAGCAGCGGACCCAGCACAGATCCCTGGGGTACACCACTATTCACCTTTCTCCATTGGGAAAATTGGCCATTTAGCCCTACCCTCTGCTTTCTATCTTTTAACCAGTTCCTGATCCACAATAGTACACTGCCTCCTATCCCATGACTCTTTAGTTTTGCCAAAAGTCTCTGATGAGGGACCTTGTCAAAGGCTTTCTGAAAGTCCAGATACACAATATCAACCGACTCACCTTTGTCCACCTGTTTATTCACTCCTTCAAAAAAACATAACAGATTAGTAAGACAAGATATTCCTTGTCTAAAGCCATGTTGGTTGTCTCCCATTAGGTTGTGACTCTCTACATGCTGAGTAATTTTATTCTTTATGATGGTTTCTATTATTTTTCCCGGTACTGACATCAGGCTCACTGGTCTGTAGTTTCCCGGATCACCCCTGGAACCCTTTTTAAAAATTGGTGTTACATTGGCGATCCTCCAATCTTCAGGTATTAGAGATGATTTTAATGATAGTTCACAGATTACTGATAGCAGGTCTGCAATCTCATATTTCAGTTCTTTCAACACCCTTGGATGTATACCATCCGGCCCAGGTGATTTGCTACTCTTCAGTTTATTTAATAATTGTAAGACATCTTCCCGATGTATCGATATTTCCTTCAATTCTTCCGCACCTTTAAATACCAGTTCAGTCATGGGTAACATCCCTACATCTTCCTCAGTAAAGACCGAAGCAAAGAATTCATTCAGTCTCTCCGCTATCGCCTTGTCGCCTCTTAGTGCTCCTTTAACCCCTTTATCATCTAATGGACCAACTGACTCTCTCACAGGTTTTTTGCTACGAATGTATTTGAAAAGGTCTTTAGTTCACGATTTTGCTTCCGCAGCAAGCTTCTTCTCAAATTCTCTCTTTGCCTGCCTTATCAATGTCTTGCATTTGACTTGCCAGTGCTTGTGCTGTTTCCAGGTTTTGTCATTTGGCTCTTTTTTCCATTTCCTGAAAGATGCTTTTTTGGCAACAACAGCCTCTATGACCTCACCTTTAAACCATGCTGGCAGTTTTTTGGACTTCCTTCCACTCCCTTACCAACACACTATAGATGCAAGCATGGGATATGTGTGTAGACAGGTATGTGTAGTAAAGGTAGACATGGGTAGCATACGTGGACTGGCTCCACATGCAGTCGTGGGGGCTGACCATGTGTGTAGGTGTGTGAGACCAGGGTGGACCCTGAGATGTTGCAATGTAGAGGCCGTCCCAGGATACTGAGCCACGTGCATGCTGTGTACAATGTGTGGGAACCGTTTCTGATGCAACATGCCTGTGTGCCAATAGTAGAACTGGCAAACCACTACTTCTGCACTGGCAGGGTAAGATATACTGCTGTGCCCAGGACCTACTCAGGGGTAAAGCTGTTTTGTGCATCCTGGTACAATACATGTGACAGGGATGGTCGTTGAGTAACCGTATACGTTTGTGGGTATGAGCAGCGGACCTACGCAAGCCACCCTTGTCTGCCTGTGCCACATGCATGCCTATGTGGGGGGGCAGGCACGTAGGCAGTGTTGCAGGCAGGGACAATGGTCACACATGTGCATCAAATGTAGGGGGTATGCGGGGAGGAAAATGGTGACGGATGCCAACACTGCACATGTAGCTTCAGGACATTCGCCCTGAGTATGTGTAAACCACCACACTGTGGCCCAGGGGCTGGGACCTGACACAGTGCATGGCACACATGGCATGTGATGGCGTCTGTGCAGTGATACCTGGCAGCACGGACACCTCACCAGCGAGGGGCCTGTGTGTGGCTCAGATGGTCAGGGACATGACATGCATTTGCACACTACTTAGGGGAACACAGGGATACACATTGGAAAGCACACGTTGTATGTACTGGTTAAAGGCTGTTTATTAGACACACAGTCACCTCCTGCATGGCCGCCCATGCCTCCCACGGCCCAACACACCCCTCGGTGCTGCACCTTGTCCTGGCGCCTCAGGTGACGGTGCTGGTGCTGGCTGCCGCATTAGGGCCACAATGTCCTCCATGGCGTCCGCAATGCGGGCAAGCGCCCCCGACCGGATCTCCTCCCAGAGCAGCCGCAGCTCCCTGGCATTATCCCCCATAGCCACGTATATGCGCTGGAGTGCCTGATGAGTGCCTGTGGGTGGGACAGAGGGTGATATGTGAGATACCTCTCCAGTAACCAACCGTCACACATACACATGTCACGCATATCCCACAAGATCAGTCTGCAGAACAGTCATGCCCGCCAAACCTAGTAACGCATGACCATGCTTAGATCTGTGTCTCCCATGAGACATCCCCATGTCTGGAAGAGGTCTGGATGAGGGGTCATGAGAATCACAGATCTCACACATGGCACATTGCCGCAGTTTAATATGTCAATGCCTGGTCTGCACACTGCTTGTCTGGGGTAGGTCATATGATCTGAGGGGGCATGACACACACATACACATATCTGGGGTGCCCCCATTTCGATAATGCTGGTGCACACTGCAGATAATGTTGACAAATGATGCTGCGTGACAATACCCATGAAGAGGTGTCTGTCACGTAGGGTGTCTGGGTGACCTGCGATCATTGGTTTCCTCTTTGGGCTTACATGGGGTATATGGCCAAGCACAGTGTGCATGTGTCTGAGCCCCTCACAAATGCTGACACCTGACAAGCCATGCTACAGGAGATAGAAACACAGAGTACATAAGACAACCCCCCAACATCAGAACGCTATGCTATGTGGGCAATATGCAATTTTGTTGTGGATGTTATGACAACCCCATGGGGATTGTGGGGTATGCTGTTAGCCACCTTCCGCATTGCGCTGTGCTGCAGCAGTGTGTTCCTGTAGCTCTGCTATGATAGGGTCCATGTCTGGTGGAGGGGTTTCTTCTGTCCCTGGCGCATTCATGGGGTGGTGGGTTGTGATGACCTTGGAGCCCTCTGTGGTGGTGAAGTCTGGGGTCTGGTCCTCTGCCTCAGCCTCCACGTGTGTCCTTGGCATCCATTCCCCATCACTGGTGCTGCCCCCGGACATTGTGGGCTGGGGCTCTGGCACATCCTGGGGCAATTGCACTTCCTCCTCCTCAGCTGGGCCCATGGTTGTGTAGTCACCTGGGTTGTGGAAGACAATACACAGCACAGATAGGTTTGCACAGTGCAACTACGTACAACTGTGTAATACATCCACCCCACAATCAATGTGTGTTTGGCCGTGGCCCGTACATGTGCTACATAGCTACCACTACAGCTCCTGCTACCACTATTAGGCATATATAGGCCAGTACCTAGCACACACATTACTGTGTACATCAGGGGTCCTCAAACTACAGGCAAAGGGCCACATGCGGGCCGCCAAGGACATTTATGCAGCCCGCTGGGTATTTTTGCCACCGCTGTCAGTCCTCAGGGGCAGCACTACCCAAGGCTGTCCCATTCATTGAGCAGCAGCCCAGCTAGGTTTAAAACTTACATACTGGCTGCTGCCACTGCCGCCGTGGCAGCAGCAGAATCAAGCATCCCGCGGGCCCCCCCCCCCCTGCTCTGCAGTGTCCTCCATGCAGCCTCAGTGTTGGCTGTCAGAGTCACGCAAAGAGAAAGAGCTTCTCCTCTCGCGGCTCTGTTAATCCTGCCACGGAGGTTATGGGATTTTCCATCAGCCCCGTGGCGGGATTAACATGGCTGTGAGAAAGGGAAACTCTCCCTTCACGCGGCTCTGAAAAGCCCACACTGAAGCTGCATGGAGGACACTGCAGAGCAGGGGGGGGGGGCCCCGCTGTATGTTTGATTCTGCCACTGCCACGGTGGAAGCAGCAGCAATAGCCGTGTTTTGTTTATTTCTAAACCTAGCTGGGCTGATGGGGGGAAGGAGGTTTGGACTGGTAATTGGCTATTGGGGGGGGGGGCTAAGCCTGAAAGTGGGCTGATGGGGGGGAAGGGGGTTAGGACAGGTCATGGGCTATGGGGGGTGATAAGATTGGAAGTGGGTTGATGGGGGGCTTAGGACTGGAAATGGCCTGAGTGGGGGCTAAGACAGGATGTGGGCTGATGGAGGGGATAGGATAGGACTCAAAATGGGCTGTTGGGGAGTGCTAAGATTGGAAATGGGCTGATGGTGTGGCTAGGAGAGGACTATAAATGAGCTGTTGGGGGGATGGGGTTTGGAAATGAGCTGATGGAGGGACTTGGATAGGACTGGAAATGGATGGGAAGCTAGGACTGGAAATGGGCTGATGGTGGGGCAGGGATAGGATTGGAAATGGGCTGATGGGGGGCTAGGACTGGAAATGGGCGGATGGTGGGGCAGGGATAGGATTGGAAATGGGCTGATGGGGGGCTAGGACTGGAAATGGGCTGATGTGGGGCTAGGACTGGAAATGGGCTGATGCACTGACTAGAAGGGAGCGGATGCTGGGTGGGGCTGGAACTAGAAGGGAGCTGATGTTGGGGGAGTATCAGAATGGGATGGAGCTGGGAGAGGGAAATGGTGAGGGAAAAGTATTTTGTGTGGGAGGTAAGAGGAATCTACAATTGGACGGATATTGGGATTGTGGATGGAGGGCTAACATTTGAGTGGATGAAGTAGGAATGAGGAAAGAGCACAAGGAAAAAGATTACTATGTTAAAGCAGATGTACAGAGAGACTGGAAAAAATACTAGAAGTGAGAAGAAAGAACAAATGGAAAGCAGATGATGGAGAGTTAGCAGAAGACACAAAGAACCAGAAGAACGTGGCTGGAGCAATTGCCACTGGAAAAAAAAACAAAAAAGGTAGGAAAATCTCTCTTTATTTTGCATTTATGCAGTGTGCTTTGGAGTTTGTTCATAGTGTTTATTTAAACTATAGTCCGGCCCTCCAACGGTCTGAGGGACAGTGAACCGGCCCCCTGTTTAGAAACTTTGAGGACCCCTGGTGTGCATTATCCCACAGAAAGACCATCCCTGCTCAGCAGTGCTTAGATTAGACACAGACATAACAAGGACAGGTCTTAGAGGGGGCTTGTAGCAGACATGTAGCCACATGTGCAGGGCAGACATAAAAAGGGATGGTGTTAATGAAACATGTGGTTGGAGGGCAGAAACACACAGAGTAAAAGGGGTGGAATGGGGGACAGCACACTCATGAGCCAAAGGCAGAGGGTAGGAGATGATCCAGGGGAGCAGGTATGAGGAGGTGCTAATAAGATGCCTGATGCATATCCAAAGGGCATGTACTTTATGGGTTGGGAGCAGCAAGGTGTGATTTGGGTACTTACCTGCCTGGGGATGGGCAGTGTCCAGTGCCTCTGGCAGTCCATAAAGGTAGATGGGCCCTAGCCGCTCCGCAAACTCCTGCTCCAGGGGTGTTAGGGAGGGTGTAAAGGGGCCTCCCCCACCAGTGCCCATGGCATTCCGTCGCTCTGCCACCATGTGTGCATGCACATCTCGCTTTATATCATTGAACCTCTTCCTGAGGCTGTCCAGGTCTCTGCTTGGGCCCCCTGCCTGTGCAACTGCCTCCTGCACCTCCTCCCACACCTGGGTGTGTTTTGCAACAGTGGTGCTGTTGCTTAGCCGGCCATATAGGACCTCATAATGCTCAAGGACACACGCCAGCAGGATGTGGTTTTCCTGCTGGGTGAATTTCTGAGCCCTCTTCCGTTGCAGAGCTGGCACCGGTATGCGCCTACGTTTTGCACTGAGAGGACCCTGCGTGGGCTGGGCTGATGTGCCTGCAGCAGCCACCACACTCCCTGCCATATCTGTGTCCTCCCCAACAGGTGGCCCCTCCTCCCTCTCCCTCTCCCTGTCCCTGTCCCTCTCCCTCTCCACTCCTGCCCTGTCCTGTGGCTCCATCTCCCTGCCCTCTGTGCCCTCTCCCTCCCTGTCAGACATTCCTGCTCTTGCCCTTCTCAGCTCCACCTCACACCTCTCCCTGCTATCTGCTCTTCACCTCACCTCCTTTCTCACTCACCTGCTCCTTGCCTCCCCTCCTCTCTGTATCCCCTGCTCTACCTCACACCTCTCCTCCACAACCCAGCCTCTACCACTCTGAACCGCAACACACTAACTTTGCTACACTAGACACCTGCTTCTCTCTCTCTCTGACTGACACCACACACCTTCTCTCTCCCTCGCCTACCAAAAACCCCTCAACGTGCAGCACATGTACAGGTCTATTTATAGGGTTTATTTACATTGCGCACATTGCGTGAGCACGGCGGCTGCGTGTGATGTGCATGCGTAGTTGGCTGTGCGCATTGCGCATGCGCAGTGCAGAAGCGGGAAATGCATGCATGCGTGCTTGCGCATGCAGCGTGGCGCATACGCAATGGGCATAGTCAACTACGCAGTGTGCACGCAGCCGCCACGCACACTGTGCATGCGTAGTTGGCTGTGCGCATTGTGCATGCGCCACGCAGACGTGGGAAGTGCGTGCGTGCGTACATTTGTGCGTGGGGCATGGCGCATGTGCAGTGCGCATGCATGTGTGCGGGGCATATGCAATGCGCACAGCCAACTATGCGTGTGCAGCCCATCACGCTCGTGCAACTGCGCACGTGCAACACGCGCTACTTAAAAAAACTCCTATAAATAGACCTGAACACATGTTGCACGTTGAGGGGTTTTTTGTAGGCGAGGGAGAGAAGGTGTGCATTGGCAGTGAAGGAAGGAGCGAGTCAGAATCAGGTGTATTGTGGAGTGTGACTGGGTTTGTGATTGGTATTGGTTGTAGTGTGTGGCGGTGTTTCTGTGTGGTGTGTAAGGTGTGTGTCTTGGTTAGGGAAGTGGTGTCTGTGTTTGAGTGGGTTAGAGGAGCAGGATGGGTGGAGGTTATGGCGGCCTTTGTGGTTGCTGCAGCTGCAGTGGGAGGTGGGCAGATAGTGCGGTTGCATGACAGGGGAGATGGTGTCTATGGGGCTGAAGCATAGGGCATGGGTGTAGTCCCGCTGCAAATCAGACCTGCAGCTGTGGGGGCAGGGCAGGCAGGGGCAGGTGCAGGAGGCATGCTGAGGTGCAGGCTCGCCAGCCACGCCTCTACAGGCCCAGGGCCCAGCTCCAGGGTATGCGAGAGGACCAGGTCATCTCCCTCTACCGACTGAGCACAGGGGCTATTAGGGAGCTCTATGAGGATCTAAGACCTGACCACAAGCCCCTGACTGATCGGTCACATGCCATACCAGGTTTGGTCAAGCTCCTTGCTGCCCTACATTTCTTTGCCTCTGCTGTTTCCAGTCATCTGTGGCCGCAGTGGGTGGCATGAGCCGCCCAACCTTCTCATGCTGTCTCCACCAAGTACTGCGTGCCATGGTCAGCCGGGTGCGGAATTATATTGCCATTCCACACACTAGGCAACAGTGGTGGACCCTGAACCAGGCCTTTGAGGCATTAGCCGGGATACCACACGTGATGGGAGCTATTGATTGCACACATGTTGCCCTGGTCCCGCCTAGAGACAGGGAGGTAGTGTTCCGCAACCGCAAACACTATCATTCCCTGAATGTTCAGGTTGTATGTGATGCAAATATGCATATTCTGAATGTGATCCCCAGGTTTGCAGGGTCCACCCATGATGCCTATATCCTGCATCACTCGGCACTATTCAGACAATTTGAGGCAGGACAGTATGAGGACTGTATATTGCTGGGTGGGTATTTCCCATTTCTGACATGCACATGGTGTTCATGTGACTACGCGTATGTGCAAATGCCTGTCTTGGAGTAGATCCCTCATTGTGTGTGTGTGTGTCATCTGCCTGTGTAGGATATAGGGGGGGGGGGTTGGTTCCCTCCAAATGCGCCTGCTATGGTGTGTGTGATGCTGGTAGATTGGATGCAAGCATTTATGTGGTTGTTACATATTATGTTGTCGGAAATCCATACAGCTACCCCTTGTCTTGTGTTTCTTAGGTCCCCCACTCAATCTGTAATAGGGTAGACACCAGGAAGCTGTAGATAACATGAGGAGTGATCTAGCTAAGCGTGATGAATGGTCTCGCATTTGCCAGCTGGGATGTCATGGTAGGAAATGTGCGGTCAGGCTTTTGGGCTGCAGCAGTCCAAGGGAGCAATATAGTATAGGGGGTGAAGTACTCTTGTCCACTACCAGAAGAGGGGGACCTAGGCATGGTTGTGTCTGCTGATGTCAAAGTAGCTAAACAGGTTGAAAAGGCGAGTGCAAAAAGCTAGAAGGATGCCTGGTGCATACGGAGAGGAATGGCTAGCAGAACAGGAAGGGATAATGGCTCTGTATATGTCTGTGGTACGACCTCATGTGGAGTACAGTGTGCAGTTCTGGAGACTGCACCTTCAAAAGGATGTAAACAGGATGGGGTTGGTGCAGAGGGTGGCTACTAAAATAATTAGTGGTCTTCATTATACAGCATATGAAGACGGACCGAAGGATCTTAATATGTACACCTTGGGGAAAGGCGGGATAGAGGTGATAAGATGGAGATGTAGAAATACCTCTGTGGCATATATGTTGAGGGAGAGAGCCTCTTCAAATTGTAAGCAAGTTCTGCTACGAGGGAACATGGGATGAGGGTGGAGGGAGAAAGATTCAGGGGTGACAGGCAAAATATGTTTACTGTGTGGTGGCGAGACAGGTATAGTGCCCAAAGAAAGTGTGAACAAACAGCCGTTTACCTCTGGGCAGAAGAAACCTTCAGGGAGTTTAAGGTTAAAACTCTAACCAAAGAAAAAACTCTGTGCACAGAGATGTAGAGAGTGAGCCACGCCTTAGCTCCATGGTGACCAGGGGAGGGTGACGAGGGAAGCCCGGACGGGTGGAGTCTGAGGCTATAGGGCCTTGAGGCCCCAATCATATAACATCTTGGGAGAGTCTCCGAGAGGAAGGAGGAGCAAAAGGAGGAGGAGAACTTTTTTCTAGTGAAGGCGAGGGGAGAGCCACCGGAAGAAGGAGAGTCAGGAGGAGACGTGTCTGTGGGCGGAGTGCCAGGAGGGAAACTCCTCTGAGAGGGAGGAACTGTTCCCTAGGCAGGCTGGACACTAGCAGATGAATCTCCTTGAAAACTACAGGAACGTTAGGAGGACACTGTGTAATGAGAAAAAGTGCTCCATCAGACAAAGCCGCAAAGGATGATCCGTATTCGCATGCAGCATCAGACAACTAAAGCCGGAAGGCAGCCTAGATGGTAGGAAGAGTATCACAGCGGCCTTGGAACGCAGGAGAGTTGTCTGGGGGAAATGCTGGTGGAAAGTGAAAGGAACAGGAATCTCGCTGTGAGAGAGTCATGATGGAGCAAGCGTTTCTACCTGTTGGGACAACAGACCTGAAGAGGAAGACCACCCGGTTGCTGGAAACAAGGTGAGCCCCCTGTAAGTTTTAAAAAGGTTCTATTACAAAAGAAAAGATCTCCTTTGTCCCTCCCGTGCTCAAAACTCTTTCAGCGTAGTTCTTGGGAGGGATTCCCAATGGGATACAGTTGGTTGTGAAATTTGTTTGGAGCAGTTGAAATAATCTTGCCATTAGAGACGCTGGGAGGCCAGCCAGGTGACAATTGAAATCTATAATGAGGAGGAAAGTAGGAAAGTAAAAGAATGCTCTTTCTAAGAAATGTGTATGTCTCTGATGCTGAAAGGATTGCTCTTTTACTGTGTGATTCGTCAAAAGATTTTAGTAAAAACGTTATGGTTTTTAAAGCAGTAGTGAAAAACCAGAAGCTTTAGGAAAAGTGTTGACCTGGCTGGGGAACATTCTGGTTTTATTGATAGCACTAATGCTGGAGCTAGCTCAGGACAGGCTCAAAGGTAAGAAGCTATGAATGCGGAAAGTAAAACGCCAATATTTGCAAGCGTTGATAAGTTGAAGACATGCCAATGCTCTTTAAACAAGAAAATGATTACAAAGGTTTTTTTAGCAGATTGTAAACCAAGAAGGCCAAGCGTGCTGTGCAGAGCCCTGAGTGATACAGATTTGTGCTATACCAAGCTGGGACCTATAAAGAAATGTAATCTGAATGAGGCGAGGTTATGCTTTGTTAAAAAAAGCTGTTTGAAACGGGGCTAATGCAGGGACTTGTGCTGTAAAGTTTGTTTGTCCTTTTTGAATGGAGAAGTATCCCATTTTTGTTTGGTTATATCGCAACGCTGACAAAGAGTTCAATGGTTAAGTAGAAAATAAAGAATTCCTGTTACATTTGAAACCTCAGCTGGTGGTTGTTGTACACACGACTACATTATTGAGAAGCCTCCGCATTGCGAATTCAGGTGCAAGGACTAAAGAGGGTCCGCCCACTACATAAGGCAACCGCCTTACAACACGTAGGGCGGCAATACAGTTGGCGTAATGGTTGGAATTATCACTGACCTATATTACAAGCATAAAAGGGATATTACAGCTGTTAAGAGGGGGCAGGCCTCCACAGAAAGTACTCTGGAGACAAGTAACGCAGGAAAAAACCGGGACCGGAGTAGTAGCAGCAGAGGGAATGGAGCGGAGTGATGTTCAGCTGGTGCTGGCTGTGCTGATAAGAATGACCATACACTTGCATAGGTAACCCGTACATAGAAGGGTTAGTCTCGGATACTGCTGAAAGGGCGGGGTACTGCAAGACGGGATAAAGTTGGGAAAAGTGGCTGCTGTGTAGAGCCGCACCTTGGTGTTTGCTTCTCTTCGGTCGTTTCAGCAACCAGAGATGGAGTGAGGAGAGCTACTGAACTGGAGGTCAGATCGATTCCAGCAAACAAGCAGGAGATGGCTGCCCAGACGCAGGAACGAACAGACGCCATGCGAAGGCACAACAACAACCGCTCCTGGAGATGTGGGTGCCTGGATCGGAGAGCAAAGCAACCAGCAGAAGCTTTAGAAATGTATCAGGTTCTTTGGAGCCTTACAAGGACGGGAGCTCTGGGAAAGGGATCTTTTCCTGTGGCCATGACCAAAGAGGAATATATGATGATTACCTAGATGTAGTCGATGCGAGTTGCACTCCTAGTGGATTGGCCGGAAGATCAGTGGGCCGTTGCATAGCTGCCTCCCTTATGGGGAAGCATTACGGATAAGAGCCAGTCTACTGATTTCTAGACTCCAGTTATAGGAACTCAAAAAGGCAGTGAGAGCCCATTGGGCTTGGACCCAATGTGCTACGTCGTCTTTACGGCGAGGGAAGCTAAAAGCAGGGCGTAGACACCACGGCCTTGTGCAACGCCATATTATATAAAACGATGGTTTCTAACGTAGTTAACATGAGGGAAAAAGTGGTGCCATGCACACACCTACTATAACAGCATTGTATTTGAGGCAGTTTGTTGAAGTCGTTCCGAAGAATGCAGTCTTTCCTGCTTCTCCAAGACTGCTGAAGCACCAAAGATTGCAACTTCATTGGCAGAGCGGCTTTCCCTTAGAAGCCAGAGTGGTCAGCCCAATGAAGGTGGGTGCTTTCGAAACAGGCAGACGCAGGCGTTTCAGAAAAGAAAAGGCAGGCCAATGTTGGGAGAGGTCCACAGGTGAAACCTATGTGGAACACTGGTTATGGAGCAGGGAAAAGTGGCGTTGTGGAGGATAAGAGGACATCGAGAAGGGATTGGTCAGGGCCAGAACAGCATAGGGACACCAACTCCAAGGAGACCCTGGGGGGGGGGGGAGGGGTTCTTATTAGCTGTGGAGGTTGAGACATCCCTGTAGAAGCCCGATTAGACTCCGGCCGACCAGTCAATGGTTTCACAAAAAAGCTTTTGGAGGGAAATACAAGCCTTAGGGGGAATAACATAAAAACACTATGAAGGTAGTATTAAAAAATAAGATGCGTGCATGGCGCAGCATCATCTGATCCCTGCATACAGTGAGAGTGAAAGTGGCCTAGGGTTTAAAAAGAAAACAGTTCTGTGGCAGTAGTGCCTAGAGTCGAATGCGCTAGTTTTAGGGAGAGGATGGGGCCCCAGTTTAAGCGAGGTCTAGTTAGGGGCTTAAACCCGGACAGGCCTGGTATCAACTAGGGCCATCGACAAGGGTATGGGCGGAGGAACAGGATACACAAGATGATCCTATGTGCGATTGCAGGCATGATGAATATAACTCCTCCTACAAAATTCAATACGACAGAGAGGCAAGGCTGATAGGGGTCGCGAGAAACAGATGGGGCGCGTAACAGGGCAGGCAATTAGCGGCCGGGGCAGGAAACTCCTTGGGCCTGCCATTGGTGGAAACAATTTCCTTCTTTTCCAAAGAACAGAGGAAGACCTGCCGTAGCACGAGCTTTTGCGATGCCAAACATGGGATTGGCGAACAGTACCACAATTTGTGCTAGATGGGGATATATTATATCGCGGAAAAGCTGGACCTAATTCAGGGACAACCTTAGGAAGCAATTAGTAGTACCCACTACCTTTAACAATTTTAGTTTTAAGGTTGGCAACATGACAACCCTATGGGGGGACACAAGGAGTCCTTGGTACTTTAGATCAGATTTTAACATCGTTTTCTATTGGACTGCCGTGCTCTGCAGTTGGGCGTCATGGCTCATTGGCAGGAGACACGCAGGACATTTCATGTACGGACGGCCTATTGGGGGAACCGAGTGACACTTTGAGCTATGAAGGCCCAGGGGTTGCAATCGATAGTCTTAACCCTGACGTGTGGGATTGCAGATACGCTTTGTGGACGACGGATTTGCCACGCCCACTTGCGTGTTACTGGTCCCCACGTGTGAAGCAGGGACGGTACATTGTCACTGGTCATGGTGCCACAGTGCGGTGGTCCTCCACAGTGACGTTGATTTTTTGGCAATGTGTGTGACAAGGAACACAGGACCAGATGCGCTCATCTGGTTGTTTCAATCAACACAGCATACATGCCATGCGTGTGGCATAGGGGCGCGATGGATCGCGTCACCTGTTTGACTATGTCCACATGTACTCTCCACGAGGACATGATACAGGTTTTGCTCACAAAACACAGCCGCTTTAAATTGCACACGCAGCATCCTGGATTGAGGTGTGCAATAACCAAGGTCATTTGTGGTGCATGTGGGGGCATCCACACTGAATCACTGCTTTGAAAGATGTCGATGGTGCATGGTGCCAGAGTTGACTGACTATGTTGGTGAACACACAGCACATGGCAATAAACATAACATAAGAACAGACATAACTAGATAGTGCCATAATGGGTCAGACCAGGGTCCATCAAGCCCAGTATTTGGTTGCCAACAGTGGCCG
>CM066038.1:303554431-303938894 GCA_033557465.1 Ichthyophis bannanicus | reverse complement strand
TCACCAGGGAATGCACTGTTTTCCGTGCCAAGACCGTGGTGCAGCGCACAAGGCCAGTGCCTTCAGGAGCAGAAGGTCACAGGTTCAAATCCCAGCTGTGCCTCCTGCCATCCCAGTCCCCACATTTTACCCACCACAAAAATGTGATAATACACACAGAACCTTTAGTGCAGATAACGTAAACATGCCCAAAACATCTACATTGTACCCTACAGAGCATCAGACCACCAGAACATGCGCATTACATAGAGCAGAGTCCCCCAAATGCAGTTCTGGAGGGCCACAAATCATTCATGTATATGCTGTATCTAATAAAGATGTGTGTGCTTCATTTCCATGCGCCTCCCCCCATGGTATGCAGATGTATCTCATGCATATTCATTAGGGACAGCAGGAAAACATGAACAGTGTTTGGCCCACCAGGACTGGGAGTTGGGGGACCTCTGCCCTAGAGCAGCGGCCAACAGGAGCAGAAAGAACTGCACCCACAGGCTCCATTCTCGAAAACCTCACGGAGAGACAGGATATCGGGCCTTGCGTACATCTCACAATACTAGTATGTGCATACCTTAGCAATGCCACCCTAAACCTGGGAATATGGTACACATATATCAATGATTACTGGCAGATAACAATTCCTAAGTTAAGCACAATATGCTCATTGAGCTGTATCATACCAATATCTCTGATGTCTGTGGAGTGTATTCCAGGTCTGGTGTCCAGCACCCTGGGGAGTGACCCCAACAGTATTGCATACCATAGCCATGCCTGCGCTGTGTCCAAGACTGGTGAGTTGGCCTGGACTGCAAAACTCTCCATAGTAGCACAATGCTGGCATAGGTGTGGGAGTGTGTGTGGGTGTCCATCCAGTGTGTGGTGGTTGCAACACCTTACTCAGCCCACACTGTTTGCACTGTGTCCAGTGTTAGCTTACCAATGTGCATAATGAGAGCAAGGTACTGTGGGTATAGCTCGGACAGGGTAGCCTGGGCAGGATGCATGAGCACAGGGCATAGGGCAATGGCTGGGACATTGTAGTGGGCCGGCCATCACCTGCTTGGACAGGGTAGCCCCTGCATGTCCTGCTGGGAGGTCACTCTCACCCTGACTGAGCAGTCACCATGGCATGGCTAGGTCCCCCATCGTACTAATAGCATCTCTTTCAAGTGATATCTATGGGCTGTCTTTTTTGGGGCCCAATCACTGACCTATCTGCTTGGTGGGTGTGCTGACATCCCAGTTTTGGGTGCACCACATTTCTTCCAGTAATATGTACTATGGACTAGCTAGCAGACTGTTTGCAGTTAGTATGTGTGAGGTTGGACCACCTTGCAGGGTGCAGCGGCTGCAGATTCACTGTGCTCGCTGCTGGATAATGTCAGATAGTGGTGGTGGGCAGCTGAACATTTCCAGGCCTCCTGTCTGTCTGCTATCACCGTATGGATGCGTACAGAAATGCATGGACTGCCCTTTATGTTGTCTGTCCCCCAGCTGAACTGAGGTTGATGGTCCCCTCTACCAGCACCATTGCAATGATATAGAATGTGGATCTGTTGGTGGGAGATCCTGAGCTCCAGAGGGCAGTTTGGGTCGGTACTACATAATCCGCCTATGGATCCAAACAGCCTGCCCCGGTCACATAAATCATGTGGCCATGGTACCCACACAGGATATGCACTATTCTAGGTGCATCAAAGTGCTCAAGGGCTAAACTTGACTGAGAAATAAAAGATGGACACAAGTGTATTTGGCAGTGCAGCTGCAAGACCAACCCATCACACACTGTTACTGATGGGAACTCGCACCATAACCTATCTCAGCTAACCCAGGTGCTGTGGACATGGTGCTGGGTGGCCCACCTCACCCTCAGGGTGAGCACAGGAACTGCACAATGTGACGGTCAGTACCTATCTGTGCCAGTAACACACATGCTCAGTACTCCCTACCAGGCTGAGGTGGTGTGGGGGTGCATACCCCATCCTGTGGTTATCTGTAGACTGCTGATTTGCATGTGCAGTGCATCATGGGTATGTGTGGTTTAACCCTATCCTGCTAACCACAGCAGACAGTTTGTGTAGTGGGCTGCAGTCCAACTGTAGCCAGCCAGGAGTTTGTTAGCAGCTATGGAGATGTAGCCCATGGGTGACTGCACTGCCTGTAGAGCCAGAGGTCATGGGTTTGATCCCACAGTGGGGTTATGTGATAGGGCTGTCTGAGGAATTTTTTTTTTATAATTTAAATTGGTGCTGCCAGCAACAACACCCTCACTGCTGTAGCCTGAAGGTGCCTCCAAAGCTCCCTATAAGGTGCCCCAAAGGGAACATTATAAGGTGTCGTGTTGGACAGTGCACCTTATTATGTGTCCTCAGGAGTGCGGCATAGGGTGCATGATGTGGCACCTTAGGTTATGCCAATATGAGGGTGTGTTTGCTGGCAGCAGAAATTTTAAAAAAAATCCAAATGCCTCACAAAGCACTGCTGATATTAAAGGGTAATGTCTCAGGTAGTCATATGCAAAAGCCGCACTGCGGCATTGAACCCATGACCCCTGTACCATCAGGCAATTTGTCAACCAATGTGCTACACCTCTGACACTAGGTGTGTATGCCAGCACACATGCCTACGATTAACACACTGTAATGTGCTACACCTACCTCTATCATGTCATAATGTGCGGTACGTAACCTATTGCGTGAGTCCAACGTTTAGCCCAGAAGGCCCCCTCCCCCACCCCCTTATGGCATCCTGCACATCATTGCTGGATTCACATTAAGATGGATTAATGAACATACCCCATAGGCACACACCACCCCATATCACCAGGGTGAGTGACAGCCCACGTTGATGGGCTCTCAGGACTCCTTGGTGTAACTGTTTAGCCAGTCACTGATAAATGAAAACGCATAGCACACCGGCTCCAACAGTACCCTAGGAACCAGTGGTGGTGGGCTCAAGACCCAAGTGTGTAAACAACAAGGAAAACTTCTAATTGTGTTTTTAAATGTCAGACACATCAGTGTTATGTCTGTCTGCATCATAGATCTGTATAAATATTGTTGGCGACACCATACCCTGTGCGGCAAAAAGATGCGCGCGTGTTGTGGTGCGCATGCACAGGTGGTGTGCTGCGCGTGTTGCATCGTGCGTGCGTTCCTCATTGGTGACAGTGTAGAACATGGCAACCAGATCCAGGAAGCCTGCCTTCACCACCCGGGAGCTACGCTGCCTGGCACAGCTGATTGCTGTGAGGCAGCACAAGCTGTTTCCAGGGTCATCCAGGCGGCAGGACCAGATGAGGGTCTGGAGGGCGTGGGATCGGCTGACACGGCGCTATAATCGTGTGGCAGACTACCCACGTGAGGTAAGTGTATGGGGACAGGTCATGAGATCCATAGATATATCCAGTGTTGATTGTAGCTGTGCATGCTGCTGTGTATAGGTAGTCTATCTCAGTGATGTGTATCAGGTAAACCCACATGCCATATTGTCTATATATCACATCTGAGTGGTTTTCCCTGTACCCAGGGGGCTAAGGACCTGTTCACAGAGTTCCTGATGCCATCCTGGTGTCATGGCAGCTGCTGGTGTTGATATGCTACAACACACCGTAACACAGGTAGCCCACAGATCAGACTAAGGAGGGTTTCTAAACATCCTGCTGGTATGATGGGGTCTGCAGTTGCAGGGTAAAAAATCTGCCCCACCCCCAGGGGCTGTGAAACGTGGCAAAAATGGTATGTTAGTCCCATAGGTGATATGCGTGTGTGTGGCCCAGCAGTCTAAAACATCTGCCCTACCCCCACTTGCCCAGAAAGTCCAAAAAAGTGGGTCCCCAGCACCCCTGCTGGTATGGAATATGCTGCTGTTGCTGTTTTCCAATCCACCCTACCCCCAAGAGTACTGAGAGCCCATCAAAGTGGGCTGTCACTCACCCTGGTGATATGGTCCTGTGTGCCTAGACAGTTCAATACATTCTCCCTATCCCCAGGAGTCCTGAGAGCCCATCAAAGTGGGTTGTCAGGCACCCTGCTGATATGGTCCTGTGTGCCTAGACAGTTCAATACATTCTCCCTATCCACAGGAGTCCTGAGAGCCCATCAAAGTGGGCTGTCACTCACCCTGGTGATATGGTCCTGTGTGCCTAAACAGTTCAATACATTCTCCCTATCCCCAGGAGTCCTGAGAGCCCATCACCCTGGTGATATGGTCCTGTGTGCCTAAAGAGTTCAATACATTCTCCCTATCCCCAGGAGTCCTGAGACCTGCGTAAGGTGTACTGTCAGTCACCCTGGTGCTATGGTGTATGGAGCTGATGATGTGTGCTAGGACACCCAACCCCCAGGGGGCCAGAGACCTGATTGCAATGGTGGGTATGTCATTCAGATATTGTGTTAGGTTATGGCAGGTAGGTTGCACATCGCCCCTAGTCTGTGAGGTCAGCACCTCATCACACACGTCTTTGATGTATCCAGATGGTATGCTAGGTGCAGATGTGGATGTGTGTAACAGCACCCCACCCCCATGAGCTATGAGATCTGATTACAAAGGCCTGTAACAGAGCCATGTCCCCAGAACTGTATGCTGAGTCAGGTCACACATTTGCCCACTTGCTAGGAATCCCACACCTTGTTGCAGATGAACATTACTGATGGTGTTGGAAGGATACATGCACCTGTTGTGTTTGCACAGCACAGACAGAAACCCTGACATGAGCACAGGTGGCAATAGCCTATTCTGTTTCAATGGCCCCTGCCATGGTGTTGGCAACCACACCTACCCTAAGCATATAAGGCCCAGGTCATAGGAACATAACAACATAAGATAGCCCATACTGGGTCACACCCCCGTCCTTCACACCTAGTATGCTCTTTGCAACAGTGGCCAAACTAGGTTATACGTACTTAGCAGTATCCCCAAGAGAGACACGTTACACAATGCTTGTAGTGGGTAAAGCATTGCTATCCTGGGCCTCATAGAAACCCAAATGTCATGGTAGTGGCCCCTGGCAAGGTGAATAGGGCCACCCACCCAATGTCCCATGTATGGACACAGCACCCAAGTTTGTTAGGCTATCATATTGCCAGTGGGGTTGGGTCCGAGGATGTGTGTAGATCATGACAACACAAATGTGTTCACCAGACCACATACGGGGTTAGGGGGGTTAGGGGGGTTACCCTGGACACCATCATTGGCAATCCAAATGTGGCATGTTCATGCAATGTCATGCAAGGGGGCCACAGGGGACTGGAATGGTGTGTTCAGGGTGACAGGCACATTGCACATAGGTGTCATTGCACACATGCCCAGAGACACAGCTACGCATGCAGGTGGTACTGGGAACAGGTAATCTCCTGGAACAAGCAGGAAGTAGTCCTCACATGTGGGTATCATCAGTACCGATGGAGCCTGCGTGGGAACGCTCTCCAGTGTCCAATAGGAAAGCTATTGGAAGCATCCCACAGCGCCTGTGTGCTGCCATCTTGCCTTTCCCAAATGCCTCTCTCCAGTTTGTTGTTTTCCACAGAGCCAGCAGGTCATTGTTCCTGTCACTGCTGAAAAACAGCTATTGTAGTGCCACTCCTGTGGCAGTGTCTGCCTGTTTTTCTTTACTGGTACCACCGGTCTTGTAATTTTCTTTTCAAAAAGGTCAGATTCCCTCACACAAGCAAACCTTTTTAACAAAAGAGGTAAAATCCCCTTTGTAGGTCTCCCCCCGGTTTGGCATTAGGCCCTAATCCCTCCTCCATCATGGAAAAGCACTCCTCGGGTTCAGAAAATATGCTGATAATGTGCCGGTACCTTCTCCGTCACCGACAACCATGATTGGTGTCGCAAATGCTTATGGCCGGATCAATCCATGTCTGAATGTTTGACCTGTGGGATGTTATCCAAGAGTGGTTGGCAGAACAGAGCAGCCAAGCTCGGTACCCTCTTTCCCTCCAACGTGGCCTCCGTGGCAGCCATGTCGTCAAGGGCTTCCTCTTCCTCCCGTGGATCTCAGGTAACCAAACACAAATCTGTCCGTTCCTCAAAGGGTAGATCCCCCTCCAAATATCGGACTGCCACTGGCATTGCCCTTGAGGAGCACGCTCCGGGCAAACAGCCCTGGTGGGAGTCCCTGGCCTCCAAAGCCACTTTGGGACTCCATGAAGTTCTGGAGGCCTCAACCTGGTCCAACCACCTGGTGCTATGCTCTGGGGTCCTGGCTTTGGCCAGTACTCATACACAGACATCGGCAGTGTTGATTGACCAGAGGATCGTGGCCATTGAACGCAGTCTGGCAGCTCTCGTTGCGGCATCAAAGACCTTGGTTCCACCACAGACCCTGCAAAGTCCAGCACCGGTATGTGCAGCAATTGCAGGACCGGCATCGGCAACTGCACCATTGGTGCTGATGAGTACCAGTATCCACACCCCGGTACCGTGTCACTCCGATACTGAGGCCAATCGGTACCAATACCTCACTTTACCTGAGCCACCGTAGAGAAGATACATCCAATCTCCTGAGGGGTCTGATGACTCTGACAGCTCAGAGGGTAATGATGTACCTCTCCAGGACAAGCCTGCCTCTCCCAAGAGGAGATTGTCCCCTCCTCAGGATATGTCCTTCCTGGATCTCCACACACATGTAGTCAAGGGCCTCTCCATTTCATTAGTAACTCAATGTGAGCACAGGCCACGGGAGCTAGAGATTCACCAATATCACCAAACTCCAAAGGAGACAGACATCCTGCCAATACATCAGATCTTAAGGAATCCTATTTTGAGAATGTGGGAGATTCTTCTTACCACCTCTCCACATTCTCACAGGTGCCTACTAAGTATTGTGTGCCTCTGTCCCCTGGTTTGCAGAGAGGACACCTCCCTGATCACTCCATCATGGTGGAGTCTGCTATGAGGAGAATTAAATGTTACAAACAACATGCCACCAACCCTCCTGGTAGGGAGTGTAAGACATTAGATGCCTTTGGTCGCTGTGTCGTCCAAACATCCATGCTTTCAGGCAGGACAGGTTCCTATATCATGTACATCGGAATGTTCCTGACGGAGGTCACAGGAGATCTACAACTGGTAAGTCCACATCTCCCAGATCACAGAGGTCACGACTATGTAGCACCTGTCAAGCATACCCAGAATATTTCAAAAGTTGTGAACAGGGCAGCTTTTGACTGTTTTTCATGCATAGGCAGAGTCTCTGCCATTGCTATTGGGGCAAGGCAACTTGGCTGGCTGCAAGCCTCTCACCTGGAACACTGGGTACAGGATAAACTGGCCAACATCCCCTGTACTGGTGAAAACATTTTTGGAAGAACCGGCAGGACAATTCTACCTTGACAAGGCTTTCAAATATTGTAGATCCTGCAAAGATGAGAGCCTTAGAAAACCCCTTCCTCTCCAAAAAGAAAGGATACTATCAGTCCTATGCTCAGCAAGGACAACCTGCAGTACAAGCTGCTAGAAAGGGTCAACAATCTACTAAGCAGAGAAAGCCGAGAGTTACTCTGCCTCAGCAGACCCAGCAGCCTCAGCCCCCACAGGGCCTTTGACTCCGTGATAAGAGTACCTGCCATTCCTGGGCCTCCAGGGAAAACAACCTTCACCAATCCCAGGAAGATTAGGTCACCTCATCCACAGATGGAGGCAAATAACATCAGAACCCTGGACTCTGTCCATCATAGAAGAGGGTACAGGCGTCATTCACATAGCCTGCCACCTCCTACAATAATAAGGACATTCAGTTCTCGAAGGTCCCCCCAACTGAATCCAGAGGTAAAACATCTCTTACCTCAAGGAGCAATGGAAGAGGTACCTCACCTTCAACAGGGTTCTGGGTTCATCCTCTCAAATTTCCTCATACCAATGAAAACAGGAGGTCACCGACCCATTTTAGATCTCTGAAAACTGAACAAGTTCCTGTTCCAACAGACATTCAAAATGGTTTGTCTATGAACAGTACTTCCTGACCTACACAGGCAGAACTGCCTTTGTTCTCTAGATCACAAGGATGCGTACACCCATCTTTGCAGCCAACAATCACACCGAAAGTCCCTTTGGTTACACCATCAGGGACAGCACTATCAAAACAAAGATTTCCCTTCAGCATTGCCTCAGCACCCAGAGTAGTCACAAAGTGCATGGCTGTGGTAGCGTGTGTACTGCATACCAGGGGGATCTTTGTCTGCCCTTACTTGGACGATTGCCTCATCTGGGCAGAGTCACAAACACAAGTCCAGGCCTCTCTCTCATACACAATTTACCAATTTATTTATTTATTTATTTACCAATTCTTCTATACCGCTCTATTTAGATCAGTGCGGTTTACATTCAAACAACATCTATACAACGCAGGTACTCTGCATTGTATTTACAATGAACGGGGAGAACAACTTGGAAGTAACTGAGGGAAAAATGCGTGGACTTCAATATCTACGCCCTGTCATAGATCTCCAGGAATCCTTTCTGACTCCCACGCAATCGCTGGAGCTCCTAGGAGCAATGCTAGTTACCAGACTGCCAAAGACCTACCTGCCTCAGCCTCGCTGTCCTTGCATTGTGCAACTGGTTTCTTCAGCACTACAAAAGACCCACCTCTCGGCTCGAGAGATGCGTCAGCTGCTGGGTCACATGGCATCTACGGTGCATGTGGTCCCCTACGCTCATCTCCACATGAGGCCAGCCCAATGGGCCCTCTCTTCCCAGTGGACGCAAGCAACAGGCTGTCTCTCAGATCTGATAGTAAACTCAAACCGCCGTACCCTGTCCCTGGACTGGTGGCGGTCAGCACAAAACCTGTTGGAGGGGGTCACCCTTCCTGCAAACCCCTACTCAGATCACATTAACAACAGATGCCTCCAAAGTAGGGTGGGCTGCACATCTCCTGGACACCTCAACCCAAGCCACCTGGAATTGTCAGGAGATTCATTTCCACATCAATCTTTTGGAGCTCAGGGCAATTTGCCTGGCTCTTCAAGTATTCCATTCCCTTCTACAGGCCAATATAATATTACCTCACGCAGACAATCAGGTAGCCATGGTCTATGTGAACATACAAGGAGGAACAGGCTCTCTGTCCCTTTGCAACGAAGCTCTTCAACTGTGGGCGTTTGCCAGAGAGCAGCAGATCCATCTGCTGCCAGTCTATCTCCCTGGCAATCAGAACTCTTGGCCAGACAGACTCAGTCGTGTTCTGCTTCCACACAAATGGTCTCTACACATGGACCCACTCTGCAGAGTATTGCAACTCTGGGGAACTCAAGATGTAGACCTCTTTGCAAGTCCATCATATGCCAAACTTACCCGGTTCTGTTCATGGATTCCGGCTCAGGGCTGCCAAGCGAGGGATGCTGTCTGCCTCAACTGGGGGCAGGAATTCCTATATGCCTTTCCTCCCATTCCCTTCATTGCCAAGACCCTATTCAAGCTCCTGAGGGACAGAGGCAACATGATCCTCATAGCCCCACGCTGTCAACACCAGGTGTGGTACCCTCTGCTTCTACATCTGTCCCAGGTTCCACCCCTGTACTTAGGGGAAGCTCCAGACTTACTGTTGCAGGAGGAGGGGAATGTATGGCATACAAACCCCCAGTCTCTGCACCTCAGAGCCTGGCTACTGAAGGCTGTAACTGCTTTGGCCCTCCCCTCACTCAGGAAGTGCAAGATGTCCGTTATGCTTCCAGGGAACCTTCCACAAGGCATTCCTATGCCGTCAAGTGGACGAGAGATTCCATTTGGTGATCACAAAAGGGCCTCAACCCTCTTGTCATCCATATATAAACATGTTTTGGACGAACTCCCTTACTTATCAAACACTGGTCTCCAAACTGAGTCAGTCAGAGTCCATTTAAGTGCCATTGCTGCTCCTTCTGAACCCATCAATGGACAACCCATTTCATCCCATCCTCTCATATCCAGAATCATGAGAGGCCTGCATCTAACAAAACCTCCCCTTAGACCACCTCCAGTGGCATGGGATCCCAATCTGCTTCTAGGCCAGCGTATGCTGCCGCCTCTTGAGCCCTTAGCCACTACTTCCTTAAAGTCTCTGTCCTGGAAAGTAATATACCTTCTTGCAATCACATCAGCAAGTCGTATCAGTGAATTGCAAGCTCCAGGGGCTGATCCACCTTACACACCGTTTCACCATGATAAGGTCATCCTAAGGACACATCCACACTTCATGCCTAAGGTGGTTTCCTCCTTTCATTTGAACCAAGAGGTTTAGTTACCTGTAGTCTTTCAAAAGCCTCATGCTTCAAATGCAGAGAGGACTCTTCATACCTTGGACTGTAAAAGAGCTGTGGCTTTTCATCTGCAGAGGACTCAGCAACACAGAAGGTCCTCTCAGCTATTCATAGCCTCTGATCCTTAGCATTTGGGTACAGCAGTTTCCAAAAGATCTCTATCCAACTGGATTGCTCCATGTATTACCTTTTATCTATCATAGCAAACACCTTTCACTGGAGGCCCATGTTCCCGCTCACAATGTGAGAGTCATGGCAGCCTCTAGGGCTCACCTCCATTCCGTCTATATTAACCACATTTCTGGAGCAGCTACCTGGTGCTCGGTTCACGACCCACTACTGCTTGGATAAAGGCTTCTGCAGCATATGGTTGGTCAGGCTGCTCTCCAAAACCTCTTCCATACTTAATCCACTCCTAGCCACCTCTCTTACAGGATGCCAGAGATCCATGGGAGGAAGTGGAACCCCTCCACAGGACCTCACCACTCTGGGGATCCTTCCCTGGCATCTACATCTAGGGTGTCCTCACATGTGATGACTAATTCCTGCTTGTTCCTGGAGACAGCATACTTACTCACCTGTAACAGGTGATCTCCGGGAACAGCAGGAATAAGTCTTCACAACCCACCCATCTACCCTAGGGGTTGACTCTCTCTCTCTCTCTCTCTCTCTCTCTCTTTCCCTATCTATCTCTCTCTCTCTCTTTGTGTCAGCTTTAAACTCAACTGGAGAGAGGCAGTTGGTAAAGGCGGGAAGGCAGCACGCAGGCGCTGTGGGATGCTCCCAAAAGCTTTCCTATAGGACGCTGAGGAGCGTTCCCACACAGGCTCAGTTGGTATGGTCGCTACCCACATGTGAAGACTTATTCCTGGTGTTCCCGGAGATCACCTGCTACAGGTGACTAAATATGCTGTACATGACACACACAGCAGTGGAGCTGGAGCAGCAAGATGCTGCCCCATACAGATGGTTTGTTTATGTTGACCACCCACCAGAGGTAAATAGTCACTGATGCCCCCACACATTGTTTTCACATCCACAGGTAGAGGATCTCCGGAAGAAGGGGCGAGAGTTGAGGCTCCATCATAGTGATTACCTTGCCTGCCTCCAGAGGGGGGCACAGTCAGAGCGTGACGGTGAGTATTGGCAACCTTGCTGCCCAGTAACAAATGTCACATTGGCCCATCAGCCTGTGTGGTGCCTGCATATGTACATGTGTTATGTGACACATATGATAATGTGCTGATGACTGTCATTTTCCACAGAGGGTGATGATAACAATGAACAGCCCACCACATCTGCTTATGTGACATGTATTGTCCCAGGACCCACTCAACAGCTTTACTCAGGGGTAAAGCTGTTGAGTGGGTCCTGGGACAATACATGTCACAGGGATGGTTGGTGAGTAACCCTATACGGTTGTGGGTGTGCAGGCACGTAGGCAGTGTTGCAGGCAGGGACAATGGTCACATATGTGCATCCAATGTAGAGGGTATGAAAGGATGAAAACTGTGATGGCTCCCAACACTGGATATGTAGCTTCAGGACATTCCCCCTGTGCAACCCGGGAGGATGTGTAAACCGCCACATTGTAGCCCTGACATAGTGCATGGCAAACACAGCATGTGATGGTGTCTGTGCAGTGATACCTGCCAGTACAGACAACCCACCATCGAGGGGCCTGTGTGCGGGACAGAACATGCATTTGCACACTACCTAGGGGAACACAGGGACAAACTTTGGAAAACACATGTATGTACTGGTTAACAGCTGTTTATTTGACCCGCAGTCACCTCCTGTGTGGCCACCCGTGCCTCCCACGGCACACCACCCCCTGCGGCACTGCAGCTTGTCCTGGTGCCTCGGGTGACGGTGGTGGTGGTGGTGCTGGTGCTGGTGCTGGTGCTTGCTGCCGCATTAGGCCCACAATGTCCTCCATGGCATCCGCAATGTGGGCAAGCGCCCCCGAACGCATCTCCTCCCGGATCATCCGCAGCTCCCTGGTATTTTCTCCGATAGCCATGTGTAGACACTGGAGTGCCTGATGAGTGCCTGTGGGTGGGACAGAGGGTGATATGTGAGATTCCTCTCCAGTACCAGCTGTCACACATACACATGTCACGCATATCCCAGAAGAGCAGTCTGCAGAACAGTCATGCCTGCCAAAGCTACCAACTTTTAGATCTGTGTCTCCCATGAGCCATCCCCATGTCTGGAAGGGGTCTGGATGAGGGGTCCTGAGAATCACAGATCTCACACATGGCACATTGCCACAGTTTAATATGTCAATGCCAGGTCTGCACACTGCTTGTCTGGGATAGGTCAGATGATCTGAGGGGGCCTGAGACACACATACACATATCTGGGGTGCCCCCATTTCTATAATGCTGGCACACACTGCAGATTATGTTGTCAAATGATGCTGCGTGACAATACCCATGACGAGGTCTCTGTCACATAGGGTGTCTGCGATCATTGCTTTTCTCTTTGGGCTTATGTGGGGTATATGGGCAAGTGTGGGGTATACGTGCATGTGTGTGAGCCCCTCACAAATGCTGACACCTGACAAGCCATGCTACAGGAAGAAGAATCACAGAGGACATAAGACAACCCCCCAACATCAGAACGCTATGCTATGTGGGCAATATGCAATCATTTTGTGGATGTTAGGACAACCCCGTCGGGATCGTGGGGTATGCTGTTACCCACCTTCTGCATTGCACCGTGCTGCAGCAGTGTGTGTCCGCAGCTCTGCAATGATTGGGGCCATTTCTGGTGGAGAGGTTTCATCTGGCACTGGTGCATGAATGGGGTGGTATGTTGTGATCACCTCTGAGCCCTCTGTGGCAGTGACGTCTGGGATGTGGTCCTCTGGCTCAGGCTGCACGTGTGTGCTTGCGGTCCCGTCACCACTACTGGTGCTGCCCCCGGACATTGTGGGCTGGGGTACTGGCACCTCCTCGGCCAATTGCACCTCCTCCTCCTCAGCTGGGGCCATGGTTGTGTAGTCACCTGGGTTGTGGAAGACCATACACAGCACAAATCGGTTTGCATGGTTCAACTACATACAACCCTGTAACACATCCACCCCACAATCAATGTGTGTTTGGCCGTGGCCTGTACATGTGCCTCATAGCTACCACTACAGCTCCTGCTACCACTATTAGGCATATATAGGCCAGTACCTAGCACACACATCGATGTGTACATCAGGGGTCCTCAAACTATGGGACAAGGGCCACATGTGGGCCGCCAAGGACATGTATGCAGCCCGACGGGTGTTTTTACCGCCGCTGCCAGTCCTCAGGGGCAGCTCTACCCAGGGCCGCAGCATTCATTGAGCAGCAGCCCAGCTACATTAACACCTTACAAACCTGCTGCTGCCACTGCCGCCGTGGCAGCGGCATAATCAAGCATCCCGTGGGGCTCCCCCTACTCTGCAGTGTCCTCCATGCAGCCTCAGTGTTGGCTGTCAGAGCCGCGCAAACAGAAAGAGCTTCTCCTCTCGTGGCTCTGTTAATCCCGCCGTGGGGCTGATGGGATTTTCCATCAGGCCCGTGGCAGGATTGACATGGCCGTGAGAAAGGGATACTCTCCCTTCACATGGCTCTGACAAGCCCACACTGAAGCCACATGGAGGACGCTGCAGAGCAGGGGGGGCCCCCATGGGAAGCTTGATTCTGCTGCTGCCACGGTGGAAGCAGCAGCAGTAGCCGTGTTTGGTTTATTTCGTACCCTAGCTGCCCTGATGGGGGGGGGAGGAGGTTTGGAGTGGTAATTGGCTATGGGGGGGAGAGGTAAGACTGGAAGTGTGCTGATGGGGGGGAGGGGGTTAGGACAGGTCATGGCCTATGGGTGGTGGTAAGATTGGAAGTGGGATGATGGGGGACTTAGGACTGGAAATGGGCTGAGTGTGGGGCTAAGACAGGAAGTGGGCTGATGGAGGGCCTAGGATAGGGCTCGAAATGTGCTGTTGGGGGTGCTAAGATTGCAAATGGGATGATGGTGGGGCTAGGAGAGGGCTATCAATGAGCTTTTAGGGGGGCTGGGGTTTGGAAATGCACCTATGGAGGGACTTGGATAGGACTGGAAATGGATGTGGAGCTAGGACTGGTACTGGGCTGATGTTGGTCCAGGGATAGGATTGGAAATGGGCTGATGGGGGGCTAGGACTGGAAATGGGCTGATGCACGGACTAGAGGGGAGCGGATGCTGGGTGTGGCTGGAAATAGACGGGAGGTGAGGTTGGGCGAGGATCAGAATGGGATGGAGCTGGGCTAATGAAATGGTGAGGGAAAAAAACTTTTTGAGGTAGGTAAGTGATATCTACAATTGGACGGATAGTGGGAGAGTAAGTGGGGATTGAGAATGGAGGTCTAACATTTGAGTGGATGAACTAGGAATGCGGAAAGAGCACAAGGAGAAAGATTACTATGTTAAAGCAGATGTAGACAGAGAATGGAAACAATACTAGACGTGGGACGAATGGACAAATGGAAAGCAGATGATGGGGAGTTAGCAGAAGACCCAAAGAAAACAGACTAACGTGGCTAGAGCAATTGCCACTGGAAAAACAAAACAAAAATGTTAGAAAACATTCTCTGTATTTTGCATTTATGCAGTGTTAGTTGGGGTTTGTTCATAGTGTTCATTTCAACTATATTCCGGCCCTCCAATGGTCTGAGGGACAGTGAACTGGCCCCCTGTTTGGAATGTTTGAGGACCCCTGGTGTGCATTATCCCACAGAAGGACCAGTGCTTAGATTAGACACAGACATAACACGTACAGGTCTGATAGGGGGCTTGTAGCAGACATGTAGCCACATGTGCAAGGCAGATATAAAAAGGGATGATGCTAATGAAACATGTGGTTGGAGGGCAGCAAAACACAGAGTAAAAGGGGTGGAATGGGGGACAGCACACTCATGAGCCAAAGGCAGAGGGTGGGAGATGATCCAGGGGAGCAGGTATGAGGAGGTGCTAATAAGAAGCCTGATGCATATCCAAAGGGCAGGTACTCTATGGGTTGGGAGCAGCAAGGTGTGATTTAGGTACCTACCTGCCTGGGGATGGGCAGTGTCCAGTGCCTCTGGCAGTCCATACAGGTATACTGGCCCTAACCGCTCCGCCAACTCCTGCTCCAGGGGTGTTAGGGAGGGTGTAAAGGGGCCTCCCCCTCCAGTGCCCATGGCATGCTGCCGCTCTGCCACCATATGTGCATGCACACCCCTCTTTATGTCATTGAACCTCTTCCTGAGGCTGTCGAGGTCTCTGCTTGAGCCCCCTGCCTGTGCAACTGCCTCCTGCACCTCCTCCCACACCTGGGTGCGTGTTGCAACAGTGGTGGTGTTGCTTAGTCGTCCATATAGGACATCATAATTTTCAAGACAGACACCAGCAGGATGTGGTTTTCCTGCTGGGTGAATTTCTGAGCCCTCTTCCGTTGCAGAGCTGGCACCGGTATGCGCCTACGTTTTGTAGTCAGAGGACCATGTGTGGGCTGGGCCGCTGGGCCGATGGGCCTGCAGCCTCCACCACACTCCCTGCCATATCTGTCTCCTCCCCAACAGGTGGCCCCACCTCCCTCTCCCTCTCCCTGTCCCTCTCCCTCTCCACTCCTGCCCTGTCCTGTGGCTCCATCTCCCTGTCAGACATTCCTTCTCTTGACCTTCTCAGTCCACCTCACACCTCCCTCCTCTCCCTGCTATCTGCTCTTTACCTCACCTCCTTTCTCAACCACCTGCTCCTTGCCTCCCCTCCTCTCTGTATCCCCTGCTGTACCTCACACCTATCCTCCACAACCCAGCCTCTACCACTCTGACCCGCAACACACTAAATTAGCTCTACTAGACAACTGCTTCTCTCTCTCTCTCACTGACACCACACACCTTCTCTCTCCCTCGCCTACCAACAACCCCTCAACGTGCAGCACGTGTACAGGTTTATTTATAGGGTTTTTTACGTTGCGCGTGCGCAGTTGCGTGAGCGCGTTGGCTGCCCGCTGTGCATGCACAGTTGGCTGTGCGCATTGCGCATGCGCCGCCCAGAAGCAGGAAATGCGTGCTTGCACATTGCTGAGTCAACCATGCAGCATGCACGCACCCCCGCCGTGCACACTGCGCATGCGCAGTTGGCTGTGCGCATTGCGCATGCACCATGCAGATGCAGGAAGTGGGTGCATGCATGCGTACCTTTGCACATGATACATGGCGCATGTGCAGTGCTGCGTGTGTGCGGGGCATACACCATGCGCACAGCGAACTGTGCATCTGCAGCCATCGCGCTCGCGCACCTGTACACGCGCAACACGCGCTACGTAAAAAAAACTATAAATAGTCCTGAGCACATGTTGCACGTTGAGGGGTTTTTTGTAGGCGAGGGAGAGAGAAGGTGTGCGTTGGCAGTGACAGAAGGAGCGAGTCAGAATCAGGTGTATTGTGGAGCGTGACTGGGTTTGTGATTGGTGTTGGTTGTATTGTGTGGCTGTGTTTCTGTGTGGTGTGTAAGGTGAGTGTCTTGTTTACTGAAGTGATGTCTGTGTTTGAGTGTGTTAGAGTAGCAAGATGGGTGGAGCTTATGGCGGCCTTTGTGTTTGCTGCAGCTGCAGCGGGAGGTGGGCAGGTGGTGCGGTTGCGTGACAGGGGAGATGGTGTCTATGGGGCTGAGGCACAGGGCATGGGTGTAGTCCCGCAGCAAATCAGACCTGCAGCTGTGGGGGCAGGGCAGGCAGGGGCTGTGCCCGCATGGCGCAGGAGGCGTGCTGAGGTGCAGGTTCGCCAGCCACGCCTCTACAGGCCTAGGGCCCAGCTCCAGGGCATGCGAGAGGACAAGGTCATCTCCCTGTACCGACTGATCACAGGGGCTATTAGGGAGCTCTATGAGGATCTAAGACCTGACCTCGAGCCCCTGACTGATCGGTCACATGCCATACCGGGTTTGGTCAAGCTCCTTGCTGCCCTACATTTCTTTACCTCTGGCTGTTTCCAGTCATCTGTGGCTGCAGTGGGTGGCATGAGCCGCCCCACCTTCTCACGCTGTCTCCACCAAGTACTGCGTGCCATGGTCAGCCGGGTGCGCCCATGGTCAGCCGGGTGCGGAATTATATTGCCATTCCACACACTAGGCAACAGTGGTGGACCCTGAACTAGGCCTTTGAGGCGTTAGCCGGGATACCACACGTGATGGGAGCTATTGATTGCACACATGTTGCCCTAGTCCCGCCTAGAGACAGGGAAGTAGTGTTCTGCAAACGCAAACACTATCATTCCCTGAATGTTCAGGTTGTATGTGATGCAAATATGCATATTCTGAATGTGGTCCCAAGGTTTGCAGGGTCCACCCATGACGCCTATATCCTGCATCACTCGGCACTATTCCAACAATTTGAGGCAGGACAGTATGAGGACTGCATATTGCTGGGTGGGTGTTTCCCATTTCTGACATGCATATGGTGCTCATGTGACTAGGCGTATGTGCAAATGTGTGTCTTAGAGTAGATCCCTCATTGTGTGTGTGTGTCATCTGCCTGTGTGGGATATATGGGGAAGCGGGGGGGGGGGGTTGCCCTCAAAATGCGCCCTGCTATGGTGCTGTGTGATGCTGGTTGATTGGATGCGAGCATTTGTGTGGTTGTTACATATTATGTTTTCGCCAATCCATACAGCTACCCCTTGTCTGGTGTTTCTTAGGTTCCCCCACTCAATCTGTAATAGGGTACACACCCAGGAAGCTGTAAAAAACATGAGGAGTGATCTAGCTAAGCTTGATGAATGGTCTTAAATTGGCCAGCTGGGATGTCATGGTAGGAAATATGAGGTCAGGCTTTTGGGCTGAAGCAATCCAAAGGAGCACTATTGTATAGGGGGTCAAGAACTCTTGTCCACTACAGAAGAGCAGGACCTAGGCGTGGTTGTGTCTGCTGATGTCAAAGTAGCTAAACAAGTTGAAAAGGCGAGGGCAAAAGCTAGAAGGCTGGCTGGGTGCATATGGAGATGAATGGCTAGCATAAAACAGGAAGGGAGAATGCCTCTGTATATGTTTTTGGTGCGACCTCATTTGGAGTATAGTGTGCAATTCTGGACACTGCACCTTCAAAAGGATGTGCACAGGATGTGGTCGGTGCAGAGGGTGGCTACTAAAATGATTAGTGGTCTTCATTATACAGCATATGAAGACAGACCGAAGGATCTTAGGATGTATGCCTTGGGAAAAGGAGGGATAGAGGTGATATGATGGAGATGTAGGAATACCTCAGTGGCATATATGTTGAGGGAGAGAGCCTCTGCAAATTGTAAGCAAGTTCAGCTACGAGGGAACATGGGATGAGGGTGGAGGGAGATAGAGTCAGGGGTGACATGCCACCATATTTGTTTACTGAACAGGTGGTGGATCCATGTAATACTCTCACAGTGTAGGTGGTAGAGATGAGGACAGTAACTGCATTCCAAACAGCATAGGACAAACACAGAGGATCTATAAAGGTAAAAAGGGGACTGTTGTACCTGTTGATATGGACGGACAGACTAGATAGGCCATGTGGTCCTTTTGTGTCATCATATTTCAATGTTGCAATGCTGCATAGTTGTGATGTCATATATTTCTTTCAGGATGTGTTATGCATTTGTTTTGCACATATATACCTGTGTCCATTTGAGGGGACATGATCTCCTGCTTTAACTTACCTCATTTCTTTCTACAGTTGATGCAGGATATGGGTGTCACCCCTGGTTGCTGACCCCTGTGCGTCAACCACGGACACGTGCAGAGCGGAGGTACAATGAGGCCCATGCCACCAGCCGCTCTGTCATAGAGCGCACCTTTGGCGTTTTAAAGAGTCGCTTCAGGTGTCTGGATAGGACAGGCGGCGCCTTACAATATACTCCACAGACTGTGGCAGAGATCATCATAGCCTGTTGCATCCTGCACAACATTGCTTTCAGGCACAATATCCCTGCAGAGATTAATGAGGGTCTGGAGGATGATCCGACATGCCCCCCTGTACGTGCCCGTGAGGACACACGTGAGGGCACAGCAATCAGGCCGCAGGTGATTGCACAGCTCTTCTCATGTACGTACTGCATATGTTACCACATTTGTTGCTATATGTGTGTAGTGCTAATACAGGTTAACATTTGTAGACCAATATCAGTAGGATGCAACACTGCACTGACATGTAACAGACACTAGCTGGCCATCCCAACGTCAAATATAAGCATGACTGAGAACCAAATGATGTGGGCAGGGCAGAACAGAGGGCTGAGGTGGATGATGTGGGTGGGTGGTTTTAGACTTGTGGGAGTTTTTGGGGTGACATTCGTGGTTTGTGGATGATTGTGATAGCGGCTGCTGTGCAACCACAGTTAGTTGGTGTTATGCTTTGGGTGTAGCAAGGTGAAAGGCATGTGGTGTGGGTTTCACAGTGGGAGAGAGGACCATGTTTGGGGCCACTTGTCCAGCTGTGCGTGTTTTTCATTTGGTATTTTGAGCTGATTGTGTGTGTGGTATGCTCTTGTGAGCTGAATCTGGGTCTGTAATTTTTGTATAGCGCTACATGTGATATGTAGCACTATATACATGCTCAGTACTATCTATCATAATGGTAATTAAAATCCTTACTGCGAGTTAGTGGAACAACACAGTGTGGCAGACTGTATAAATCATCGCGTAGCCCTAACATGGATGCGTTGAAGGATAGGGAACCTGTGCATTGTCCAGCCAGGGTTTTTTTTTTCCATTGTAGAATAGACATGCAGTGCAGTGTTGCATATGTACACACAAACAGAGGTGATTCAGGCAAGATCAACAAGGTGTAGGTTACAGTAGGCAAGCAGAGAGATCAATGTGGGGGTGGATTGAGTTTTAGGGGTGTTTTCAGGGAAATATTTATATTTTTTTCAGCAAATTGTTTTCAGCAAATCTAGCTGATGACATGTCCACATAAACCCATGACTCAACTACAGGCTGTATAAGTGCATAGAGGAGGAGAGTGCATGCCAAGACATCAACTACATTGCATACCCTAGAGAAGGAACGTAATGGCCACATACACAAAGAGGCTCTGATGGGAGGGGGTTTATTAGGTGCACATATAGGCTATCCATGCTTTGCCATTATCACTTTCACACAGTGGGCTGACATGCAGCCATCAAGGTCAGGTCAAAAGCAGACATCGGGGTGTGGTTTAGCGGACATAACACAGACATTGAGATATATGCTTAGCAACTCAGTAGCACACAGCTGTTAATGTTAGTCAAGGTATGAGATATACACACCAGGAAATGTGTTTGGACAAAGGATCCCGGAGGTGCCCCTACATATTTCCATGTGCTACAGCAATTGACAGCGGTGTAGCAGACGACATTGGTACACCAGTACACACAGTGAAGGGGCATTGGGAGCAACATGGGGGACCCAGGATAATACTGCAGCCTTGGAGTGAGTTGGGAACACTTATGTTCACCAGTGTGTGCGACAACAGGGAGGTGAGAGAGGGAACAAACAGAGTACGGACCCCTGTAGTTTGGCAAAGACATGTCCATGATGCCTCTCACATGGGAGAGATGTGTACAGTGTGATGGTGAACAGTGAGTCTGTAAAGGATGTTGGGGGGTGTGGAAGCTGGGGACAGGAAGGTGCAGTGTGTGTTGCACAGCTAGAACATGACATATGTATGTTTCCCTTGTGTTTCCCAATGCACATGACATAGTTTTTGAAGCTCCTGGTGCTGTGGTGCATTGGCAGGGGACTGTACATCAGCCAACATGCTGTGATCTGGGGTAGGTGGACCTACAGCTATATTGTCTGTGCCAGCAGTCAGGGGGAACACATGTCCTTGGTGATCTTTCCTATTGTCCAGATGTTGTGGTTCATCTCTTTACCCTGCACCTCCCTAAACCATATTTAGCTGTTGGCACACATATCCCCATGTGTTCCTGTCCAGTATGTCTTCAGCAACACTGTCTCTGGGACATGTCCAACAGAGCTGCATGTGTGTGGAGGTTGTAGGTTTTTGGGTGGTGGCCTACACGTGCACCCTTCCCCGACATTGTACCATCAGCCAACACCAGGGTATCATTGCATTTCAAAGGGCCTTTATGTGTACAAATGTCCAGGCCATATGCTACTGCTGGCACGCTGCCCTTAGCATACTGTGTGTGTGTGTTCTTGTGTAGGCTGTGTGATGATACAGTGTTCCGGCTTTTTACATTATCATGTGTTGTGAGAGGTCTGTACACATGGGGGGCGGTGGTGACTGTGCTATCTCTACCTTACTGCTGTTTACCGTGTAACCATTGTGGACATGTGTTGTGTGTTGGGGACAGAACTGTGTCTTGTGTTCTGACATACCACTGCTGACCTGCTTTTTGTATCACAGATAATGGCGTGACATGGTGACATGGAGATTCTACATATTTCGTTGACATTGTGTCCCTTCACTGTGACCTGTTATGGCCTTTGAGTGGCTCAGAGGATCCAAGACATACACCTGATGCAAGCACAAGGTAGTTTGCACTTTTGTTCTTTTGGTAATGACATCAGCCTTTACATGTTAATGATTTACTGTTTGTGTCATATACATTTCATGTTGGCTCTCTGTTCACGAACGCTGATGCACATAGGATGGGGCTCTGAAACGCCTGTGTCACATGGGCATGGACAGAACCATATCCACGTGACACCCGTGTACATGCTTCCAATTCAAGATGTCCCCAACATGCAATGTTTATTGTGTTGTGATCATGTCATGTTTGCCTGTGTGTCCCTTTATTATGTGTTTCTTAATGATTGACTCTCTGCAATTTGTGCTGATGTTGCAAGGTGCATACCAATACAATATTTCTCCTCTTCTGACACAGGGCAGAGAACAAACCAGACACATCTATTACAGTGCATCTGACATCGCCATCACCCACCTGTTGGGGGACACAACACCATGGAACTTTCCCTGGAAAATGGTGCCATAGGATGTTTGACCTCTGCGAGTGGGACACATTCCTAGGATGGACAGTATTATTTTTGGATTGCTACTTTGGCCATGACAGACATATCCAAGACACTGCTGCTGCCATGCTCTGGCTGGGAGTCATGCTCTTCGCAGGAGACACACAGGACCTTTCATGTACTGTGGCATATTGGAATGTGACACTTGACTATGCATGCCCAGGGTTGCAAGGATAGTCTTAATCTGACGTGTTGGATTGCAGATATGCTTTGGACTTTGCACACTGTGTACTGGTCCCCACGTTTGAAGCAGGGACTGCCATTGTCACTGTATGTTGCACATTCCTCCACAGTTGTTTCCTTTGGCCATGTGTGTGACATGGAACACAGGATATGCTCATCTGTTTGTTTCAACACAAGCATACAGCCATGCGTGTGGCATAAGGGTAGCGATGGAGAGGTCCTGTTGTCTATGTCCACCTACTCTCCACATGGACATGATACAGGTTTTGCCACAACACCGCTTTAATGCACACCAGCATCCTGGATTGATGTTTTCAATCACCAAGGGTGTTTGCGTGCATGTGTGGCATCACTGAATCATGTTGAAATGTCAATGGTGCATGTGCATATGACTGACTATGTTGGCGAAACACAGCACGTGGCAATATGGCTTCTGTGTGGTTTACTGTAACATGTTTGCCCTTAATTTCCCTCTCTATAAACTGTTTCTTGTGTTTGTTTACTGTACAGACGTGATGCTCTGTATTGATTTACAAACCTTGCATTGCATGTCTGCACAGTCCTATTTATCCCCTGAGGTAACGACACTCACATTGCCACGTTACATTTGGAGTGTCGCAGTATGAGTGTCCGTTGTCTTCCTTCAATTGTGCATTCCATGTACGGTGATATATGTGTACAGACACTGTCTACACAACAAACGGTGCAGGGGGACCTCCTGCATGGTGTTAACTCTGCATGTTTCTGCAGGTAGTTTTCATTTGAATTCTGTCTGTGTTCATGTGCCTCTGCTACCTGTTAGCATATCCTCATTGTGCATTTGATGATTGTTCAGGGTTACATTGTTGCAGCTTGGATTCCTATATCAGGCATTATGTGATAGCTGTAACATTATTTTCAATCTGTGGTTCTAAAGTTACAACGTTTGAACAACATATGCTGTTTTCATTTGTGTGCCTCCTGTGTTGCCAGATAGATATATTTTAGGGAACAGATCATGATTGATGTGTGTTGGTCCCTCATCATGCACCGCCTACTGTCTACATGCACTCATATGTGAGTAACACATTTGAGGCATGCGGCAGCATGTGGGCGGTGGGGGCCTAATGCATAGTGCTGCACATTATGTCTCCTGCCCTTCATTTGTAGACGGGCCAGTGACTTTTCTGTCTTTCACCTTGGATCCACTCACCTTGATATTATGATGGCAGTATCTACACTATCTGTGAAGATGAACCCAAATAAAAATATGTGTTTGATATACATTTGTCTCTGCTGCTGCTTGATCATGGTGACAAACATGCAATACAATGTGTGCTTTTGAGACAGTCCTGACTCCTTGTGACCCAGAGACTCCAGGGTTTTCTTGTCAGTGTCACTGGAAGTAGATTGTCAGGTCTTTCTTCCAAGGTAATGGAGGGTTAAGTGACTTGCCCAAGGCCACATGGAGTGCTAGTGTGAATTGAGCCCTGGTTGCTTGGTGACCAAGCCAGTTTTCTAACTACTTTGATCACATTGACTCTTGTATCTACTGATTTGCTGGTCATGTACATTGCCCACCTGTGCTCACATCCTTGTACGGTGGCAGCTGTGTATCTGCCAGCCATTTGCAACATCACTGGGTATTACAGGTTCCCATACACACCCTCCCTTTGGGGTAGTATTTTTGCATCACACTCAGTGTGGTGTTTGGAGTAGTGGTTAGAGGCATGTGTTATAACACCCTAGGTTGCAGGTTTAATCCCCACTTGTGGTTTATCTTTTTCTTTTCTGTTGTGCTAACTGGACCATTAGGTACCAGCAGGTTCATCACCTCTACACACACCCTTCCCTCTCTTCACTCTACACCAAGGTGTGCCCTCTGAGCTGCCTAGCCATCACATATTATCTGTTACATAGGTCTCTTTCTTTATGGTGTTTACATGGCAGTGCGCTTGGGAGTTTTGTATTGCTGTGGTTCAGCTGGTGTGTGGTACACCTGTTTGCATGTTGAATTCTCTCCTGTCCTGTTCCAGATTTTGCACCAGCTCCACAGAGCATCCTCTGCTGCCCTTGGGGTTTAGTTTCTTTCCTCTTTTGCATGCTGTATCCACTGCATAACATTTCATTGTGTGTGTGCATGTGTCTCTGGTCCCAATTACAGACTGTGATCTGATCTGTACACAGCAGATCTGCATGTGCATTTGGTCATGGTTACTGTTGGGGGTTTGCCTGTCCTGACAGCCAGCAGGCGTCTTGTGTGATGCCCTGCACTATTTTTGTATGCAGCCTTTGCTACTGAGCTCATGTTGGTGGTGTGGCCTACCGGTTTGTGCATTGCCATTTGTGGTAGTGGTCATAGGTGTGATTCCTCTCTGTTCTCTTTCATTTGTATGCTTGTCCTGCAGAACTAGTTTTCATTCCTGTGACAGTCATATCTGTGCAGATCTGTGCTGTGAGCATATTGTACCCTCATCAGAGTTGTGAACCATCCTTCTGTCCATCTAAGTGTGTCTGCCAGCTGTGTGCCATTCTACCCTGATGTGCATGCTGCTACCCCATGTCCTGCACTCCTACACATTCCTGCATTGCAGCTCTCCCTGGTTGCCTCTCCTGTGTGTGCTCTGCATAGCACTGCTACTCCACTGTCATCCTGATATTTCACCTATCCTGCCATTTCTGGCTCCTCTGCTGCACACATCTTCCCCTCCTCTGTCACACACTGTCATTATTGCATGGTACATTACCATCACTCTGTGCATAGCTACAGCTGCCCCTGATATGTTTGCCCATTTTTCTAGCTGCCACATGGGCTGGACTGATTTGTGTGGTCCATCAGCTCTGATCTACGTCCTTCTTGTACTTATGCATTGTCTTTCCTTTCTGCTCTGTGCAGTGTTTGGGTTACATGTGTGTTTGGCACATACCTCTCTTGCCCTTCAAATTGGGGGACCTTACTGCTGTTGGCCAACATTTTTGGGTTCACCTATACATCCTTGGCCCATCTTATGCCACACCTTCGATTCAGGCAGCTTATGGGGTGCCTACTATGGTGCCTTGGGAGTTGGCAACCTTTCAACATGGCCTCTGGGGAACATTATAACTCGCCTTCGCTGACGTGGTTGTTTAGGATGTGCCTTCTGGTACACCCTAAAAGGTGCAATTATTTATGGCACTAGGGTGGGGTTCTTTTTAGATGGCAGCACAGATTGTTGTACAGTTGCAAGCAGAAAAAGGAATTACCTCAGCCAACCTTATTCTTTAATGTACACTGGGGATTCAAACTCATGACCCCTGCACCATCAGTCACTGTCTTAACCACTGTGCTACACTGCTGTTCCTCCTTGCATGTCAGCGCACCTACTTAAGATTTTCATGCGTTAAAATGCACAGTGCTGCCATCAAAAACAGTGCTGTGACCTTGCGATGCCTCATAGGGCACCCTATAAGCAACATTCTAGGGTGCCTGGGTGGACAGTGCACTTTATAATATGCCCTCTAGAGTGCCTTATAGGCCGGCTGATGCGGCATCTTATGTTAGAGCACTTTGAGGGTGTGTTTGCTTGCTGCACAGATTGAAATTAAGCTGGGAAATGCATCAGACAGCACTGGGTAAAAGTATTATTATTCATCAGGCCCACTTGGGACTCAAACTCACGATCCCTGTACCATCAGTCAGTGTCTTCACCATTGTGCTACACTGCTGTTCCTCTTTACATGTCAGCGCACCTACTTAAGATTTTCATGCGTTAACATGCACAGTGCTGCCATCAAAAACAGTGCTGTGACCTTGCGGTACCTCATATGGCACCCTATAAAGCGCACTATAAGCAACATTCTAGGGTGCCTGGGCGGACAGTGCACTTTATAATATGCCCTCTGGAGTGCCTTATAGGGCGGCTGATGCGGCACCTTATGTTACAGCACTTTGAGAGTGTGTTTGCTAGCAGCAGTAATTAAAATAAAATTACAATGCAATACTACACATAACAGGTAGTGCCTCAGCCAGCCTTATTCATTGGGCACAGTGGGGGATTGAACCCATGACCCCCGCACCATTAGTCAGTGTCTTAACCATTATGCTATGCTGCTACTGCTGTCTGTATGTCAGCACAACTACTTCAGCTTACCACATGTTAACATGTGCAGTGCTGCCATCAGAAACAGTGCTGTAACCTTGCCGTGCCTCATAGGGCACCCTATATGGCGCCCTATAGGCCACCCTTTAAGCAACATTGTAGGGTGCCTTGGTGGACAGTGCACTTTAAAATGTGCCCTCTGGGGTACCTTATGGGGTGCCTTATGCAGCACCTTATGTTACAGCGCTTTGAGAGTGCGTTTGCTAGCAGCAGTAAATAAAATAAAATTAAAATGCCTCATAATGCAATATTACACATAATAGGAAGTGCCTCAGCCAGTCTTATTCATTAGGCACAGTGGGGGATTGAACCCATGACCCCTGCACCATCAATCAGTGTCTTAACCATTGTACTGCAGCTCTGCTCCTCTGTTTGCACATCAGCGCGCCTGCTTATGCTTCCCGCGCGCGTTTCTCCTGCACTAATGTGCACAGCGCACATTAGTGCACGATAATCCCGGTTTGCTATGTTAAGACTGAAACGCCCACTCCTTATATGGCATCCTGCACACTAGCGCCGGGCGCACATTAAGACGGTTTAGTAAACATACCCCTATGTTGTTAGGGAAGGCAGGTGATTGTGGTTTTGCATTTAGTATTTTATTTCTCATAATGAGTACTCCTCCTCCTCTTTTCTGGTGTCTGTAGGCGTGAAAGATATCGTAATTTTTGTTTTTTAATTGGTTCAAGTAAACAAGGTCAGTGTCTGCTAGCCAGGTTTCTGTTACACATAGAATGTCTGGTTTTAGGTCGTTTGGTATGTCTGTAAATATGGGGAGTTTGTTTTTCATTGCTCTTGCGTTTATTAGAATACAGGTTAGGTAATTTAGGTTTGTTGTGTTGTGTAGAGTATTGGATTGAGATAGTAAGGTAGGCTTTATATGTATTAATCTGTAATGATTTGCTTTTATACTGTAACATGTTAAGTGGTCTGGGAGGGGAATCAGATCTCATTATTGTTTTTATTATTGGAATTGGTTTGTGATTTTTGTTATTTAGACTGTTGGTTAGAGCAATTAATATTAGCATTATTGTGCAGATGAATAACATTCTAAAGCAGGGGGTGGTTGAAGGCATTCTTCATATCTTATTATGCTTATGTGAGTGATTTTCTTTATATTAATGATTCCCTCTTGAGTTTATAGGGGATTTTGATAATAGATTTAGATTTGGCAGCGTGGGCCTATCAGTGTTGGCCGATTCTGCTAATACTAATACTTGTGGCTACAAAGTCATTAAGTTGTTGCAGGAGGTTGCTTACAATCTGTTTGAGTGAGATCAAGCAATTACAGGTAGATTTATTTATTTTTATTTAGACATTTTTTATATACTGCCTTATCCTTCAATCAAAGTGGTCACAACACAATTGGGGGATACATTTAACATGTGGGGATATGAGACACATAGGGGTATGTTTACTAAACCGCGTTAGTGCAGTTCGCGTTAGGAGCCGCGGTAATAATCAAAACCCCAAATAAGGAGATGGGCGGGATATTGTAACACCTAATGCGCGTTCCAAAAACTAACGAGCGTTACAGGGCGCCGTGGCGCGTCACCGCGCATTAAGCATAAGAAGCCACCCAGACATACATCACCGATACAGAGCTGTAGCACAATGGTTACTGCACTGACTGCTGATACAGGCATAATGGGTTCGAGTCCCCAGGGTGACAGATGCATAAGGCTGGCTAACGCAGCATCCTGTACATTATATAGTGAGTGAGGGGGCATGTATATGTTTTGTTTTTTTTGTAGGGTTGCCAGCAAACACCCCCACACAGTGGCGTACCCGAAGGTGCCGCAGAAGGCACCCCATAACGCACACCATAGGCTACATGATAAAGTGGACTGTCCGCTGAGGCACATCAAAATGTCCCCCATAGAACATCCTATAAGGGAACGTAAAGGGAGCCAGATAAGGTGACACATGGTGCGCCCTATGAGGCTCTGTAAGGTTATATTACGCTGAGGGGCTGTCGCTGGTAGCAGTCATGTGTATTAAAAATATATAACGCAACAGACAGCCCTATAAAAGGAGTCCACTGTGGGTCTGAACCCATGACTACTGGCCCCACAGGCAATGAAGGAACCACTGGCCTGCAGCCCCATAGCTGCTCACAACCCTCTGGCTGGCTACTGAAGGGCAGCAGGACACCACCCTAACTGCCTGCTGTGTTGGCTAGGATCTGTACCAGTGCAGGCATACCCATGGTGCACTGCACATGCAGACCAGCAGTCCAGAGATGAACACAAGAAGGGGTACGTACCCACATAGCCCCCTGCTATGGTAAGGTGAAATGACTGTGTGCGTCACTGTCACATAGTAGCAACACACAGTATCCCAACAGGGTGCCCCATAAGAAGCTAGAAAAGGTGTCTGTTTTGTACGTCCAACAAGTTCTGCTGGCAAACACCCACTCACAGGGATATAACCCGAAGGTGTCATATAGGGCACCCTAAAAGCCACACCAGAGGGCAAAGGTTAATGTGCAGTGACTGCCAGAGCAACCTATAGGGCGTGTCACAAAGCGCCCCATAGGGCATGTTATAGGGTCCCTGATGAGTCACTGTGAGGAGTCTGCAGTGTGAGGGTGTTGCTGCTGTCAGCACCAATGTAAAGCAAGATAACAAAATGCCCCTCCAAGGGGCGCCAAATGATCCACTGTGTGCTGAAACCCATGACCTAGGGGCCCCCCCAGGCATGGAAGTAACTATTTGCTCATATTGCTAGTGCAAATAACACAGTCCCAATAATGAGGTGGCCAGCTACTGGAGCAGAACTGTCAAATGACCCAAACACCCACACCAGAACCACAGAAGTTGCACTATGTACATACAAGGGATGCCTGACAAGGAAACAAAGCAAGGTCTCAGCAAACAAGGGCATATGGCAAACACAATCAAGACCAAGGCCATGATCATTACCAAATATATAAGGCCCAATAACATCACAGACCCCTTTCCAAAACTGAATGTCACTGGCAAAAGCAAAAGCAAAAACAAACATACTATGGTTAGTGTGTGCAAGAAAATGCAGATGTCCGTAACACCTGAAACCACAACCCCCTGACTGTGCACCGAGGGGCGCCATGTCTTCACCCAAGGTGCCTGCTGGGGTGCTAAGGATATGGGTGTATGCAACAGTACCCATGATGCACTGCACATGCACAGCAGCAGTCCCGAGATGACCATAGGAGGGGGTAGGCACCCCCACAGCGCCTGGCCCGGAAGGGAGAAATGAATATGTGCACCACTGCCATAGAGCAGCAAAAGACAGTAGCCCAACAGTGTGCCCAAGAAGAAGCCTGAAAAGGTGTACCAGTACGGTGTCAAGACAGGTGTCCAAAGTGCAATATGAGGTACATAGGGATAGGAGAGTGCTGATGGAACAGTGGCCCATAGAACAATATGGCACAGTGCTCCAAAAATGGTATGTTTGCCAAGGTCAGTGTGCCCTAGGGGCTGCAAGGTGTTCTTGGAGGGCCTGCAGGACCTGCGTGGAACAGAGACAGATGTAGTACAAACACCACCTAGAACCCACAGTAAAGACAATGAACAGGCGACAGATGGAGGGCGAGTAGGGAGTTAACGGACCCTCATCCCTGACAGCATCACACATGTCTGGCAGCAGCGCAGACAAACATGGCGGTGGCAACAGCATCACAGCAAAGGGTGTTGGCACCCTGGAGTACCGGAAAAACAGTGTGTGGCAGGTGAGGAGAATATGTGTCCCCCTGTGGAGGGTGAGGTGGCCAGAGGAGTGAGTCTAAAATGCAGAACACGCACGAGACCACCAAGCAAAAAGAGATGCTATGCAGACAAGGGTAGCAGGGTAGGATACGGGGCAACAGTCCACAGCAACAGACAGGACATCTCACACCACAATGGTGCAGATAGATGGACCAAAGGATGGACAGCAAATGTGATTAGGATAATATGAGCGGCCAGGACGTAGAAGCCAAGAAATGAGTGTTACAGCGACCACAGGTACCAGTGCAGGAAAGGCATAAAAACAGGGGAACAGAGAGAGTGCAAAGCTATGACCACTAGGATGGAAAGCACTGCAGAACAAAAATGACCACAACAACACCCTGAGGCACACAGAAATGGATGCAGACAGGATCACAGCATGTCAACATCCAAAACCACAGCTGCGTGTCAGGCGATGGAACCACAGAGCGTAGCCAAGATGCAGTACACATGTGGAGGAGGGGTCCACAGCCAACAACACAGTCCACAGGTGGGATGGAAGACACATATGAACAGGTCCACACACACACCAGGAAATATAATGCAGTGTAAACAACATGCAACTGATCAGGGGAGTGACACATGAGGGGTGGAAGGGGTTAGGCCAATGGAGGGCCATGTGGATGGGCTGTGGAAAGGGCAATGGACTGAAAGAGGAGCATGTTAATGACCAACAAGATCAGGGATGAGGCCCAGGCCAACCAACATCAGCAGCACCAATACACAGGTAGCCCAGCACATGCACCACTCCAGGAGGAGAACTACAATTAGTCCAGACAATGTGGCACAGGGGCAGCAAACATGCCACACGGACATGAACAGCTCAACCATGGATGGGTGGGCGGAGATGTGATGGGGCTGCACACATCATATGGACAAGTAAGCAGCAAACAAGGAAGGAAAAGACAACTGCCAGGTGTCATCCAAAACGTCAAGCACACGAGTGGCAATGAAATGGGGTGACCAAACCCCCAAATAACCAAAACAACGAAGGTGCAAACATCTGTCCCCAACAGTCAATCACCAGACCCAAGCAGAAAGCATATTCTGCATTCCGGTGCACCATATGACGTGAAGAACGACATGGGGCCTGTGTGGCAGCCAACGTCGCAAGGACACACCCAACCCACATTGCGACGCCACCCACCTGTTTCTGCCCGTGGAGCCTACACACCCTGACCACCCCCCGCTGGTGCCACCCAAAATCCAAAGCCCTAACTCAGCAGACTTTGCAAACAGACAGTAATATGTGAGGTGGAGGGTCTCATCATGACATGTCCACACAGTGTATGCACTCACTGTATGCACAGCAGACACCATCCCCAGCAAACAAAAGACTCTGGTGAAAGCATGCAGAGTGACAAGGCCACATGCCATGCCAACAGTGACGGGTGAAAAATCACCAACCCATGTACAGCTCATCACCCCCCTACTGCAAAAAAAGAAACACCCAAACAGGTCATGGCAGCAACGGCAGGCAAGTCCCCGCAGGAATAGTAAAAATAGGCCAGCAATGAGTCAGAGAAAAAGGCCTGTGTCCAAAGTGCAGAGGACTATCTTCCTGCATCACCAACATCCAGGAACACGCTCACATGGGTGCTGTGGCCAAGCACATATGGATGACGGGATCACCAGATGCAGTGGAGCACATGTGTCAACATTGTTGTCAGTGTCCTGTGTGAAAAGATGCAGATATCAGGTAAGGGAATGGCATACCCACCCACGACCCCTGGAGGACAGAAAGGAGACACACATAAAAACAGCAACACCCAGAATGCATAGATAGCACCACATGACATGGCCACAACACTGAGCACAGTGCACATGGACCACTGCAGGAGATGTCTCTGAAGACCAGGACACCATCCCAATATGTTCATGTAAATGCACATGACACGCATACACCCCAGGGGTCCAGAGCCATGTGCAGCAGTGGTGGCACACAGAGATAACAACGAAGGACATCCTGATAGCAATAGGCCAAATGCAGCATCAGCACGTGGTGCATTTCCCAGAGGATGGAAGGTGAGGCCCACCTGAAAGGTATACCAGTGGCCTGACTGGGAATGTCCGTGTCAGGCAAGAGCACAAAGAGCCCCAATAGCAGATGCAGACACCAATGGATGGCGAACATCACCACATCTGCATGGGTAGCTGTGAGTAGAACATGTCCACGGTGCATTGTGTTTTGTGGAAACACAATGTTGATGTACATTGGGCCACCAGCAAAACTGTGACACATCTGAGAAAAATATATGACACATGTGCACAATGTACATTAGCCCACAAGCAGAAGGTAACAGAGGGATGAGGGAACATAATTGGAGAGGTGGCCAAACACATCACTACAACACAGATAGGCAGGGTAGCGCAGAATGACCGGTCATGTAGACAGGTCAAGCAGAAACAGTAACATACACTGTGTGACAATGTAAGCATGCCAGAAGGTTCAGATGGCAGGACCCCCAACACTGAACGACAAATGGAGACACACATCACAGTACATGCATGAGTGGCACAAATCATTCAAATGACTCAATGGCAGTGGCTGTTCAACATACCCTCCAACAATACAATGTCCTGTGTCTGAGTACACACACAGCCTCACAATATGTGTCTAAGATACACCATGAAGACTCCCAAGATGTGAACAGGTAATGGCCACATGTGTGACAGATGGAAGCTAAGGGTGATGGAGCAGTGGTCCAAAGACATGTGCATCACCATAGGAGCAGTGGAGTGAAAACAACATATATGTGTCTAACCGTGACGACAGCAATGCAATCCTCACTATCTGCCAACTCACCCGAGTCAACAGGAATGGTGCATATATGAACACACACTCCCCACATGCAGCACAGCTTCGGGCAGCATAGTCAGCCAATCCCTGTGGGCCCGGGACACAGAAGCTCATCCTGTGGATCCAAGAACATGACAGAGATATGGAGACATGAGATGGCAGTGCTGCACAATCCGTACACCAGCTAACACATGGCTAACCCAGAGACACGTCCCCAGCACACCCATAACTTACAGGAAAAGAGCTCCTCGATCAGATGTTGCCTGGCTGCCATCCCCGCACGTGTGTCACCATGGCCAGGTGCAGGAGGGCACACAGGATCCACCCCGAGATCCTCATTAATATCGACTGGAACATTGTGCCTGAGAGCAATGTTGTGGAGGATGCAACAGGCTATGATGATCTTTGCCACAGTCAAGGGTCCGTACTGTAAGGCCCCGCCAGTCCTATCCAGACACCTGAAGCGACTTTTGAGAACGCCAAAGGTGCGCTCAATCACTGAGCGACTGGAGGCATGGGCCTCATTGTACCGTATCTCTGCACCTGGCCGAGGGAGACGCACAGGGGTAAGCAGCCAGGTGCGACACCCATATCCTGCATCACCTGCAGAAAACAATGGTGCAAAGTTACATGCGTGCTGAGGCACCAATGGAATGACAGACATAGCAATACAGAACTGGACAGCCGAGAGGCCGTGCACACAGATATGAGGCAAAAGCAGTGCACACAGTGGTAGTGCATCAGAGGCTGCCGAGGCCAGAGGCAAATGACCATGACATGCCAATGGGGCAGTGCACACCCATGTTACCGTGTCACAGGACATGTGCCAAAACTGTGCCGAAAGAGAGCAGTGGTGGGAGCTGTGAGCCAAGATGTCTGACAGTGGCAAAACACACCCGGGGGTGCAGGGATGCACAGGTGTGCAAGTAGGTGGCTGGCCTGATCTGGGGCACACACAGCATAGGCCACTGGGACACATTGCGGGGGTGGGGTGGGGGAAGCAACAGGCGGTGTTGACAGGGGACACCGAAGAAGGTGCCCAGACATGCAGCAGACATGAGTCATAGCTGAAGCGCCCAAAGCATATTTCACGTGTAGCCCCCAGCATGGCCAGAGAGAGAAGGTCACGCATACAGAATGACCACCACGAGGATGTGTCTGTGACCCCATCCCCCCCCAACAGGATGGCACACGTACAACCATGCAACATATGGGCTGCCCAAGTGACTGACCCCACTGGGAGACATGTGTACAACTGCCAGTGCAGTATGCCCGTGCCCAGATGTGGAGGCCATGGGCAAGTTGCAGGTGTAGCTCACAGGCATGGAGGGGACACATCATATGCAGCACGGGTGCCCCTGGACACAGTAACTCAGAATAAAAAAGGGCAAGGCCACGGAAAAGGCGACACCACATGGCCGCTGGGACACACATGTGAGAGCAAACAAACACACATGGTAGACAGAGAGATGGGTGTCATTGCACATATGTCTGTGACCAAAACACCAGTGACACGGCATGAGGCAGTGTGCCACACCCAATAGTCTGCACCCAGAAATAACATTGCAATGTCAGGCATGCAGTGGACAATGGTGACAATGGTGTATAGACAACCACCTACAGTAGGTGCATGTCATACACGTTGAATACCCACCCAGCAGGACGTAGTCCTCATATTGACCAGCCTCAAACTGGCCGAACACTGCCGAGTTCTGCAGGATATAGGAGTCATGGGCAGACCCTGGAAACCGCGGGACCACATTCAGGATACGCATACTTGCATCACAAACAACCTGCACATTGAGGGAATGGAAGTGTTTGCGGTTGCGGTACACAACCTCCCTGTCGTGTGGCGGGACAAGGGCAACATGTGTGCAATCTATAGCGCCCATCACGTGTGGTATCCCAGCAATCCTATGGAATGCCTGTGCCAGGGCCGCCCAATGTTGCCTCCCATTGGGAATTGCAATGTAATTCCCAACCCGGCAGACCATGGCACGCAGTACCTGGTGGAGACAGTGGGAGAAGGTCGGCCTACTCATCCCACCCACTGCTGTCACCGAGGATTGGAAACAGCCAGAGGCAAAGAAATGTAGGGCAGCCAGGAGCTTGGTCATACCCGGTATAGCATGTGACCGGGCAGTCAGGGGCTCAAGGTCAGGTCTGAGTTCCTGATAGAGCTCCCTAATGGCCCCTGTGTCCAGCCGGTAGAGGGAGATTACCTGGCCCTCTCTCAGGTCCTGGAGCAAGGCCCTGGGCCTGTAGAGACGTTCCAGGCAGGGTTGTGCTTCAGCACGCCTACGGCGCCGTTGGTCACCCACACCCGCCTGTGCAGCCCCCACAGCTGCAGGCCTGAATTGCAGTGGCATTGCACCCATGCCCAGGGCCGCAGCCCCAGGAAAAACATCTCCCTCCTCCGGAAAAAGCAGCCCAGCCAGTTCGACCAATGCAACCACTGCACCACCTGCATGCGCAGTCTGAGCCATGATAGATACAGGTTGGAGGATAGCTGGGTTAGAAATAGTGGTCGGGGTGGGGATGGACATCACATGATCGCCACACACCTGGTGGAATAGAAAGATCCAGAATACAGCAAACATAAAACGTACCTGTTTGAAATGGCACCGTGCGCTGTGTCGCGCGTTCCCATAATGCACCCGCGGCCAATCATCTACGTTTCACAATCATCTATGTGAGTCCCTGAGATGTAGCAGGGTGTAAAGAAACTGCGTATCATACTAGACACCACACCCAGACGCCAATATAGGAGTGACATACAACGAACGTGCCCACGAGCAGGGAACAGAAGAGGCGTTGTAATGCGCGTAACGAAGCGTGCAATGTCTGAATGATGTAACGTACATGTCACGTATTGCTGCAGCGTCCAGCGCTACTACTAAGGCGCAGATAAACATAGCAATATATCAAACGTTGGAATATGTGGGCCAGCAGTACAGACTACGAAACTGTTATAAAGGCACGTGTAAGATGGATCCCTGAAATGGCGCCTGCTGCCTACACGAATACATATGATGTCACTTCCTGCACGTTGCAATGCGCGTCGCAATGCGCCTCGCGGCACACGTGGCTGTGCGCGTAGCCAACGCCCCGCGACCCACGCCCCATGAAAACCTATATGTATGATTGCCTGTGTATGGCAAACCCCCAAGCACAATCCTACGCGACAGTATGGAGCGCAGGTATGCAGAGGAGCAGGAGCATGCAATGGACCAGCCCACCCACCCACCAGCACAAACCACATCTGGTGACGATGAGGTGCCAGGGCCATCTGGGGTTGAGCAAGCACCAAGTGCACATGCAAGTGCAGCTGTAAGACCAAGGCAGCCCAGGGTCCCGGTCCCAGCAGAGATACGGCGGAGGGCCGTACGCTTCAGCCAGGAGGAAAATGATCTCCTCCTGGCAAACATCTTGGAAAGGTATGACCTTTTGTTCGGGCGCCAGAGCTCAACCATCACAATAGCCACTCGCACCAGGGCATGGTCTGAGGTCCAGGCAGCAGCAGGGGGACCCCATCGGGACATTGAGAATTTGCGAAAACGCTATTGTGATATAAAGAGGAACATAAGGACTGAGCTTGTAAGGGAGAAACGTGGGGCCCAAGGCACTGGAGGGGGCCCAGCTCAGATGGCAAACCTGTCCGACCTTGAACGTCGCCTGGCTGAGAGACTTGGGCCAATATATGTACATAGCCTACCCACTGCATTGGACACAGCACACCCACAAGCAGGTAAGGGGGGAGTGCAGACCAACTGTGGGATATAGCACAGGCACATGGTCTGTGCCACAACAGAGGGGGGGCAGTACGTGGCTGTTTGGGAATTGGGGGGCAACTGAGACACAGAGGCAGCATCCATTCAAGAGCCACGGTGGGGGGCCTGTCTATGGGTGGCAGTGGGCGGCAAAAGATAGTGAATGGGAGACTGTGCAGGGGTGGCAGGCCCACAGTGACAGCAGAGGGCACCGACATGTTGCATGGCTCACGGTGCAGGGCTGGCAGGGGCAGTAGGGCCACACGGGTAGGGAGACGGCCAACCGGAAGGCACACTGCACCTGCTTAGGACATGCTGGGTGGTGGCAGGATGAGGGTGGTGATGGCCATGCATGGGGTGTGCAGCAGCACCCAGGGGTGTGGGGGGCCCGGGGAAGCAGGGCACAGGGGATACTTGCATGGGGAGTGCACAAACGTAGTGGGCTGCCACTAGAGCCATGGACCAGACACACGCGGATCACCAACCCACAGATGCCTGAGGGGGTATGTGACGGGGTGGGGAGGCAGCCAGACCCCCATCTGACCTATGTAACCTTGTGGCACCCAAGTGATGTCAGCACCATCAAGGCACAGGAGGAGGCACAGGACGAGTCAGCCTCCGGACCACCCAGCCTAGTGGACACTGTGTCTGAGGTGGCCCATGTGGGAGCGGAGAGGCAGGCTGCACCCCTGGGGGATGGGTACATACAGGTCCAACCAACTGCAGACAGGGACACCACACCCACCACTGCAGGCACAGGGGACGGGCCTGCGGATGAGGCGGAGCGACACCGGAACGAGGCACTGGCTGCTGTGGCAGATGTCATTGGGGAGATGCAGGCGCACTCTGCAGCAGCCCATAGAGATGCAGAGGGTGAGTGTCCTAATGTGCTATGGTTGATATGCCTCGGAACAGATGTTGTTTCTCCCCTGTCTCACATTGCACTATGGCCTCTCCCCACAGGTATACGGCATTTACTGCGTTCGGTGGCCCAGGCACAGCGCCGCCAACTGCGGATGGCACGCCGCCTGCAGCGGACCATGTCTGCTGTCCTTGCTTGTGTGGACCGCATGGCCACGGCGTGTGAGAGGATGGCTGACACCCAGGAGCGAATAGCGGCAGGCGGGGGAGCAGTCACCGTCCATCTGCAGCCAGAGCCAACACCACCACAAACACCTGCAGCAGCAACAGCACCGGCAGCAGGGGGGCGACAAACACCAAGGGTTGGGCGGGGCCGCCCAAGGGGTGGCAGAGGGAGGGGAAAATAAAGGGCTACACAGGTGGCCAGTGAAGGAGACATGTGTTCATTGTCTCATTTGGGGCCCAAAAATCTCACACCCCCACCCCACACCCTGGCCCGTGACGAGGGCACGACACAGTGCCACTGATGTCATCAGCCATTGCCCCCCCCCAGCCATGTCCACCATGGGTACGCAGCCAATCACATAACCTGCAATGCTGGACCACCACTCCCATGCCGTGGTGGCTTGCATTGTGTCGTGGGGGCTCATGGACCCCGTGGACCAATACCCTGTTGAGCCCTCACCCACCATTAGTCTCTGTGTTGGTGTAGGTGCACTGTATGTCCTGCATGGGGAGCCACATTGGCTGCTCCCATCACGCTAAACCCAAACAGTATGTGCACTGCACATGTCATGTACTCCGGTTCACATGCTCCCACAGCCATCCACCTTGGCATCACCCGTGACACATGTCCACTGTGGTCCCCTGAGCACACCCTTGCAGCTTCCAACACCTTGGGGTGACCCCCCGGTAGGGCCTACCCATCACCCTGTGCACCAGTGGCCGCAATATACACCTACACCCCCTTGCCCCCCATCAGGCACATCCCAATACCTTTGGCTCCATAAGTTACATCCATTAACTGTCACCTGTTGCACCATCCACACTGCGCTCCACCCCATCCACAGCGCACTGTGCCACTCCTCAGGGCATTATCCCACTAAGCCCCCATCCCCACCCTCTGCTGTGCCCACCCCCAGACCCCCACACCCCTGTGGGTGCCACCACCGATGGGCCAATGCACTCCACTGACAGTATGCTCTTGCACCCCCAAGGGTCAGTCATTACACCCATCACACCATACAGCAAGGTGGTCATGCGTCTCCCAGCGGATCATTGGAAAATCCTGTACCATCCCCCTTTCCCACCCTGCATGCTGGTATACGTGCTTGCCATCTAGCCAGCTGTTGTCGGGCCCTACACAGTCATAGCTGGCAACACCGCTCACCCCCCCCCCCTCAGGCACCAGCTTCACCACCTCCTGAGGTGCACCCTCTGTGTTCTCACCCTAACCCCACCCCTACGCATACACCTCAGCCGTCCTACCTTTGCCACCACAGCCTAACACTATGGGGTTATGCTGGATAGGCTACACAGGCCGTCCACCCTCCCCCGCCACATGTCCCATTGTCACTCTGTGCTGCGCGCCCCGCACCTTCGTACACATCTGCTGTCGCACGTCACTCATGCACGCCACTCTCCCCCCTGCTTGTTGCCCGACCCTCTCAGCAACGTAGCTGTGACATGTCTGTGGAGGTGCTCTCACCGCACCCCTTACCTGGTCCACGTCCTCCCTCGCCTCTCAGAGTGAACACTGACACACCCATCACTCGCACAGCACTGTCACCTAGCAATGAGGGACATCTGACCAGCAGGTTCATATAAGAAACGTAGAAAATTTATAACATATTTATATTAAAACATATCTATAACATATGAACTGGGACACACATAGTCCAACATTGTTACATAGTATATGATGGCAGATAAAGACCAGCATGGTCCAACTAGGCCTCCTAGCCACACAGCATTGGGCACTCCCATCCCTGTGGACGATGTGATGGAGAGGCAATGGCACGGTCCGTCACAGGGTGGGTGTGCCATGTGTGTCCCCACACTACACACCCCGGGGACCCCTGTCGAATGGTGGCTGACCGGGTGCGGCACCGACAAGGCGCTCATCGACCTCACGCAGACAGTCAGCCACCATGGACAGGGTCGCCAGCACCTGCCCCTGGATTAGGGCGAACTGCCTCTGGGCGTGTGCCTGGGCACGCACAGCCGCAGCCAGGCGCAGACCGCACATGCAGCCGCACAGACATACATCTCCCCGTGTCTGTGTGGCTGCATGCACGGCTGACCTGCCTGCGGCAATGTGTGGCAGACACACGTCCAAAGGGCGTGCTTCGCCATGATCATGGGGCAGGTGGCTGGTGCCCCCATTGCCCTGTGGCGGAGCGTGCCATTGGGGACCTGTCCCCCCCCCGCCCACGCTGTACAGCCCCTCCCCCCCTGCCTCCACCATCCTCTCCACATCCCCTTCCTCCTCCTCCCCTCCCTTTCCCTGCCACCCACATCCTCCCTCTCCCCTCCCCTGTCCCCCACATCCCCCCCTCATTTCCCCGGTCCCCCAACTCCGCCGCATCACTCTCCCTGTTATCCGCATCCTCCCCATCCCCTCCCATATGCCCCTCATCCTCCTCGTCCCCCTCCTCTCCCTCGTTGGGGCGTGGGGATGCACCCACGTGCCCTCCATCGCCATTTTCAGGTGGCTCGTCTATTCCGCCGCCCTGCAGGCCCACGTTGTCATGTGCCTCCTCCCGGGCCGCAGCAACATCTGGGTCCTCCGGCCTCGCTGGCTCAATGGCAGCACGTGCATCAGCTGTGGGAGAGGTAACACATATCATCCCCTGGGTACACATCATATTCCGCAGTCACAGTGGTCCTGTGGTTCCACCACTCGGTGCCCTACAGGGCCATGTCACAGTACTCACCATTCTCCTGCGCCATCCGTTCGCACTGCACCCTGGCCACAAATCTCGGGTAGCGTGCCCTGAGCTCCCTCGCCTTTTTACGCAGGTCCTCCACCTGTAGGGGTGACACCAAACATTGACCTTAGCTACTGCAGAGACACGTTGGGGTCCCCTGCCTCAGCAGCTAACTCTCTCTCTTCATACAACAAGAGCCTGCCCCTATTGGGTGACACACTCATGCCCCATGCTTTCCCAGGGGACAGCCCCATGTGTGGCCCACGCACATGCCTCTCAGGTCTGGACCCCATGTGCCCTGTGTGTGCACCCCAGCGTACATGACACAACACATCTCTGTGTGCCACCTACACACATCTGCCAGTGCCAATCAGCCACTGTTGGGGTGGGAGGGTGTCACCTGCAGTGCTCCCTGCAGCATCTTAGGGCTGTGGTTTGTCTTTTGTGATCACACACAGGGCCTGTTTCCAAGGCCCCAGGATGGTGCAGGGAACCCTCTCTTGAGGCCTGCAGCATCTTGGGGCTGGGGTTTGTCTTTTGTGATCACACAAAGCACCAGCTGACATTGGACAGGGATGGGGAGGGGAGCCTTCTCTTGAGGCCTGAAGCATCTTAGAGCTGGGGTTTGTCCTTTGTGATCACAAACAGGGCCTGTTTCCAGGGCACCAGGATGGTGCAGGGAACGCTCTCTTGAGGCCTGCAGCATCTTAGAGCTGTGGTTTGTCCTTTGTGATCACAAACAGGGCCTGTTTCCAAGGCCCCAGGATGGTGCAGGGAACCCTCTCTTGAGGCCTGCAGCATCTTGGGGCTGGGGTTTGTCTTTTGTGATCACACAAAGCACCAGCTGACATTGGACAGGGATGGGGAGGGGAGCCTTCTCTTGAGGCCTGCAGCATCTTAGAGCTGGGGTTTGTCTTTTGTGATCACAAACAGGGCCTGTTTCCAAGGCCCCAGGATGGTGCAGGGAACCCTCTCTTGAGGCCTGCAGCATCTTGGGGCTGGGATTTGTCTTTTGTGATCACACAAAGCACCAGCTGACATTGGACAGGGATGGGGAGGGGAGCCTTCTCTTGAGGCCTGCAGCATCTTAGAGCTGGGGTTTGTCCTTTGTGATCACAAACAGGGCCTGTTTCCAAGGCACCAGGATGGTGCAGGGAACCCTCTCTTGAGGCCTGCAGCATCTTAGAGCTGGGGTTTGTCTTTTGTGATCACAAACAGGGCCTGTTTCCAAGGCCCCAGGATGGTGCAGGGAACCCTCTCTTGAGGCCTGCAGCATCTTGGGGCTGGGGTTTGTCTTTTGTGATCACACACAGAACCAGCTGACATTGGACAGGGATGGGGAGGGGAGCCCTCATTTGGGGCCTGCAGCATCGGCGGATGTATTTTGGACTTGTGTTGGTTGACAGGGGCATGTTGCAGACCCCTCTTTGCCTCTTGGCCTGAGATGTGGGACTGGGGTTTCCTGTGGATGGGGGACATCCCTGGCCTGCAAAGGCGCCCCATACCATACTAATGTGGTCTGTGGTGCACCCCTGCCATGGTTGCAGCTACCCCCTTGGGGCTGGGGGGTCTTTTTATCGGGTGTGTGGCAGACTTTGCTACCAGCCAGACGTGCCAGCACCTGCTATTCCCTGGCAATGCATAGTTTCTTTGTGCTTTGGTTACTGGGTGTTTTTAGTTTAGCCTCATCATTTGGGGTGCCTGTCCCCATGCACTTACCTCACGTGGGTAGTCAGAGCTCATAAGAACATAAGAACATAAGACATGCCATACTGGGTCAGACCGAGGTCCATCAAGCCCAGTATCCTGTTTCCAACAGTGGCCAATCTAGGTCATACGTACCTAGCAATATCCCCAAAAGACACAGGTTCCACAATGCTTGTACTGGGTCAAGCATTGGTATCCTGGGTCCCTTTTTAATAGTGGTTTATGGACCTTTCCTCCAGGAACTTGTCCAAACCTTTTTAAACCCAGCTATACTAACAGCCCTTACTACATCCTCCGGTAACAGATTCCAGAGTTTGATTACACGTTGAGTGAAAAAATATTTTCTCTTATTTGTCTTAAATAGTTTACCCTGTAGCTTCATTACATGTCCCCTAGTCTTTCTATATTCTGATAGCGTAAACAATTGATCCACGTTTATCCGTTCCACTCCATTAATTTATAGACCTCTATCATATCTCCCCTCAGCCGTCTCTTTTCCAGGTTAAAGAGCCCTAACCTTTTTAGCCTCTCTTCATAGGAGTAGCCTTCCATCCCCTTCACCAATTTGGTGGCTCTTCTCTGTACTTTTTCTAATAACGCTATGTCCTTTTTAAGATACGGTGACCAGAATTGCACACAATATTCAAGGTGCGGTCGTACCATGGAGCGATACAGAGGCATTATAATATCCTTTGTTTTATTCTCCATCCCTTTCCTTATGATACCTAGCATTCTATTTGCTTTCTTGGCCGCCGCTGCACACTGGGCGGAGGGTTTTAACATGTTATCCACGATGACTCCTAAATCTTTTTCCTGGGTGGTGGTTTCTAATGTGGAGCCTTGCATCGTGTAACTATAGTGTGGGTTGTTCTTTCCTAGGTGCATAACTTTGCATTTGTCCACATTAAATTTCATCTGCCATTTGGATGCCCAGTCTTCCAATTTATCCAGATCCTCCTGCAGGTTTCCACAATCCTCTTGGGTTTTAACAACTTTAAACAGTTTTGTGTCATCTGCAAATTTGATAACCTCACTAGTTATTCCCTTTTCCAGGTCATTTATGAATATGTCAAAAAGTAGCGGACCCAGTACAGATCCCTGGGGTACTCCACTATTCACCTTTTTCCATTGGGAATATTGGCCATTTAGCCCTACCCTCTGCTTTCTATCTTTTAACCAGTTCCCGATCCACAATAGTACACTGCATCCTATCCCATGACTTTTTAGCTTCGCCTAAAGTATCTGAATGGGGACCTTGTCAAAAGCTTTCTGGAAGTCCAGATACACTATATCAACCGACTCACCTTTGTCTACCTGTTTATGTACACCTTCAAAAAAAACATATCAGATTAGTAAGACAAGATCTTCCTTGTCTAAAGCCATGTTGGCTGTCTCCCATTAGGCCATGACTATCTACATGCTGTGTAATTTTGTTCTTTATGATGGTTTCTACCATTTTCCCTGGTACTGAAGTCAGGCTCACGGGTCTTTAATTTCCTGGGTCACCCCTGGAACCCTTTTTAAAAATTGGTGTTACGTTGGCGACCCTCCAATCTTCAGGTATTACAGATGATTTTAATGAAAGTTCACAGATTACCAATAGCAGGTCTGCAATCTCATATTTCAGTTCTTTCAACACTCTGGGATGTATACCATCCGGTCCAGGTGATTTGCTACTATTCAGTTTATCAAATAGTTGTAATATCTTCCCGGTGTAGTGATATTTCTCTCAATTCCTCTGCAGTATCACCTTTAAATACCACTTCAGTCTTGGGTAACATCCCTACATCTTCCTCAGTAAAGACCGAAGCAAAGAATTCATTCAGTCTCTCTGCTATAGCCTTGTTTCCTCTTACTGCCCCTTTTACCCCTCTATCATCTAATGGTCCAATTGACTCTCTCACAGGCCTTTTGCTACGAATGTACTTGAAAAAGTCTTTATTTCGTGTTTTTGCTTCCGTAGCAAGTTTCTTCTCAAATTCCCGCTTTGCCTGCCTTATCAATGCTTTGCATTTAACTTGCCAGTGCTTGTGCTGTTTCCAGTTTTCATCATTTGGCTCTTTTTTCCATTTCCTGAAGGTTGCTTTTTTGGCAGCAACAGCCTCTCTGACCTCACCTTTAAACCATGCTGGCAGTTTTTTGGACTTTCTTCCACTTTTCTTAATGCGTGGAATACAGCTGATCTGGGCTTCGAGGATAGTATTTTTAAATAACACCCAAGCTTGCTGTAAGTCTTTAACCTTTGGAACTGCTCCTTTTAGTTTTTTCCTAACTATATTCCTCATTCTATCATAGTCTCCCTTTTGAAAGTTAAAAGGTAGTACTGTGGATTCCTTTACTATCTGTCCTCCACTAATTAAATCAAACATGATCATACTATGATCACTATTGCCAAGTGGTCCCAACACCCTTATTTCTTGCACCAGATCTGGCGTTCCACTAAGGACTAGGTCCAGTATGGCTTCCCCTCTGGTCGGTTCATGAACCAGCTGCTCCAAGAAGCAGTCATTTATTCCATCTAGAAACTTTATCTCTTTAGCTTGTCCTGCCGTGACACTGACCCAGTCGATACCGGGGTAATTGAAATCACCCATTATTACTACTCTGTTGTGACTTTTGTTAGCTTCCTTGATTTCTTTGAGCATTTCATCATCCATTTGTTCATTCTGGCCAGGCGGTCGATAGTATACTCCCACTGCCATCACCTTCCCCTTCATAAATGGAATTTCAATCCATAGAGATTCTACAGCAAATTTTGTTCCCTGCAAAACTTTAATCCTTTCTGACTCAATGCCCTCTCTAACATAGAGCGCAACCCCTCCACCAATTTGATCAGCTCTATCATTACGATATAGTGTGTATCCAGGTATCACAGTGTCCCACTGGTTATCCTCCTTCCACCATGTCTCTGAGAGTGCAATCATATCTAACCTCTCATTTAGTGCTATATATTCTAACTCTCCCATCTTATTGTTTAGACTTCTAGCATTGGCATACAAGCATTTTAGAGACTGTATTTTATTCATATTAATCTGGCTATTGGTAGGCATGGGTAATTTGGAATTTTTATGCTCTGTCTGCTCCGTACTCAAGGGCATTTGGGCTACTATACTTCCTTTTGGAACCTCACTGCTTTTGGTAGTATCCTTCAAGGATACCTTTGTCCGAACCATGCGCTCCTGGGTGACTGTCGGCTCTCCCCTATTTTCTTGTTTAAAAGCTTCTCTATCTCTTTTTTAAAGGTTAATGCCAGCAGTCTGGTCCCATCCTGATTAAGGTGAAGCCCATCCCTTCGGAAGAGCCCCCCCTTTCCCCAGAATGTTCCCCAGTTCCTAACAAATCCAAAACCCTCATCCTTGCACCATTGTCTCATCCACGCATTGAGACTCCGGAGCTCTGCCTGTCTTTTGGGTCCTGCACGTGGAACAGGAAGCATTTCGGAGAACGCTATCCTGGAAGTTCTGGATTTCAACTTCCTACCTAAAAGCTTAAATTTAGCCTCCAGAACCTCCCTACCACATTTTCCTATGTCATTGGTTACCAACATGTACCAAGACAGCAGACTCCTCCCCAGCACTATCTATGATCCTATCTAGGCGGTGCGTGAGGTCCGTTACCTTCGCACCAGGCAGGCATGTTACCAGGCGATCCTCACGTCCACCAGCCACCCTGCTATCTACATTCCTAATGATTGAATCACCAACTATAACAGCTCCTGTTGTATCTATGGGACAGGCGCTCCCAGGCCCTCCTGACCCTTCCAAGGTTCTGCCTCCTGGATGAGCCCAGAAAGAGCCGCTGCTGGCGGAGGCAGAACAACTCTGTCAGGAGATATAGATCTCCCTGGCTGAATGCTGGCTTCCTGGACATGGCTGCCATTTGTTCCGACTGTGTCAGTGCTGCGTAGCCATGTGCGTTGCTGGGGGCGTAGCCACGTGCGTTGCTGGGGGTGTAGCCACGTGCAGAGCTATATGTGCATGTCACGGCGCTTGGATACGTGCGTTACTGCGGGCGTAACTACGTGCGTTGCTGCGGGCGTGAATACGTGCGGTGTTTACGGCGTGTGTGTGCGTTACTACGTGCGTTGGTTCTGTTCTGGGCACTGTACATTTACATATCCCTGGGGGAATATTGCACCTGGCATTGGTACTACTATCTCTGATTGTATTGGACTATTACCTATGGGAGCCTGTGGGCATGATCTACATGTTACAAACCCCGCTTCCTCATACCTCTGCTACATTTTGCAGCATCAGCATCATGTTTCATACAACCTTATGCTGCACACACCTCACATCAGGGTCCATTCACATTCCTTTGGCCAGATATGTCCTCCGGGTGGGGATGTGTCACGCATTTTTAATGCCCCTTCTGTTTAATGGGATTGTGGAGGGTGTGTGGTCAGAACGGCACAGACAGAGTCCCTGATTGTCTCTACGTCTGGGTGTTATGGGAGGCTATGGGATGCTTGTGTGTATTGGACAGAGGTACCTCATTGCACCACACAGTCCATCTGCAGGGATTCTCAGGGTTGGATTGGAGCAGTCACGCCCATGATGCACTGCACATGCAAATCAGCTGTGTTTAGATGGTCCTATGTTTTGGTTTCCCCCCCCCCCCATCTCCTCAGGCTGATGGTGGTCCTGACCATGTGCAACTCCACAGCAGCTCACCATAGTAGGGGGAACAGACCATGTATGGCACTGCTACAGTGTATCCACAGACAGTCACCTTGTGCGGGTACTGTGACCACCGTGAGTTTGAGGTGGGGTGGCCAGTAACAGGTCCACAGCACCTTTCAGGGCTGACACACCCCAGGTACCCATCAGTGTGGTCTCTGTAGTTCCGTTAGACGCACCGTCGTTACATCGGTGACCTGCTGCATGTCTCGCTCATGTGCACCTGCAGTAATGCATATCTGGTGTTGGTGGCAACAGTATCAGTGGAAGGGGGGGGGAGGTCTTAGGTGACACCACACAACCCCCCCCCCCCCCTCCGGGGCTCATGGTGCAGAACCGGTTCACCTCACTGCAGTGGTAGCTGTAGGGGGGCCCATCATCCCCAGTCCTGTTGCAGAACAGACCGAGCACTACACATCCTTTGGGCAATAGTTGACAGGCTTGGGATTGCCCAGATGCCCCACAACATTTTCTGACACTCTCCAGCAGCACACCTTCAGCCGCTGCACACTGCGAGGTGTTCCAGCACAACACATACTAGCTGCAAACAATCCAGCAGATAGTCCAGGGTGCATGGTCCTGAATGGGATGCAGGCACCCAGGACAGGGGTGACAGCATACACACCAAGCAGATAGGTTAGTGATTGGGCCCCACACAGGGACCCATAGATATCACATGTGAGAACTGCCATAGCGCACTATGGGGGAACCTAGCCCTACAGTGGTCACTGCTCATTCAGGGTGAGTGTGACCTCCCAGCTGGACATGCTATGGCCACCCTATTTGTGCAGGTGGTGGCCAGACACTACAGTATCTGCGCCATTGCCCTGTGCCTTGTGCTGATGCAGCCAGGTCGGCCACCCTCTATGGCCTATTCCCAGGGTACCTTGCTCCTCATTATGCACATTGGCCGGCCTATACTGGCAACAGTGCTAGCACTGAGGGCTGTGGGGGGTGTTTGCCAACACAGCACACTTTATAGTGGGGCACACACTCCCCACACCTATGCCAGCATTGTGTAGCTCTGGGGGTGTTGGACAGCCTTGCCCACAACAGTGGTCCGGGGCACAGTGCACATATGCTTCGGCTACGCACAACAGGTTGGTAAACACTGACAGACATTGAACCTGTAGCACACTCCACAGACATCAGAGAGGTTGCTATGCTGCAGCTCACTGTGGGAAAACCTATACTTAGGCTATGAATTGCTATCTGCCAGTGGTCATAGCAAACTTTTGTAGGGTGTGTACCATATTCCGAGGTGTATGGTGGCATTACTATGGTATGCAGGTGCTAGTATTGGGAGATGCACGCAGAGCACAATGTCCTGACTCCCAAAGGTGGCTTTGGCTGTTGGGCCTGTGGATGCGGGTGTGGATGCCCCTGTTGGCTGCTGCTTTACGCCAGGGTTTCCCAACTCCAGTCCTGGTGTGCCATACACTGTTCAGGTTTTCATGCTGTCCCTCATGGCAGGGCATGAGATACATTTGCAGACCGTGGGTGTGGCGCATAGACATGCACCACAGGCATCTTGCTCATAGGCAGTGGGGAGATGGAATGGGTGTTTGGCACTCCAGGGCTGCATTTGGGGGGCTCTGCTATAGGTATTGGGTAGGTTTATGGTGTCTGTGCTCTGTGGGGTGGGATGTCGGTGGTACTGGCATGTTTCGGTCATCTGCAAATAAGGTTCAGTCTGTATTAGGACTTTGCAATGGTGGGTAAAATATGCGGTGTGGGTTGGCAGGATCCACAGCTGGGACTTGAACCTGTGACCTTCTGCTTTCGGATACAGTGCTTTTGTGCACTGCGCCACCATGTTCTCACATAGCTGGTGCATTCCCTGGTGGTGCCTTGACATGTGCTGCTTGCGGCCCTAGGTATCCCCTTCTCCAGCATCTGTCCAGTTGCCATTCCAACATGCACGCCATGCTGTTGCGGGACATGTTCCCGCCATAGGCACCCTGTCTGGTGGTTGAGGTCACCGTGAACAGCGTTGTTTCACTGTGGATCCATTCCCCTTGTGTGGGGACGGTGTTTAGTCCCTTCCACATTTTCTCTGTGCTATAAGGCTTACTCGGGGGGGGGGGGCGCATTGATACCACTGTTGCCCAACTTGGTTCTTGTTTTTATCCGTTTATTTGGGTCATTCTCAGTGTTTCTGTGCTCTTATGTTGTGTGCACATGTTTCACACTTATCACTTTTTTTGGGTTTCCCTGCCTGTGCTATACATTGCTGACAGCTAAATGGTTTCTCTCCCCTTTAACGGCAGGTTTTAATTCGCGTTGGAATTGTGCTGTGAATTTCAGCGCGTTAGTGTGAGGGGAGCCTCTCCACGCCCACTCTCCGCCCATTGACCCCTTCTCTCCGCCCACTCTCCACCTTCTGCGCTGTTTTAACGCGCCGCGGGGCTTTACGATTGTTAACTACGGTTAACGCGCATAGTATGACGTTAACGGTCGTTGGCGCATGCTTACGCGCATTATACTGCACTTACGATCGTTAACATCATACAACGCGCGTTATTCATGTTTACCGCACTTTAGTAAACATACCCCTTGCACTAATACTTACAGGGAACATGGGCAGTGGAGGATTAAGTGGCTTGCCCAAGACCACAAGGAGCATCTGTGGGACTAGAAACCCCAGTCCTTCCAGCCCAAGGTTGCTGTCCTCTAGTGGGATTTGAACCACCAACCTTCTGGCCTGAAGTACCTTGCCCCAACCACTAGGCTACTCATCCCTCCTACAGGTAGATACAGTTACAAGCTGTGCATTTGTAACTGGATACAGTTTCAAACATTCACATATAATGTAGCAACTGTCAAGTGTAGTATTTAGTGTGAAGCGAGACTGCTCTCTAGAGAGTTAACTAAAAAATAGGACGTTGCAGGTACTTATAAGGTAGCAGAATTATAAGCATCAATGAATTAGCCAGTAGTGCAAGGTATTGACAATATTTTCGACTATAAAACTGTAGAGCTATATTAATCACATATAATGGAACTCACAGGTTTCAGCCTCAGAGCTTTTCCTTTCGGTCCCTGCCTAAGGGCCACGCCAAAGGGCCCTCTGGCGAGGCCCTCAGGCGCGGTCACGCCAGGTGCGGCACACCTTCGGCGTGCAGTTCCTTTTAAGAGTGCTGTGAGACCTCCGATTGGGCTGGAGGGGCTGCAGGAGGGGCAAAAACATGCTCTGACCTCTCTCCAGGTAAATTCAGCTCTCCGATGCGATCCGAAGGTGTCTGGTGGCAGAGAGGGACTCACGGCAGCGTGCAGTTCCTTTTAAGAGTGGTGTGAGACCTCTGATTGGACTGGAGGGGCTGCAGGAGGGGCAAAAACGTGCTCTGACCTCTCTCCAGGTAAATTCAGCTCTCCGATGCAATCCGAAGGTGTCTGGTGGCAGAGAGGGACTCCCGGCAGCGTGCAGTTCCTTTTAAGAGTGGTGTGAGACCTCTAATTGGGCTGGAGGGGCTGCAGGAGGGGCAAAAATGTGCTCTGACCTCTCTCCAGGTAAATTCAGCTCTCCGATGCGATCCGAAGGTGTCTAGTGGCAGAGAGGGACTCCCAGCAGCGTGCAGTTCCTTTTAAGAGTGCTGTGAGACCTCCGATTGGGCTGGAGGGGCTGCAGGAGGGGCAAAAACGTGCTCTGACCTCTCTCCAGGTAAATTCAGCTCTCCGATGCAATCTGAAGGTGTCTGGTGGCAGAGAGGGACTCCCGGCAGTGTGCAGTTCCTTTTAAGAGTGCTGTGAGACCTCCGATTGGGCTGGAGGGGCTGCAGGAGGGGCAAAAACATGCTCTGACCTCTCTTCAGGTAAATTGAGCTCTCCGATGCGATCCGAAGGTGTCTGGTGGCAGAGAGGGACTCCCAGCAGCGTGCAGTTCCTTTTAAGAGTGCTGTGAGACCTCCAATTGGGCTGGAGGGGCTGCAGGAGGGGCAAAAATGTGCTCTGACCTCTCTCCAGGTAAATTCAGCTCAATGAGCAGATTGTGCTTAACTTAGGAATTGCTATCTGCCAGTAATCATAGCAACCTTTTGATATATGTGTACCGTATCCCCGGGTTTAGGGTGGCATTGCTAAGGTATGCAAGTGTTAGTATTGGGAGATGCACGCAAGGCCCGATATCCTGCCTCTCCATGAGGCTTTGGATAATGGAGCCTGTGGGTGCGGGTGTTTCTGCTCCTGTTGGCCACTGCTCTAAGGCAGAGGTTCCCAACTCCAGGCCTGGTCGGCCAAACACTGTTCATGTTTTCATGCTGTCCCTAATGAATATGCATGAGATACATCTGCATACCATGGGGGCGGCGCATGGAAATGCAGCACAGGCATCTTTATTAGAAACAGCATAAAACCTGAATGATTTGTGGCCCTCCAGGACTGCATTTGGGGGACTCTGCTCTAGGTAATGCTCATGTTTATGGTGTCTGTCCTGTGTAGGGTAAAATATAGGCGTTTGACGCATGTTTATGTTCTCTGCAATAAAGGTTCGTCTTTACTAACACAGTTTAGTAGTGGGTAAAATATGGGGACTGGGTTGGCAGATGCCACAGCTGGGACTTGAATCTTTGACCTTCTGCTCCTGAACACACTGTCTGTGTGTACTGCACCACACTTTGGCCACAGAGACAGTGCAGTCCCTGGAAGAACACCATTGCACCTGTAGCCTCCGCACCCAAGAAAAAGCCCTCATCAAGAGTTAGCAAGGCACCATGGTACTCCAAAAAAAATCAGAGAAGCCAAGTACTACAAAACAGAGGGAATACAATGATCTAATTCACAATCACAAAAAGGAATTCCACACAAATCTCATCCTTAAGTCTCTAATCCGCCCCAGAGAACTGTTCGACATTGTAAAATCATTTACACGACTTACACCAAGTTATGATACAGCAACTGTACAACCAGACAAATTCACAGCATATCTGGAGAACAAACTGACCTCCAAGATGGATAACACTGCATCATCAGATCAATCCTAAAGACCCACTCAGTGAATAACAACTGCTGGACTGCTTTTCACCCAGTTTCAGAATATCTACTGGAACACATACTGAACCACCTAAATGCCACCACCTTCCCCTTAGACCCATGCCTCACTTCCAGGATCAAGACTGTGAAACAAAATCTGTCACCTTTCCTACACAGAATGATAAATCTATCACTTGGGCAGGGTTACATGCCCACAAGCTTAAAAACAGCCTCCATTTAACTATTTCCTAAAAACCCTGTGTCTGACCTCAAATCACCTTCCTCCTACTGACCGATATCTAGCATCCCACTTCTGGCTAAAGTGATAGAAAAGGCTGTCCAGCTCCAGCTCCAGAATTTTATAGATAAGTCTGCCCCCTTGGACCCACAGCAACATAAGGGTATGTTTACTAAACTGTGGTAAAGTCACCGGCAATAAGGGCTGTGCTAAGGTTCCCAAAGCCATATAAGGCTTTGGGCAGGTGGGGGCGTTCCGACGTAAAGGGAGCTATGGGCCGTGTAATGCACAGAACAGGGCACCCTGACCATTTAACATGTGGTAACGGCACATCTCACATTAAGGTGACAAGTATTAAGGTGCCCAAGGGGGCTAAGGTGCTTCAACCTAAGATGCCTGAGTTTAAAGTGCCCTAAGGTGTCAAGGCACCCTAAGAGTTCTAAGCCACCTGAAGTTAAAGCACCCTGAGGGACTAAGATGAATGAAGCTAAGGCGGCTTTGAGGGTTTTAAAGTGCCTGAGGCATAGCAGGAATTATCACTAAAAGGAACATAAGTTTCTGCCTGCAATGTAGAAACAGGTTGATAGATCCAGACCATCCCTGTAGGATGTGGCTGCATGTTCTGTATATATGCAAGGGAGGCCCAGACCAACACTCACAATCAGGGTGCAGTCTCCCAAGCCTGCCCACTGTGTGGGTTATGCATCTGCTGCGGTCACATTACCAACACTCTCCAATGGGCCACAACTGAGACTGCATATTCTGCCTGTCTAATAGCCTGGATTGAGAAGAGCATGCATAAAGTAGCTCACACTGAATAGATGCAAGGGTGTCTGGGGCTGTGCTGAACCTACACCCCTTTTGGATGGTATTTGCACCAGCCCAGTACAAAATGAACAGAAAACAACCTGTGGGAACTGAACCAGCCCTCTGCTGTGTTCAAACACAGGACTCTAACCACTATACCAACCTTGCGCAGCAACTGCAATGGGAATACTTACCATTAAAGGGAATGTATGTATGAGTATGTATGTATCTGCTTGCAATGTATCAGCAGGTTCTCAGCTCAGTCTCACCGGACCGTGATTGATCTGTGTGTTGTGCACATATCTATCGTGGTTTAAAGTATCTGAGGTCATGGTTTGGGTATCAGACATAACTCATGTTAAATGCATGTGTCAGACATCTGCTGCCCTCACACCAACAACCCTGTGCAATCTCCCAAACCTCACCCAAAACTGAAATGGCCGCAAATGCATGTCTCTGCCATCTGCATGTTATGAAAGAGATCATGGGAAATGACCTTTGATGGCAGGTACATACAGATGCATATCAACAACTGTAATTTCCACTGGGTGGTGCTGTGTACAAGAGATAGTGCAGGAACCCTGATGCAAGGCCCTACAACAATTAACTGTGGAAAATCAGCAAACAATGCAACAGCATGTGCCTGCCTACAATGTGTGTACATGTAGACACCTCCCCATGTCAACAGTTGATGGGCTGGTGTGTAGTGAAGATATGGGAAGGACACAAGGTATGTTTCCAACAAGTCCTATGTACATTCAGTGCTATGTCCACAGCTTATCCCCAAGACAGATCTCGTGTAGGAGCTGGATTTTGTGCAATGTGCTGTATGCCCCTCATTGTAATCCTATGGTCTGCAGACCTGATTGTCATGAGCGTGTGTGTAGACATTATGTGGTTTATTATGAGCCACCAACACTCATTATCTATGCCATGCCCTATATCACATTCCTGCCTGTTAGTTTAACCATGACAATCCAGCACATGCATACCCTGCAAGAATAGTGGAGGTGTATGGAGAGCCTCAGATGTGGTTGGGATGGTATGTGTACAAGGAGGCGCAAGTGGGGGCTGTCTGTTGCTCATCAGCTTTGATGCCCAGTGCTGAATATGTCATAGGCTATCTCAGATGGGAATGTTATGCTACCAACAAGTTGCCCCAAGTCAACCTGGCTGTGGCGTACTATTTATGGACAACTTGAAAACAAGACAGCAAGGGATGCAGGAGCTGACATGCAGCAGAACCTTGGCTATGGGCCGCCATATTGTGGCTCTGGCAGCATGCCAAAATAACAATGTTGTTTTCTGGGCTGGGATTTGAGCCCTATAATGTTGCTGCACAGACATGGAGACACAACCCCATGCAATATCCTTTGACATTATGGGACCCTGATGCATCAGCTGTGAATCTGATTTCATGAAAACTGTGCCATGGAATGCATTTTGAGTCTGTAAGGCCTCATTCTGTACATATGCACACAACGTACATCTGTTGTATCACTATTGCATCTTTTGTAATATGTTTATTTATTTATTTATGATGTGTGATGAAGACATACCTACCTTTCTATTATCTTTTTCACAGAGCATGGGCCACTCACAATGGTCACCATCACCCACAGGTTGGATGAGACAGCAACAACAGGAGATGATGCCTGAGAAGGGGTGGCATACTGTCATGGAACTTATGTTGAGGAGCACATGCTGATGCTGGATGTTGCTATCCAAGTGGCGCATCGGTGCAGCCAGAAGGTGCACACTGGCCTGGTGATAAAATCCACTGCTTGGGGGGAGTGACTCCTTGGCACACCCTAATTGTCACAGTCCCTTACTATAGATTCTCCCATCATCATTGGCAAATCTCATGCCTCAATGTAGACACCCATGGGTGCAGAAGACAACTTGGAGAGATCTGTGATGCTCTACACACCATTACAGCCAGGGAGATGGACTAGTGGCAGCACTGACAACTGCGGTCTGCCACTCCTGGCTGTCATTTACATTTTGCTTCTTTTACCATGTCACTGCCATGGCTTTATGAGTGACAACAAATATTTAGGCAGGAAAGAGGATCAAACTGGGTGTGTAGCAGCAGAGGAACATTGTATATGTGGTGTGTTATTTCCTTGTCACCATTGCGCTGGTCAATTTGGCCATGAGAAGCTGTCGCACATCCTCACAAGGTATACCACAATAACATGTGTCATCTGTTTGGCCATATCCAGGAGTGATACTCTGCATACAGGGGGTCACTGTGTCATTTGGTGATTTACATTGTGCATATGCATGTGCATGAATATGTTGTGACACAGTGACATCTGATGATGTGTATTTTGAGAAGTTTACTGTACCATAGTTTTTATGTTTTGCCACTTCAAAGACCATGTTGACCTGTTGTTTCCTAATAAAGATTTGTAATTATTGATTTGCTTACAGTTTACACAGTCGCATGTATGCTTCATCCTATGTCTCTCATGACATTGTGCCACACACATGGCAAGGGCCATTTTCTGATGTGCCTATCTGTATTTTCACACACAGCTTGGATTGTGTATTGCATGTACATTCTCATACCTGTACAGCTCATGGATGAAGGGCCTACTGTGACATCCCAAAGCTGTTGTATTTAGCTGAATCTTCACCTGTGAGGGACATGCTTTTTACTTTGCCAACACATGTGCTTCTCATAACTACCTCCATCTCAACAGTGTAGATCATGGCCCGAATTTCGTAAGACATTTATACAGGTAACTGCCCTAGTTACCTGTTTAAATGGCTTCTTGGTGATTTTGGCAAGGCACCTACTCAGGTGCTGGCCCTTCACAATGCTATGTACCTCCCGAACATGCCCATATGCTATGTGATTGTCATCAGGGTGTGTTAGGGGCATTCTGTGGTAGTGAATGAGCAGATAAACATGGTTGGTGGGTGGCTACATTTTTCTATGCAATACACATAGTCATCTGTGCATGACAGCTTGGCACTGATTTTCCCTAGTTATCTTTCAGGCATAGGGTCTGGGCGGTTAGCCAGTTAACCTTGCCCTATCTGACTAGCTCCTTCTCCCTCTTGTTTGTGCGTGTGCAGACCCTGATTTTCAAGGGGCGAGCCACATATGACCACAGCATTTACATCAAAGATAGACAGCTGGCGGTCATGCAATGCACCGACACATCATTTTGCACCACCTAGGAACCATATCTTTTAGCACATAGCATCCATACATGTGCACACATTTACTGGAACTATGTTGGAACATCAGCCATGTTCCATATGTGATATGGGAATTCCAGGGATGATGCAGGACACATCATTGCATGCCCTCCATCTCACTCGCCGCACTGACATCCCAAGATCACTGATGTCATCAATGGCCATTGTGGAGATATTTATAACAGACATATCTGTGAGCAGCAAGATTTGCCAAATATGTTATGCATGATTCAGACCTCTGTGAGACAGCACATGTATATAAAGATGCACACCACCGATGTTCAGATGTGTGATTAATGTGTTTGTTCACAGAGTCCCAGCCATTGAGGAGGTACACCATTTATCTTTCAGCTGGTCATTTCTCAGAGGTAGCTATGAGGCGCATATATCTGCACACATCATATACCAACAGAGCCTTATATACTGATATCTGACCTGTGGTTCACTTAGACATCCCTTGCTAAAATGTAAATGTTGTCAGCTAGGTAACACGGTGTCTGAGGCATAGATGACATGTATATGTTATGCTCAAATTTAGCTAGGCCACCTATTTCTTGCACATGATCCATAGCCTCTGTGACACATGTGGGATTGTCAGCAGCACCCCTGGTGAAAGGTTTCCTAAGTTGAATCCTGTTAGATCTCCTGTTACATGTAAACTCACGACAGCCTGTTGCTATCTGTGAGCACTTTATGTTTACTGTAAACCGCGCTGATGAGAAAGAGTGCGGTATATAAGAACGTTAAATTAATTAATTAATTAAATAATTAAATAAATAAAATCATGAGGTACCATCCCAGTGCCTGCAAGTTAAACATGTCAAGTAGGAAACGTTTAACATTAAATCATCACAATGCTATAACACAGCTACCATTGAAAGTGTAGGACATTCAAACTGATCAGTACAGATTATGTTCACATCTACACAGGCACTTAGACATGTCCATGGCCATGTGTTACAGGTGTGTCATAGATCCCCATCATGTCTATCAATGCTGCAGGACAATGACTTCTCAACGAACTCTGAGTACCTAACAAGCTAATTACATACAAGATGTTTGATGATGTTAGGCAAACATTATCCAATGTGGAGGATATCTGGTGTATGGTGCATGTGGTGGATAGAGGCTGATTGGAGATGTCATTGTCTGCAACCTGTCATCCCTGACCCAGAGGCGGTGGTTGGAAAGTGTGAGAGTAGTCTGTGCACATGTTAAAACATCATTGTCTGTTGTCTAACCTATTCTGTCATGTGGTAAATGTGAATGATGAAGCATTCAGATTTTCCATCAGACAAAACATAGAACATTTTCCACACGGAACACAATGCATGACACAATCACATCAGTCACAGAGAGGCATCTGAAATTAAGCATTATTAATGCTGTGATATGTAAAGGGCCAATCAATCCTCACACCAGGAATAAATAGTAAACATATACCTGCACAGTGTATCTGTACGATGCGACTCACACTCCACACACATTGGAATATACAACATATGTGCACCTGGTACCATGTCCCCTATCTGGTTCAAAGATGAGGCTACTAGGAGCAATGCCATGAGCCTATTCAAGGCCACATTCATGTTGGCTATTTGAACAATTGTAAGAAAAAGATAAATGCAATGTGCAACACTCCCACTCTTACACATTTGTATACTCAACATCATAGTTGGGAATGTCAGCAACACTATGGTGTCCAATTAACAACTTCTGAAATCAAGATGGCCATATAGATGGTAAATCAAGGACATGGGGTTTATGTATGCATGAAAAATAGCTGTAGAGCAATATATTTAGGAATACAAGGGAACATCACCCATGTCAAATGTTGTCCTGTGCACTCAGTTTGAAAGTAAGCTTGTTTGTACAGGGTGGTGTACACTATCAGACTGTCTAAACCTGAGAAAGAGTTAATTCTGTTCAGAACTTTGCTTAGAAATAAACTTCATATATTTGCTTACTAAGTAGGTGAAGAGGTACATGTCCTGTAAATAAAGAAAAAGGGCAGCTTGTACTCCAGCCTTTTAGTCTCAGGGTTACTAGATATCAAGCAGTCAGCAGTAAACAGTTATGTCTTGGAATACATGTATGTCTCCTCATACTGACCTATGCTGATTAGAGATTGACCTATGATGTGATGAATACGTAATACCTGACGTGTAACAATAAAGTGAAATTATGCTGTATTATCCAAAAGAGCCTTATAAATAAAGTAAACCATGGCTAACAGTTAGAGTAAACAAAGAGAACTTGTTTCTATTTGTTTCTCTCCGCTAAAGCTTTGGTGTATTTATGTATCTATATAGAAGTGTGTGGTAATTTTATTGCTGTCTTTAGATTACCTTCTCATTGCTTTGAATGTAGTTTTCTGTGACTCCAAGAGCCCTGCAGGTTGCTGGTGAGGGGAGGGCAAACGTAAGCCCACAGTTGGTGCCATGCCGGTCTGCAGATTTCTCCATTCCTGGCAAGGGCAGAAGGTGTTTGTGAGTATTGTATGGTGACAGAAATGGGTAATCTGTTAGGTAAACGAGAGTTATCTCTGTTGCATGAATGGCATGACAAGGCTAAGGTTTTAGCTGTTCAGAAAGGTAGCCCTTCTTTTTGTATGCGTGAGAAGTATGGAGATATGGCTACTAATTATATTGTACACTGGTATGCAGTGACTAACAATAATGTGTTTCTACAGTTTCCTTTGGAGGGAACATTTTCTATAGATAAACTTCATTATCTGGAATGTGCTTTGCAGGCTAAACATAAATTATGTGATGCCCATGAAGGGCTGGTATTTAGTTGGTGGCAGTGAATGGCACATAATATGATGAATGATTTGTTTGTGTTAAAGAATGTTGGTAATGCGGGTGAACCACAGGAGAGCGATAATGACCGGGCAGGGAAGTTACCAGTCGTTTTTTCTCCAGAGTATGATGCAGATGTGGCTGCAATGGTAATTGGAGCTGGAAGAGTTCCAGGTGCATCTCCAACGTCTCCCCCTGTTTCTTCTGAGAGTCATGTAGTTTTTGGAAGGGGAAGGATCACTCGTGCAGCTAAATTAAGGGAAGAGATAAGAAATAAACAGAGGATATTGGGGGATGCACAAATTGACGATTTCAGTACTTGCAATGTTTCTCAGCTCAGAGAAGTGAATGCCCTTCTTAGCCGTGAAATAGAAAGTATTGTACATATAATAGAATCCTTAAAGGGAATAGTAAGAAATGATATTTCTGCTACAAAGGAATTGGGAATTTCTAGTAAACTTATTGATGATATTGTAAAAGATCTGGATAAGCATTTTATGACCTATAGAGAAAAATGTGATCAATTACATGGTGCTATAAGTTTTCTTCAAACTGTTTTACGTCAACATAATAGGCCATGTTCTACTTGGACTGATTTAGATAATTTGCTTAGAACTGTGTTTTATAACCCAGCTGATGTTCATAGGGTCACTCATCCAGTTTGTGACATACCCTGTGATAGATTTCCAACAGAAGACTCAAAGAGATAATTTTGTTTCAGTGGTTATTGAATTCCTTACAGTAGTATGCAAACTTGTAAAAGGATTGGTTGAGATTAACATCTCTAAGGCAGAATAGGGGTGAAAAAGATTTTCACACTAGGTGTATGCATTTAAAGACTATTCTGGTGCGGCAGAGGACACACTTTCAGACTTCACTAATTGTTTTTGTAAATGGTTAAATCCTGTGAGTAAAAGGAATTTTTGAAACTTTAATAATAGATTGGCCAGCTAGAACAGCTGATGTAATTCTGGAAGGAGCTCGGTACAGTGGGCTGACATTTGATGTGAAATGACTAATTTGCTCAGCTTGCAGATTGCTTCTATGTAACTTCCCAGGAGCAGGGGGAGGGATAGGGTCAGAGTGAGGGGATGGTCAGAGAGCCGATTTCCCTCCTCCCCCTCTGGTAGCTGCTGGTTTCACTCTATCCTGGCTGAATGGGAAGATATATCTCCAGCTGTACTCTCTCTGAAGTGCCATTTCCTGCAGATGCCAGTATCATTCATCCTGGAGAACTTTCTTCTACTTTATGGACAGTGCCGGGATCAGATATCGGATGTTTTTCTATCCCGCCTGTGAGGATCATCGTGAAACCTGGAATTCAGTTTCCTAGACACAAGCTGTGTCCACTGCCAGCAGCTGTCGGTGAAGGAAGTTGTTCTGTGCTTGAAGATCTCCAGACACAAGGTGTCATTTATCCTACAACTTCTTATGTAAAACTCCTGTACTAAAGGCTGACGGTAAGACTCCTGTACTAAAGGCTGATGGTAAGACTTATAGATTTGTGCGAGTCCTACGAGACCTGCTTATTTTCAGTATGAATTGGCAAAAAAAAAAAAAAAGGAAAAAAAAACAGTTTTGTTTTTATTTTATTTCTTTTTGAAGGATATACTGCTAGTCCTGCATATTTTCACAGGCCCTAAGGACTGCATTATTTGATGTAAGACTCAACCATTCCTCTTTAGTTCATTATGTGAATGATTTGCTTTTAATGTAGACCAAATTACGTATGTTGTTGGTCAGATTTCTTGTCTTTATTAGCTTATATTGTAAAAGGTTAATTTGTCTCAGCCGCAGTTTGTATCTTAAACTGGTGTTGATGTGTAGATTTCTGGGTTTACTATTGTTCTGTAAATAAGAGTTAGCACATTTCTCAGATCTTACTGCTCCTCTTTGTCCCCACATTATCACAGTGGGAGGGTTGTTTTAAATGTAAAAATGTACTGGGAAATGCGCCATGTTCTTGTCTATGATTATTCTTTACTATTCAAATTGTTTATTTCTGATTTCTCTGTTGTCTGTGTGCTTTTGTGAGCTTTCCCGACTGGTTGTAAGCCAGTGGGCTCTTACTCAGAGTGAATTGATGAAGTGATTTTGGGACTCCCGCTATGTCTATGTAGTGGTAGCTTTTGCAATTGAATCTCATTGATTTTCTGATTCTACAGCGCCTCTTGCCAGCACAAGTTGCAGTCTTGAACTCCAAAGGACATCCTTCTGCTGGAGATTTGTGTCATAGGACAACCATTTTGTGAACCAAAAAGATGCTCTTCTGGTATCTGTGTCACTGACATTGCTGTATTTAGCACCGTTCAATATGACTTTGTTTTCCCTTTCATCTTTCTTGCAGCAATAGCAAGATACTTCCTTTAAAACCCAGGGTCGGACTTCGTGCTGCTCATGGCTGCTGGAAGGAGGATCATCTGCTTATTTGTCCTGACCGTATTTTGTTTCTACTTGCCCTGTTCCTGCATCATGAGCTTTATCGCTGTGGCTATGCATTTTGTTTTTTTGGTTCTCTGGTATCCTCTGAACTTGTTATTGTTTTTCCTTGGCACAGCTTGTCTGCACTGTTGCAGGACTGGCACTGTAGGGTCAGCATAGGGTCAGTTATTAAGATTCCTGCCTGCCGAACTCATATAATTTTGCTTTTGCAGTCTGTTTTGTAGATTTACCCTGTGCCAGAGGAGGGAGGTGGTATTCATCTGGTGGTCACTTGTCTGTTCCCAAAGGTCACTTATGCACTCTGATACAAGATTGAGCTTCAAATTGAACAAAAGCCCTTCCCTTTGCCCTTATGGCAGTGTGTATTTCCCCCAGCCTGACACCATATGAAATAGTTACTGGACGTCCAGCTACTTCTCCACATGCCTTGGTGGTTATCCCAGACTCCCAGTTGTTGCGCAGCGATATCTTAACTTATTGTGCACGATTGCACTCAGCCCTGTCTGTTTCCCCTTTTATTAAATGTGAATCCTCAACAAGATGCTCCTCCAGAATCATCCCATCTGGACGTGAACCCAGGGGATTGGGTCCTGATTAAGAATTTGCATCCAAAGACGCTTTTGGCTCCGAAATTCCTAAGTCCATTTCGTGTACTTCTGGTGGGATATTCAGCCTGTAAAGTGGAAGGACATTCTCATTGGATACATCTTACGCAGTGTAAGAAGGCTCCCTCACAAGATTCAGAAGATTCCCTGCATCAATGATTCAAGAAATACAACGCAGACTCCTCAGACAACAGTGATATTGCAGAAAAGACTTTTTATGATTTAAAGTACTTTCAGTGAAAAGAATGGTGACATCACAGAAAAAGATTATTGTATTAAGTAAATTCTGAATGGACTATTTATGTAAAATGCTTTTATTTAGCATTCATAGTAAGGCTTAGAGGGATGAGGTTAGTTTAGATTAGTATTTTCCTGATATATATGTAATGACCTTTAGGTACTTAACCTCTACTTCATAAAGTAATTGAGAATTAGAGGGCCGGTATAGCTATGGTATATATCCTCATTATATAAAGGAGAGTATTAAGAAGAGTTGGTATAATTTCAGTTTTGATTTAATATATTTTGAAGCAATTATAGTTTTAGATATTTAAAAGTTTTGCTAAAAATGTTTTTATATCTGATCTTAGTTGTGCTGGGGTATATTAGTAGTAGTAAAGAGGTGCTGCAGTTAGAACCTTGGGAATGTTATGATGAATATTCAAATATTTTCGAGTCACAGGTACACTCAGTGACAAAACATTTCAATTTATCAGACTGTGCAGTGTGTCTTCCATCTGTGACAGCTACTTAGCATGAATTTCTACCAAGAGTTAGGCCTAAGACCTTTCAAGAGTTTTGTGACATATGGTCTTATACAAACACAGAACCTAGAGTAATTATCTGTAAACATAAAGATATAGGTATAAAGATCCCATGTACAAGTTCCTATATTTCAAAATTTGACAATTAATGCCAGTTAAAGGGAATCAAGTGTATGATTATAGTTTTGGCTACCCTTTGAATGACTCTAGTTCAGACCTAAACATACCTAACTGGAGTTTCCCTTTACTAGGGTATTATCATCCCTGGAAACATAATTTGTCTGAAGGGCTTAAAGTAAAATGACTCAGTGGACTTTGAATAATTGTATACGGAATATATCTTGTCCTCAGAATTTGACAATCTGGGAAGAGGGCTTAGTGGCTTTAGAAGGAGATTATTTTATGTGTGGTACTTTTGTATATACAGAGCTTCCCAGAGGTTGGTCAGGTACTTGTTATACCTGGTGGATACCCCATGGTGAATTGAACCTTACTATATTACTTTGTTATCAATCCTGAACAAATCTTTAAGAAGAAAACGGGATGTTTCTCCTCAGGATGAAGTCATAGTGGCTGCTCTGCTTCTTACTGAGGCAATTAGTTTGTATTGCAAGATCCAGTGAACAAAGTGTCAACTTATGCAGCCCAAAACCGAATGGTTTTAGATTATCTCCTAGCAAAGGAAAATGGTGTGTGCAGAGTAATAGTTGGTTTTTGTTGTAGTATGCTTGATAATGATGGAAAAATAGTAAAAGGCCTATTGGATAAAGTTAGAAACCGTACTTTTGTTTCAAGTGATAATTATGTAAGTTCTTTTTCAGCTCTATTTGATTCTGTTTCTTCATTTTGGAATTCATTATCCAGGCATTTGCAAGGCTTATTAGCTTCATTGCTTGGCATTTTGGGGATTCTCATTTTAGGAGCATTAATTCTCTGTGTATTATCAGCTTGCTGTAAGAAATCAGTGGAATCACTGACCCCTGCAATGATGTTACAGATGGACCCAGAAACTAGTTTTAATTCCACTTCAATGGCAATGTCTGAGTTCCCTTACTTTGAGAATGATTCTTTACAGAATCAGAGGAGGGACTGAAAGTAAGCTTGTTTGTACAGGGTGGTGTACACTATCAGACTGTCTAAACCTGAGAAAGAGTTAATTCTGTTCAGAACTTTGCTTAGAAATAAACTTCATATATTTGCTTACTAAGTAGGTGAAGAGGTACATGTTCTGTAAATAAAGAAAAAGGGCAGCTTGTACTCCAGCCTTTTAGTCTTAGGGTTACTAGATATCAAGCAGTCAGCAGTAAACAGTTATGTCTTGGAATACATGTATGTCTCCTCATACTGACCTATGCTGATTAGAGATTGACCTATGATGTGATGAATACATAATACCTGACGTGTAACAATAAAGTGAAATTATGCTGTATCATCCAAAAGAGCCTTATAAATAAAGTAAACTATGGCTAACAGTTAGAGTAAACAAAGAGAACTTGTTTCTATTTGTTTCTCTCCGCTAAAGCTTTGGTGTATTTATGTATCTATATAGACGTGTGTGGTAATTTTATTGCTGTCTTTAGATTACCTTCTCATTGCTTTGAATGTAGTTTTCTGTGACTCCAAGAGCCCTGCAGGTTGCTGGTGAGGGGAGGGCAAACGTAAGCCCACACAGTTTATGCAGGCAATTGACACAACAGCATCAGCACAATAGAGAGTTATGTTTGTGGAACATATGTAGGTATGTGATGTAAAATACATACCTCTGATGCCATTGTGTATGATCTACCAGTCTCAAATCACTGCCATGTTGTCATGTGTATGGAGCTGTTCCACAGTCGGCTGAATGTAGATCCTCTTGGTCCAACTAGGTACCTCACCACACCAGCAGGAGTGATAGATTGCCAAAAAGATTCTGTACAGTCACAAACACAGCAGACACACATATGTTAGGTTGTAGACCTGAAACACAAAGGATAGTATGCATATCTGTACACATATGCATTTCCTCACATACACAGTACTTACATGAGAAGAACTGCTCCATTAGATGTTGCCAGATTGCTGTGCCCACATATGTGTATCCACGGCCACGTACAGGAGGGCACACAGGATCATAAGAACATAAGATATGCCATACTGGGTCAGACCAAGGTCCATCAAGCCCAGTATCCTGTTTCCAACAGTGGCCAATCTAGGTCATACATACCTAGCAGTTTCCTTAAAAGACACAGGTTCCACAATGCTTGTATTGGGTCAAGCATTGATATCCTGGATCCATTTTTAATAATGGTTTATGGACCTTTCATGAGGAACTTGTCAAAACCTTTTTTAAACCCAGCTACACTAACAGCCTTTACTACATCTTCCGGTAACAAATTCCAGAGTCTGATTACACATTGAGTGAAAAAATATTTTCTCTTATTTGTCTTAAATACTTTACCCTGTAGCTTCATTGCATGTCCCCTAGTCTTTCTAAATTCTGATAACGTAAACAATCGATCTACGTTTACCCATTCCACTCCGTTCATTAATTTATAGACTTCTATCATATCTCCCCTCAGCAGTCTCTTTTCCAGGTTAAAAAGCCCTAACCTTTTTAACCTTTCTTCATAGGGGTATCCTTCCATCCCCTTTACCATTTTGGTGGCTCTTCTCTGAACCTTTTCTAATAACGCTATATCCGTTTTATGATACGGCGACCAGAACTGCACACAATATTGAAGGTGTGCTCACACCATGGAACGATACAGAGACATTATAATATCCTTTGTTTTATTTTCCATTCCTTTTCTTATGATACCTAGCATTCTATTTGCTCTCTTGGCTGCCGCTGCATGCTGGGCAGAGGATTTTAACATGTTATCCACAATGACGCCTAAATCTTTTTCCTGGGTGATGGTTCCTAATGTGGAACCTTGCATCGTGTAACCATAGTTTGGGTTGTTCTTTCCTAGGTGCATAACTTTGCACTTGTCCACATTAAATTTCATCTGCCATTTTGATGCCCAGTCTTCCCATTTATCAAGATCCTCTTGCAATTTTCCACAATCCTCATGGGTTTTAACAACCTTAAATAGTTTTGTGTCATCTGCAAATTTGATAACCTCACTCTTTATTCCCTTTTCCAGGTCATTTATGAATATGTTAAAAAAACTGCAGACCCAGCACAGATCCCTGCGGTACACCACTATTCACCTTTCTCCATTGGGAAAATTGGCCATTTAGCCCTACCCTCTGTTTTCTATCTTTTAACCAGTTCCTGATCCACAATAGTACACTGCCTCCTATCCCATGACTCTTTAGTTTTTCCAAAAGTCTCTGATGAGGGACCTTGTCAAAGGCCTTTTAAAAGTCCAAATACACTATATCAACCAACTCACCTTTGTCTACCTGTTAATTCACACCTTCAAAAAACATAGCAGATTAGTAAGACAAGATCTTCCTTGTCTAAAGCCATGATGACTGTCTCACATTAAGCCATGATTATCTGCATGTTCAGCAGTTTTGTTCTTTATGATGGTTTCTACCATTTTTCCCAGTAATTATGTCTGTAGTTTCCCGGATCACCCCTGGAACCCTTTTTAAAAATTGGCATTATGTTGGCCATCCTCCAATCTTCAGGTATTACAAATGATTTTGATGATAGTTCACAGATTACTAATAGCAGGTCTGCAATCTCATATTTCAGTTGTTTCAACACCCTTGGATGTATATCATCCGATCCAGGTGATTTGCTACTCTTCAGTTTCTCAAATAGTTCTAATACATCTTCCCAATGTATCGATATTTCCTTTAATTCTTCCGCACCTTTAAATACCACTTCAGTCATATGTAACATCCCTACATCTTCCTCAGTAAAGACCAAAGCAAAGAATTCATTCAGTTTCTCTGCTATCGCCTTGTTGCCTCTTAGTACTCTTTTAACCCCTCTATCATCTAATGGACCAACTGACTCTCTCACAGGTTTTTTGCTGCGAATGTACTTGAAAAAGTCTTTCTTATGCGTTTTTGCTTCCGCAGCAAGCTTTTTCTCAAATTCTCCCTTTGCCTGCCTTATCAATGCCTTACATTTAACTTGCCAGTGCTTGTGCTATTTCCAGTTTTCGTCATTTGGCTCTTTTTCCCATTTCCTGAAAGATGCTTTTTAGACAACAGCCTCTCTGACTTCACCTTTGAACCATGCAGGCAGTGTTTTGGACGTCCTTCCACTTTTATTAAAGCGTGGAATACAGCTGGTCTAGGCTTCCAAGATAATATTTTTCAACAACACTCAAACTTGATGTAAGTCTTTAACCTTTGCAACTGCTCCTTTTAGTTTTTTCTTAACTATTTTCCTCAATTTATCATAGTCTCCCTTTTGAAAGTTAAATGGTAGTACTGTGGATTTCCTTACCATCCCTCCTCCATTAATTAAATCAAACGCGATCATGCTATGATGACTATTGCCAAGTGGTCCCAACACCCTTATTTCTTGCACCAGATCTGGTGTTCCACTAAGGACTTGGTCCAGTATGGCTTCCCCTCTGGTCGGTTCATGAACCAGCTGCTCCAAGAAGCAGTCATTTATTTCATCTAGGAACTTTATCTCCCTAGCATGTCCTGCCGGGACACTGCCCCAGTCGATACCGGGGTAATTGAAATCACCCATTATTATTACTGTGCTGTAACTTTTGTTAGCTACCTTGATTTCTTTGAGCATTTCATCATCCATTTGTCCATTCTGGCCAGGCGGTCGATAGTACACCCCCACTGCCATTGCCTTCCCCTTTTTACATGGAATTTGAATCCATAGAGATTCTACAGCATATTTTGTTTCCTGCAAAACTTTAATCCTTTCTGACTCAATGCCCTCTCTAACATAGAGCGCAACCCCTCCACCAATTTGATCAGCTCTATCATTACGATATAGTTTATACCCAGATATCACAGTGTCCCACTGGTTGTCCTCCTTCCACCATGTCTCTGAGATTCCAATCATATCTAACCTCTCATTTAGTGCTATATATTCTAACTCTCCCATCTTATTTTTTAGACTTCTAGCATTTGACCGCCTGGCCAGAATGAACAAATGGATGAGGAAATGCTCAAAGAAATCAAGGAAGCTAACAAAAGTCACAGCAGAGTAAAAATAATGGGTGATTTCAATTACCCCGGTATCGACTGGGTCAGTGTCACAGCAGGACATACTAGGGAGATAAAGTTCCTAGATGAAATAAATGACTGCTTCTTGGAGCAGCTGGCAATAGTGATCATAGCATGATCGTGTTTGATTTAATTAGTGGGGGAGGGTTAGTAAAGAAATCCACAGTACTACCTTTTAACTTTCAAAAGGGAGACTATGATAAAATGAGGAAAATAGTTAAGAAAAAACTAAAATGAGCAGTTGCAAAGGTTAAAGACTTACATCAAGCTTGAGTGTTGTTGAAAAATATTATCTTGGAAGCCTAGACCAGCTGTATTCCACGCTTTAAAAAAAGTGGAAGGACATCCCCACCATCATCAGCTCTCCCTGGGCAGGGATCGAGCCTCCAGCGGGGGTGCCGCGGCGGGAAAAGCAGCCATCTTCACAGGTGCTGTCCAATCGGGGCAGCACTCCTGCAATAAAAACTCAGCGCTATCGGGCGCTCCTCCATCCCCACCATCATCAGCTCTCCCTGGGCAGGGATCGAGCCTCCAGCGGGGGTGCCGCGGCGGGAAAAGCAGCCATCTTCACAGGTGCTGTCCAATCGGGGCAGCACTCCTGCAATAAAAACTCAGCGCTATCGGGCGCTCCTGCATCCCCACCATCATCAGCTCTCCCTGGGCAGGGATCGAGCCTCCAGCGGGGGTGCCGCGGCGGGAAAAGCAGCCATCTTCACAGGTGCTGTCCAATCGGGGCAGCACTCCTGCAATAAAAACTCAGCGCTATCGGGCGCTCCTGCATCCCCACCATCATCAGCTCTCCCTGGGCAGGGATCGAGCCTCCAGCGGGGGTGCCGCGGCGGGAAAAGCAGCCATCTTCACAGGTGCTGTCCAATCGGGGCAGCACTCCTGCAATAAAAACTCAGCGCTATTGGGCGCTCCTTCATCCCCACCATCATCAGCTCTCCCGGGGCAGGGGTCGAGCCTCCAGCGGGGGTGCCCCGGTGGGAAAAGCAGCCATCTTCACAGGTGCTGTCCAATCGGGGCAGCACTCCTGCAATAAAAACTCAGCGCTATCAGGCGCTCCTGCATCCCCACCATCATCAGCTCTCCCTGGGCAGGGATCGAGCCTCCAGCGGGGGTGCCGCGGCCCGAAAAGCAGCCTTCTTCACAGGTGCTGTCCAATCGAGGCAGCACTCCTGCAATAAAAACTCAGCGCTATCGGGCGCTCCTGCATCCCCACCATCATCAGCTCTCCCTGGGCAGGGATCGAGCCTTCAGCGGGGGTGCCGCGGCGGGAAAAGCAGCCATCTTCACAGGTGTTGTCCAATCGGGGCAGCACTCCTGAAATAAAAACTCAGCGCTATCGGGCACGCCCGCGCCTGAGGGCCTCGCCAGAGGGCCCTTTGGCGTGGCCCTTAGGCGTGGACTGTGGAAGCAAGACTGAACGTTTGAACTCCCGTCTTCCAATCATCAATTCTTGCAACAGTATCTCAGGTACCTTATAATACCTTAGAATATCCTAACGACTCTCCTAACCTGCTTTAGTCTCCAGGCAATTGAATGCATTTTCAACTGTTTATTGTCTGCACTATACCTGATTAGTCAATAGAGGGGTATTTCACCTGCCTCCTCTTAGTAATATGTATGCTTCAGTTAAAAATAGTTTCCGCATGCTCCACGTTGTATTAGTATGCTCCACTTAACACGTGTACCTGTAATAGAACAGAATGTATGTACTTGTACCAGAACAGAATCTATGTAGTGCATACCTTCGATATAAGAATCTTTCACATTTATTCTGAGCAGGAGTGCTCATTCTAACATTGGTAAGCTCGTATTACCTGCATCCTACATGGTGAAACACAAATCTGACTTCAACTGACCAAGTAAAGGTCTAGTCTCCAAGTCTCATCAGCCATTAATACTGTCAGTAACTTTGTATTCCTGCCATAACCCACACCTAGAAAGGGCCATTTACTCTCATTCCTTGCATGGCAAAAGAAACGGCTGCCCGAGTAGATTACCCCTAGCTAGGGACCACGCCTATTCACTCCCCCAACACAAGCCCCTGCCTCACCTGAACTGGATCAGAAGGACCCAAAATGGAGCACATAATCATCTCCCTAATGAGCCTTTGCCTTCTACTCACAATCTTGCCATGCAGCTCACTGGCACTATTAACCAAACATAATCACATCCCCATAGTTGCGACTGGTGGGAGAAAATGGTCAGATGACCCCCACAACAACCCTCATGGAGCTAGCTATCCCTACCGCCACCACCTACTACACATCCCCCTACAAAGCTCCTCGAGAGCCAAACAAGGTAAAAGCTCCTACACTAGCAGCCTGAAGTGTGCACTCATCAACTCTCGCTCACTTCGTAAAAAATGGCCAGCTATCACCGAAACAATAACGTCTCATAATTTAGATATCATCATGGTCACGGAGACCTGGCTCTCACCGGAAGATAACACCATACTCAATCAACTACTACCACCTAACTTTGTTGCTTTCACCAGCCACAGGCAGAACAAAAGGGGTGGATGAGTTGTCGTAATCTCCAGATCCGACCTCCAGTTCAAAATGATTGAATCCAACAGTATCAATAACCTTGAAACAATAACAGTCTCCAACAACACATGCTCTATAAACCTTATTTACAGAGCGCCTTCTGCAGACCCGGACAACCCATCTACCATCATAAATATAGCATCCAACACCCAGGGTCCAAATAAACCAAATTGGATTTTAGGTGACTTCAATCTTCCATCTCTACAGGACAATCAAGCAGCTGCATTCATAGAAGCCCTAGACATCTTGGGATACACTCAACTGGTTCGAGAGCCTACTCACTCAAAAGGTAACATTCTGGACCTCATATTCGCCCCTCAAGTAGTTCTTCATCAATCACAAAATATCATGCTATCCTTGACATCAGTACCATGGTCGGATCATAAACTCATCACTTTTCACATGCCTACACTCATCAAGCCACAGAGGCCCAATGTGGAGTTAAACCAGAACCTCAACCCAACTGCCAGAAGCTTTCACCCGTTTAACAAAGAACGTATCCTCGCCGAAACGGGCACACTCTCTGATAAGACCTCACTAGACTTAGAGGAACTAATCACTGCCTGGAACAGTAAACTCAGCGCAATCGCAATCCGCTCCCCAACAAACAAATCCTCAAAGAAAAAACCATCTGCACCATGGTTCACAGCCGACTTGAGGGCATCACTAACCCTCCTACAGAGGCTGGAAAAGCGCTGGAGGAAGTCACGTTCCAGCTGTGACCAAGCAGCATCCATCCATCACCTGCATACACATCGCAAGGCCATCACAGACAAGATGAGACAACACCACACAGACACCCTGAAACGGTCTTGGAATAAGCCGCACGACCTCTTCAACTTGGTCAAATCTCTTGCTAAAGAACCCACCCCTGAGCACCTTGGAGGTATACACCCACAGGACTATGCCATCTTTATGCAATCCAAAATGTGCAAGACTGACAAAATGGTGATACCTGACCCCCCCCCCCCCGACGAACAAGAATACCCCGCATCGCTAACTGCATTTGTTACACCCTCAAAAAGAATCATCGAAGACACCATCTCAGCCTTAAATACCTCCACCGCACACTCAGACCCCTGTCCAGCTTTCTGGATAAAAGATTTGAGATGTGACCTCGCCCCGATAATAGCTAATATGATAAACCTATCTTTTAGCACTGGGTCTTTCCCCTCCACTCTCAAACAGACCTCCGTTAGACCTCTGTTGAAGAATGCCAAACTAGACCCACAAAAGGTGGAGTCATACAGGCCCATATCTAGCATCCCGATGCTCGCTAAAATCATTGAAAAGATAGTGTACAAGCAGTTACAAGATCATATCGACACCAATGCCCCTCTGGATTCATCCCAACATGGATTCAGAGAGTCTCACGGAGTTGAAACATAACTCACAACTCTTTTCGACAACATAATTTCAGGCATTGACAACATACGACATGGCTTTGCACTCATCTTCTTGGATATAGCGGCGGCATTCGACTCGGTTTGCCACGAGATTCTCCTATGCCGGCTAAGAGAAAAAGGCATTAGTGGAATAGCTCTCGAGTGGTGCAGATCTTAACTGTCTGGAAGATTGCAATATGTTCGAGCAGACGGGGCCACATCCGAACCATTCCTACAAAGTCAAGGAGTGCCGCAAGGTTCCTCCTTATCATCCCTGATGTTTAACATCTATATCCAACCCATCTGTAACATCATTAGATCGTTCAATGTGAGTTGCATGATTTACACGGATAATGTGCTGCTATACATGCCTATTTCCCTGGATTGCCCAGACCTCACCCCCCTGACTAATTGCTTCAACACCATATCCGAATGGCTCCTATCACAAAATCTACGCATCCAACACAAGAAAACGGAGGTCCTGTTCATCTCAAGAAATCCCAAGTTCACACCACCCAGCTATTTGAAAGTAAATAATGCCGAGTTACAAGTAAAATCAGCTATATGTTAACTCGGAGTGACATTGGACCAGAACCTTGACATGAAGCAACACATAGCTAATAGTGTAAGAGCGATCTACTTCAAAATCAGATCCCTCAGACACCTACGTCCGCTTCTCGAACCAGGTGATTTCCGCACCATTTACCAAGCCCTCATTATCCCTCATCTCGATTATTCAAACGCCATCCTACAAGGACTCCCCCGGGCCACCTTAAACCCCCTGCAACTCGCTATGAACAGTGCAGCGCAGGTACTCTTTGGAGCCTCCAGAAGAGAGCACATCACACCCCTCCTGAAGCAGCTGCACTGGCTCCCCATTCAAGCCAGGATCAGTTTTAAGACCTTGGTGATGACCTTCAAGGCCACCAAGGGGCTCACCTCCTCTTCACTATCCGAACTCATCCAACCACTCGCACCCAATAGGCTAAGGAGAACTGCAGAGTCCAATACGCTATCGATACCTAAAGATACGACAAACTGCACCAAAACAACATCCAACAGAGATTTCAGACTCTGTGCACCAAGTCTCTGGAACTCCCTACCTCCACAGATCAGAGCAATCCCCAACTTGAGCCAGTTCAGGAAGGCCCTGAAACACTTTCTCTTTCTCAAATATCTCACTGACTGCCCTGAAACCCAGCCACCCTAGAATAGCGCGTCCCCAAGTATGTACAACACCCAACAATATCTGTGCTCATTTCATTTGCATATGTATATAGTTTACCCTGTTCAATTCATCTGCATATGTACATAGTTTACCCTGTTCTCCAAGTTATTTTCCCTGTTCAATGTAATGACCAGACATTTGCTTATTGTCGGATACTGTTTGTTCTATGTAAACCGCGCTGATCGCAAATAGTGCGGTATATAAGAAATGAAAATAAATAAATAAAAATAAAAAACACTGCCTGCATGGTTCAAAGGTGAAGTCAGAGAGGCTGTTGTCTAAAAATCATCTTTCAGGAAATGGGAAAAAGAGCCAAATGACGAAAACTGGAAATAGCACAAGCACTGGCAAGTTAAATGTAAGGCAATGGGTGTTGTTTAAAAATACTATCCTGGAAGCCCAGACCAGCTGTATCCCACGCATTAAGAAAAGTGGAAGAAAGTCCAAAAAATGGAAATGGAAAAAAGAGCCAAATGACGAAAACTGGAAACAGTAAAAGCACTGGCAAGTTAAATGCAAAGCATTGATAAGGCAGGCAAAGCGAGAATTTGAGAAGGAACTTGCTTCGGAAGCAAAAACACGAAATAAAGACTTTTCAAGTACATTTGTAGCAAAAGGCCTGTCAGAGAGTCAATTGGACCATTAGATGACAGAGGGGTAAAAGGGGCAGTAAGAGGAGACAAGGCTATAGCGGAGAGACTGAATGAATTCTTTGCTTCAGTCTTTAGTGAGGAAGATGTAGGGATGTTACCCAAGACTGAAGTTGTATTTAAAGGTGATACTGCAGAGGAACTGAGAGAAATAACGCTACACCAGGAAGATGTATTACAACTATTTGATAAACTGAATAGTAGAAAATCACCTGGACCGGATGGTATATATCCCAGAGTGTTGAAAGAACTGAAATATGAGATTGCAGACCTGTTATTAGTAATCTGTGAACTTTCATTAAAATCATCTGTAATACCTGAAGACTGGAGGGTCGCCAATGTAATGCCAATTTTTAAAAAGGGTTCCAGGGGTAATCCGGGAAATTACAGACCGGTGAGCATGACGCCAGTACCGGGGAAAATGGTAGAAGCCATCATAAAGAACAAAATTACACAGCATGTAGATAGTCATGGCCTAATGGGAGACAGCTAACATGGCTTTAGACAAGGAAGATCTTGTCTTACTAATCTGATATGTTTTTTTGAAGGTGTGAATAAACAGGTAGACAAAGGTGAGTCTGTTGATATGGTGTATCTGGACTTTCAGAAAGCCTTTGACAAGGTCTAATAAAATTTTTCCACATGTAAACAAAAAGTAACATACAGGGAAAAACAACTATTCAAAGCCACAAGGCAATAGGAAAACTCCAACAGAGGAAAATAACAAACATTGAAAAGTTATACAAGTTCACATCAAGGGAGGTAAATATTGGACTGCCCACCCAAAAATTACAATTCTAACCCCAATTTAAACCTACAACCAGAAAAACACAACACCCAAGGGAATCAAGTTTTACCAAGCAAAAACTGTTCCAACTGCCGAGGATCCATAAAAACAAATTTGTCCCCCTTATATGAAACTAAACATTTACAGGGATATTTCAAATAGAACGTAGCACTGATAGCCAGAACCTTAGGTCTAATTTGAAGAAAAACCTTATGGCGTGTTTGGGTGGCTGTAGCGACATCAGGAAATACAAATAAAGATTGGCCGCAAAATAAAGCATCCTTCTTAGAAAAGTAGAGTCGCATAATTGCTCCCTTCACTGCCTCAGAAGAAAAAACAACCACCAAAGTCGCTCTCTGAGAAACCTTATCCAAAGAGGTTCCAAAAAGTTCATAAGATCTAAATTATCAGAATCAATTAACTGGTCCATATCACCCTCCGGAGCCCTAACCAACTTAGACTGGGATAAATAATAAATAGATGATACAAAAGCTTCATCAAAAGAATTATACTGCAATATTTCTTTCACATACTTTTTAAATAGCTCCATAGGAGAAATGAGACGGACCTTTGGAAACTTTAAAATCTGAAGATTCCGGGGCACGGGCTAAATTTCTTAAATGTTCCAATTTAGAATGAAGGAACAAGCTATCCTTAACAAAAGCATTGCTCACTGATTGGACCTCAATAACCGTGGCCTCCGTTTTACGAATCCTCTCACAGACTGATGATAAAATCTCTCCATGATTCCGGAGAGCAGTAGAAGTACCCTCAGAAAAAACACAACTGAGAGAGGGTCCCCTAAAGAACTCCTTCCACTTGACGAATAGCTAACATAACATCATTCAAAAAAACATCAGTCGGGGGAGGACCTGCACTATCCAGGACTGGCCCAGTCAAATTTAGCGAGACAGGAGCTGGATAAGTTTGCACTACACCAGGCAGGTCAGCAACAGAACTTACTATCCCCAACTGAGGAGTAGCGGTCAATGATAGAGAACTGGAGGAGTGGATAGAGGAGTGGAGGAGTGGCCTAGTGGTTGGGGCAAGGTACTTCAGGCCGGAAGGTCGGGGGTTCAAATCCCACTAGAGGACAACAACCTTGGGCCGGAAGGACTGGGGTTTCTAGTTCCACAGGTGCTCCTTGTGGTCTTGGGCAAGCCACTTAACCCTCCATAGCCCATGTTCCCTGTAAAATAGTTATCTCCAAGTTATAATGCCCTGTTCAATGTAATTTCAGTTTGTTCAATGTAAACCGCACTGATGCAGAATAGCGTGGTATATAAGAGAATGTAAATAAATAAACTATGTATGTAGTCTGTAAATAGTTTCCCCCACTATCAATCCAAGTTGTATTACCTGTTCGATTTAAGTGCAGAGCAGGCTCTTCCCACTCTGCACAAAATGTTATCTGTAAACCACACTGATTTTAAAGAGCACGGTATATAAAAGCATTCAAATAAATAAATAAACTATTCAGAAGTCTTGGACCTCCCGAAGGAGAAGCAGCTTTATCAAAACCTGGCTGTGGGGGAGAGGTAGGTGCCCCCAAACTTAGGGAGGCCTCCGAAAGTAAGGCACCATCCATAACTGGAGAACCTGTTGACCCAGATGAGGCAAGCTTCACTACATGGTGGTCCATAGGGCCGACAGCCCCTCCCAGGACCACCGGCCCCTTAGATATCACCTTACGCTTACCCCATGTCCCACATAGAACAGGAAACACCACCACAGAGGCTCCCAAATGCTCCAAAGTGCTCCAAAGGGGCAAGACGTGCCCTTGGCCACGCGCCCACAGCTCCGTACCGTGGTGCAGAAAGCACTTTAAACCCAATCGCAAAGGGAGGGGCAGCTGTAGTTCACTCTGCAATAGGTGGGAGATGTTAAAGTTGGAGTGTTACACGCAGTCCCAATCTAATAGCAGCCTCCAACTCACCACGGTGCAGAAAGCACTTTAAACCCCACCGCAAAGGGAGGGGCAGTTGTAGTTTACTCTGAAATAGGTGGGAGATGTTAAAGGAGGAGTGTTACACGCAGTCCAATCCAATAGCAGCCTCCCTTGAACATATATTTTACATTCACAGAACCTCCTCCCTCAACAATGGGTGCAGAACAGAACTAGAACATCCACCCACAAAACTTAATATCTAATTTAAAAAAAAATCGGATCTGGTCATCTGACTAACAAACATTCTCCTGTACCAGGCATACTGTGAACTAATAGGAGTGGAGGAATAGCCTAATGGCTCTAGTCCCACAGATGCTCCTTGTGGTCTTGGGCAAGCCACTTAACCCTCCATTGCCCATGTTCCCTGTAAGTATTAGTGTATGTGTCTCATATCCCCGCGTGTTAAATGTATCCCCTAATTGTGTTGTGACCGCTTTGATTGAAGGATAATGCGGTATACAAAACTGTCTAAATAAATAAAATAAATAAATAAATAATGGTTAGGGCACTGGCTTAGGAACCATCTACACGATTTACAACTCAGTAAACCGTATAGATGCCTTAGTTGGGGATATTCAATGGCACTTGCATGGTTAGTGCCATTGGATATCTCCTCCTAAGTCCTCTACATACCCCGATGCTATCCAGCTAACCGAGCAGCAACAAAATTGGATGCTACCCAGTTAGTGAAATGTGCCTTAAAGATAGGCAAGGAAAACTGCCTCCCTGTCTATAGTCTATGGTCCTGCATAATCAAACTCTGGAATTAGTTACCGGAGGATCATAGTAAAAGCTGTTAGTGTAGATGGGTTTTATAAAAGGTTTGGACAAGTTGCTGGAGGAAAGGTGCATAAACTATTATTAAAGAAGACCCAGGAAATCCACTGCTTGTCACAAGAGAGGCATTGTGGAATCTGTGTACCTTTTTGGGAACCTAAAATATACTAGGACCTGGATTGGCCATGGTTGGAAACAGGATACTGGGCTTGATGGACCTTGGTCTGACCCAGTATGGCATGTCTTATGTTCTTATGTTCATATGTTACCAGCACAAAGCTTAGGAAACATATTGCTAAATATGCCAAAAAAGAGGGATTCAATGGCACCATGCAGGACCTCCCACTTCCACATAACATGAGTGACTTGGCGCCCCAACACAGCACTTCCTACCCTCTGATAAAAACAGGAAATGCAAGATGCTCATATGCCAAGGAACTAAAAGAAAAAGTGAGAATCACAGCGCAGTTTATAATACCAAATTATAAAATTATAACTCATTTTATTTTGTTATAAACTGCATTATAGTTCTCTTTCTTTTTGCATATAACTCATACAAATCCCACCCAGGGTGCAGAGCAGAGGTAGGACATTCACCCACAGAATTCAATATATTAAAAAAACATTCTGATTCTAATCATTTCACTAATATAAACATTCTCCAAATACCAGGCATATTGAGAACTAATACAAAACCCTACAATAGTCACCGATGATCTACAAGGCCAAATCAACCATATCATACCAGCATAAACTTTCAAAACATACTGTGGTAGGCTATGGCCTGTAAACTAGGCCTAGATCCTAACCACCACCTCAGAGTAGTATTGAAAAGAACCAAAGTTTAGAAATCTGCTTTAAACTGCTTTTTGAAAGTCCCTTTCCTTCCCCCATGAAGTTTGTATAAGTTCTTTCTGCTTGGTTTGTTCTGTCCTTGCATTCTCTGAGCTAGCAATGTCCTTGCAGTAGAATTGTATCCATGTTTAAGACTATGTCTTTGTTAAAACAGTTTGAGCAGAAAGGATGGGGGACCAGGCCCAGACTGGGTCACTGATTGGACAGGTGTAAAGGGTGTCAAACCAATAGAAAGTTATGCTTCTATCAAACTGCAAAAACTGTATATAAGGAATGGGCTATCATACGTCATTGCTCATTCTTTTCAGACACTAAAGTTGTCTGTTTGAGCCTGTGCACAAAATAAATTGGCTTGGATCCTTGAACTGACTCCTGGTATTATTTATTGCATACAAATCAGCTGCTACATATTCTTGGTGCATTGGCCGGGAAGTGTGAGTAGTGTGATGGTATTCAAGTAAATATACCATGACTTCTCACCTCAAAGGTTTGGTCCAGCTGGAGCCGCACCTGACTGATCGCAGGGGAGCCTCTGGCGCCACCAGTCCTCTTGTATCGGAGAGGACTCCTCCTTGCCTCCGCAGGTTGCTGGTTCCGGCTGGCCAACACCTCCGAACCCGAGGGGAGTCCGGGATTCAACTCATGACCTGAACTTGGCACTTGGTACCGGATCCGGTGAGTAGAAGTTTTCTTTACGACTCAGATAGTCAGTTTTGGGAATATGGTATGTTAAAAAGAGAGCCTGATCACCTCTCCAGGTCGGTCCTAGTAAGCCTCGCATAGGTGTTAGCGAAGCAGAAGCCACCAACCCTATGGTATGGTTAGTCAGTAAGGCCTTGGGAATTTGGGAGAAACGTTGCTAGCTGTTTGTCTGTGTGTGTGAATGAGAGGTCTTGAAATACAGACCAAGCAAGTGCAGACTCCTGAGTAGCGCAGTTTCTGGCCGGCGACCGCGCCCAGGTCGCAAAAAGGAGGAAGCGTCTGGTGTTTGTGTCCCTCACTGTTTCTAGGGCTGTACGGACCCCTTACCGACAGTCCAATTACCTGTACCCTCTGTCTGTTGTTTGTATCTGGTTTTGCTATTTGTTGAAACTGCTGGTTTCCCTTCTGGTGTAATATAAACAGTTTACCGATTAAGGGACAGTACTGAGAAAGAAAAAAGAGGAAAAAAAAAAACCCCGGAGTCACTTTAAGGAATCGAATCTAAGCACCGCACAGCACAAGCTGTTTCAGTGATTTTATTTTTTTTTCAGCACAGCGTGAGAGTAAGCAGAGGAAGATGGGGTGTGTCTTCTAGTTCTCATTAACCCCTTCAGAGCTCCTCTCAGCCCTACCTGTATTTCTATGTCAACTGTTAGAGGTCCGAGTGAGGAGGATTCTGTAGAGCTAGTATTACTTGTTACGGCATGTTACCTTTCAGAACTATCCAGGGGAGAGGGTCTAGTTCAGTTTTAGTGTGCAGGGTGAGATTCCTTAAAAGAAATACCTTATTCTGATCAGATAGGCTGTTAGGTATAATGCATTTGTGGGCTTAGCTTTGTCTTGTGTTCTTATGTTTTAGTCTTCAGCAAACACTGTCCTTTTCATTGATGGCTACTCCTGTAGATTTTATGGTCCCTGGAACTGAACTGATTAAAGTTCTTTACTTTAGCTAAATGAAACAAACAGAAAAATTAAGGAAACTGCTTCTGTTTTTCCTTTGACCTTCGAAGTAGAGGTTGAGAGCCCTGACAGGACAATGAAGCATCCCGAGCCAGTAGTTACCAGATTGTGACTTGAAAATTATTTAAATCCTGAGTGAATGAGGAGTTAATTGTGCTTGAATTTTATATATATATATATATATATATATATATATACTGCGTATGCTATCGAGCAAAATTAAAAGTAAAATGGGATTTTATATACTGTGGCAAGTACCTCATAGAGGACATACTTATTGTTCATAAATTACAGAAAAAAAATGAAAGCTGTAACTCAGCTGCATGGTAATTAGTTGAAAGTCAGAAAAGAAACCTATTGTTTATTTTGTTAAGATACCATCAAGGTTGGCTGAAGCTCTCGGTAATTTGCTTTCAACTAACTTAAAAAGGGGAGTGTTTGCATTCCAGATATCCACCAACTTTATGAAAAAGTATCCGTTTCATGTCCTTTGAATATCTGCTTTCTGAACTGTAGGATTTAAAGTAATTTCTTTGCATTGTTCAGCTTTGTGCTGAAGACTGCTAGCAGTTAGTTTCATGCCAAGTATTTTTAAGTTTCCTACAGCATTCTCACTGAGAACAGTGTATACGATAGACTCTAGTCATACGTAACAGATATATGGCCGTCATGTTAGGAGCCATATTTCTTTCTATTGGGATTGATGTTATAACATGTTGCAAAATAATAGTTTTATATTTTAAGGACTTTATCTAAATTGTTCCTATTTAGAATGAGCACATACATCCATTATGCTTATTGAAACTAATCTAAGCTTATGTTTTCTGCCTACCCTTTGTTTACAGCAATAATACGTTTTTAATAATTTTTTTAATAAGTGCACCTAGAGGAACATTGTTGCATAGTTCTGATTTGTAGTCCACAGGAAAATGCAGCCTGACTGCCTGCCCCCTCTGTCTGTTGTCAAGTATGTCATCATGGGGGGGGGGGTATGACTAGGAATTTTAGCAAGGGATTTGCTGGAGACTATGGAATAGAAATGTCTTTCGTCCCGATTAGAAATGCTTTGTGATAGGGAGTGACCGGTACTGGTCTCATTATGGCCCCCTGGTGGTACCTTTGATGTTAGTATCATATCCTTAGTTCACCAGATTGCACGAAAAGAACATCCTGACCAGTTCCCTTATATAGACTTCTGGTTAAGTGTTTGTGAAAAAGAGCCCTCCTGGATGAACCGTTGTTATGAGGAACAGTGTAGGATATTTGTAGCAACTACCCAAGGGCCCCAGAAGCCTGGGGAAAAGAAACTGTCTGTCTATTCAGCCCCAGAGTCCCCAGACATTCCGTCCCTTCCGCCCCAGTTCCTCTATAGGTCAGTCCCCTCGGCTCCACCACTATCCCAGGCAGAGCCTGTCCAGGAGGAACCCATTCCTGCAGTTTTACCCCAGGTGTCCTCCCAACGGCCCCCGCGGCTGGAGGAGGCGCTCCCCTCCCCGGCCGGAAGCTCCGGCTCAGTTCAAAGTACTCCGAGTGGGCCACAGTCCACTGATGACACTACAAGCAGGGATTCATTCGCTAGTTCAGGGTCACTCACAGCCAGCACCCAAGAACATGAAGTGGAATCCCGACAGTCCCAATTGCCATATGCCTTCAGAAGTACAACTACCAGTAAAAGGGATGGTCACGTTATACCACTGCACCAGGTCCAGGGCCTACCCACCCTTAATACCGAAGGCCAGGTCGTGGTAGGGCTGACCAGCCTTGTTTATGTGCCTTTTTCCACCACTGATTTACTGAACTGAAAGACGCATTATGCCTCCTACACTGAGAAGCCTCAGGATTTGATTGAACTAATGAACAGTATTATGCAAACCCCTCAGCCTACCTGGTCTGATTGCCGCCAGCTCCTGTCCACCCTTTTCAGCACTGAAGAGCGAGCGCGAATTGTGCAGACCTCCATTAGATGGTTAGAAGAAAATCCTGTAGGAGATGCAGGCCTGGACTCTCGGCAAGCAGCCGCTGCGGATTTCCCAAATGATGGCCCCAAGTGGGATCCAAATAGTGCAGACAGCCCTCAATCGGTTCCGCCAAGCCCTCATGCAAAGCCTGAAGAAAATATTTGAAGTTTTCCAACGACCAGATGAGAGCCCAGCAGCCTTCTATGAATGATTATCTGAAGCCTGCAGACTATATACCCCATATGATCCAGCAGCCCAGGAAAATTTGCGCATGGTAAATGCTGCATTCATGAGTCAGTCCCGGGGAAGTCATAAAGCGAAAACCGCAAAAGTTGGAAGGATTTGTGGGCATGAATACAGCCCAGTTAATGGAAGTTGCTCAGAAAGTGTTTGTGAATCGTGATCAAGAATGTCAGAGGGAAAGTGAACGTAGAATGAAGAAGAAAGCTGATTTTCTTGCTGCAGCTTTAGTTGAAAGACGCGGAGGACGTTTCTCTAACAGAAGGACTCGAGGACGTGGAAGGGGCCGAGGAGATGGTCGGCCCCCATTGGGTGCAAATCAGTGTGCCCACTGTAAGGAAGAAGGACATTGGAAGAATGAATGCCCGAATTTTGACTCCGCCTCCCGGAGGGGAGGAGAGAGCACTTGGAGAGCACGGGGTAATTCCAGCATCGGGGAGGAATGCATCGCACACAGTTCCAGCAGGGAGAAGCCGCTGTAGAGGGAGTGGCAACCGCTGAGGGCTACTACACTGATGAAGACTAGGCCAGACCGGGCTCCAAGTTCTCTCTGGATCCCCAGGAGCCTATGGTCAATTTGAAGATCGGAGACCAATATATGGACTTTATGGTGGATATGGGGGCCGAACATTCAGTAGTGGCTGAGCGGGTGGCCCCTCTGTCTTCTCGATCAGTCACTATCGTCGGCGCTACCGGAACCAGAACTACAAAAACCTTTCCTGCAGAACCGCGCCTGTGAATTAGGGGGACAGAAAGTAACGCACCAGTTCCTGTACATACCTGAATGCCCAATCCCCCTCTTGGGCCGAGACATGCTCGCTAAGCTCCAAGCGCAGATATCCTTTGTTGAAGGGGGAAAAATGGAAATGACTGTGAATTCAAAATCTGCTGGCCTGATGGTGCTGACTGTCCCCCGAGAAGAAGAATGGCGGTTCTACAGCCCACTTTTATCCAAAGCAGCCAGCCCCCGTATACCTACCAGCATTTCAGCTCTGCCCGGAGTGTGGGCAGAGGATAATCCTCCTGGCCTAGCGAAGAATATAGCCCCTGTGCTTGTCACCCTCAAATCAGGAGTGGAACCAGTGCATGTGAAACAATATCCTCTCCCACGACCAGTAATCAAAGGCATTCATCGTCATCTAAAGAAATTATTGCAGTACGGACTCCTAAGAGAATGCCAATCGCCATGGAATACCCCCTCCTCCTAGTCAAGAAGCCTGGGACAGGTGACTACCGCCCAGTGCAGGATTTGAGACGAGTGAACAATGCAGTTGAAACCATACATCCAGTAGTACCAAAATCCCTACACCCTCTTGGGACTGATTCCTGCTGAAGCTACTCACTTCACTATTTTAGATTTAAAGGGTGCCTTCTTTTGCATATGCCTGGCATCCACCAGTCAACTCCTGTTTGCGTTTGAATGGGAGAACCCGACCACTGGAAGGCGAGGCCAACTCACCTGGACTCGATTACCTCAAGGATTCAAGAACTCACCCACCATCTTCAGTGCTGCTCTTAATCAAGATCTATCAAGTTACTCTGCGACTCCAGGAAAAAGAGTCCTGCTCCAGTATGTGGATGACCTGCTTGTAGCCACCAACTCCAAAACTGAATGTGTGCAAGCCACCAGTGATCTCTTGCACCTCCTGAATGAAGCTGGATAGAAGGTCTCTAGAGCCAAGGCACAGTTGTGCCAAACAGAAGTAAAATACCTGGGATTCCATCTGTCCAGAGGGGTCCGGAGATTGGGACCCGAGCGAAAGCAAGCAGTATGCCGCATCCTTTCCCCCACCACCAGAAAGCAGGTGAGGGCCTTCTTGGGAGCTGCCGGCTACTGCCGAATATGGATACCCAACTTCGCGCTCTTGGAAGAAGCCATTGTACCAAGCCACCAAAGGAGTGGAACGATCTCCCATGGAATGGGGCCCAGAACAGGATAAAGTGTTCAAATCGTTGAAAGCAGTTTTGATGTCATCACCAGCCTTGGGCCATTTCGCCTGTATGTCCATGAGTCAAGTGGAAATGCTCTGGGTGTATTGACCCAAACCCTTGGATCTTGGCAGCAACCTGTAGCCTATCTATCAAAACAATTGAATCCTGTTGCAAAAGGATGGCCGCCATGCCTGAGAGCCATTGCAGCCACAGCCCTCTTGGTGAGCGAAGCCGACAAGCTCACCATAGGTCAGAGTCTACAGTGCCACACTATGTCTTAACCCTCATGGAACATAAAGGAAATTACTGGTTCACGAATTCCCACATGCTAAAGTACCAAAGCATGCTGTGCAAAAACCCTCGATTACAGTTGATCGTCAGTCAAGCTCTGAACCCCGCTACACTATTTCCAGTTGGTCCAGGTCCACCCAACCATGATTGCTTGGAAGTAATGGATACTGTGTTCTCCAGTTGCCCTGATTTAACCGATCTTCCACTGAACAACCCTGAACAGACTTTCTTTGTAGATGGAAGCAGTCTCGTCGTCAACGGAAGATGTTGTGCTGGCTGTGCAGTAGTGACCCTGGACATGGTAGTTGAATCTTCAGCTTTGCCCCCAGGAACCTCAGCACAGGAGGCTGAACTGATAGCCCTCACTAGGGCACTGATAATAGGAACAGGGCTCAGCTTGAATGTGTACACAGACTCCAGCCCCCAGGTTCAACTGTAATCCCTGAATCATTGGGCCCAGCCTTTGTCCATGCTTTTCACCAAGCCACACATTATAGGAAAAACAGCTAGGGAAAAAGCTTTTAGGCCCCATTTATATATCCCGCTGCTAGGGAATATGAGTCAGATTGGATCCGAAATCACTAGACAAGAGCTGTTGGCTTTAGGTTCTGTCTTACAGAGTCTCCACGTTTGGGTACTAATGTAGAATCTACAGCCCTACTCCTGCCACCACCAGAAGCTGGCAGGTCCACGTACGGCAGAAGCTTGAGGAACCTACAGCCCTACTCCTGTCACCCACTGGAAGCTGACAGGTCTACATACGGCAGAAGCTGTGGAAGAAAAGAACTTAAGTGATAGCTATTTATTTTATTTATTTATTTATTGATTGATTTGGCGCAAATTTGTATACGGCTACTTCCAGCGATCAGCGGCGGTCTAATTGTGAATCAAGGGTGGATGTACAGTACAATTTAAGTATACAGATCTGATTGCTGGGAGGATCACACATCAACAAATTATGGTACAGGTTGTGAATCAAGGGTGGATGTAAAATACAATTTAAGTATACAAATCTGATTGCAGGAATTAACACACATCAACAAAATATGGTACAGGTTACACCGTTGATCAATGGGGTAGGATAGCAGATTTGTAGATGAGCATGAGGGGGTAGATATATACATATACTGTATACATTTTACAAGATCACAAGTAAGCCTTTTAAAGAGAACATAGGCGCCTGAATATTTACATAAATAGTCTTTTATCTCCAGGATGGAAAGTCCATTTTTCAAAGATCAAAGTAGGCAAGAGGGGATTATAGAAGAGGTAAATCAGCCTAGGTGATGCCGTAATGAGACTGGAAGAGGTGGGCCTTAAGCTTTTTCCTGAAGTCCTTTAGGTCTTTGATTAGACGTATCTCGTGAGGCAGCTGGTTCCAGAGCATGGGTGCTGAATACGTGTAAGCTCTGTTGCTCGTCAGTTCTTTGACTGCTCTTATGCTACTTGGAACGCAGAGGGTGTTAAGGTTAGTGGTCCGTCTGCTTCTGTTGAGGGGTTGTGTGGTGATCAGGATAGTGTGAATAATTTTAAATGTATTTCCTAGTACTTTGTATTTTATGCGTGCAGTGATGGGGAGCCAGTGGAGCTCAATCAGGACTGGTGTAATGTGGTCCACCAGCTTCATATTCATAATAATCCTGGCTGATATGTTTTGTGCCATTTTGTAGGATATTTGTAGGATGTGTTTGCTTCTCCCATGTTTCTTACCCTTTTGCTTGCGAATGTTTACCTCAATCATAGACAGTACAGTTGAACGTACTCAACTAACTGGCTCATTCCCCCAGCGCCTGAAACACACCTTGATCAGGCCCCTTCTAAAAAACAGTAAACTTGATTCATCCAAAGTTGAATCATTTAGGCCAATCTCGAGCATTCCCCAACTTGCAAAAATAATCGAAAAAGCTGCTCAACAACAGATCCAGCATCACATTGACACGGAAGCTCCACTAGACCAATCACAACATGGATTCAGAGAAGCACATGGAGTCGACACAATCCTTACAACCCTATTCAACGATCTTATCACAGGAATAAACAGCATCCAACAAGGGTTCGTCCTCATCTTTCTAGACATCTCCGCCGCCTTCGACTCTGTGAATCACGACATACTTCTGCAACGCCTGATAGAAAAGGGGATTCGGAGCACAGCGCTGGAATGGTGTAAATCCTACCTTTCTAATAGGTGGCAACAAGTCAAGACAGACCAGGAATCATCGGAACCATTCCTACAATCTCAAGGTGTACCGCAAGGATCTTCCTTATCGGCACTAATGTTCAATATATATATGCAGCCGATATGTGAATTGATCCGATCCTTCAACGTACAATGCCTGGCATACGCAGATGATATCCTCATATACATGCCATTCAAAATTGACCAACCAGTGTTTTCCCCAATAACCAATTGCTTCGGAGCAGTAGCTGATTGGCTGCTGACACAAAACCTACGAATCAATCATAGCAAAACGGATGTTCTTTTTGTTACAAGGAATCGTAAGTTCATACCTCCTCCATCACTACTGGTCAACAACATAGAATTAAAGTCCAAACCCACAATCCGATATCTCGGCATCACACTGGACCAGCACCTGGATATGACAACGCATGTGAAGAATGTGACTAAAACCATATATCATAAGATCAGAACACTACGCCACCTCCGCCCCCTACTTGATTACACCGACTACCGATCAACCTTCCAGGCATTAGTTCTCCCACATCTAGATTTTGCTAACATCATCCTCCACGGGATCTCTCAATCAACTTTAAATCCGCTTCGTCTGGCTATGAATGCAGCTGCAAGGGTCCTCTCTGGGTCACCAAGATCTGCTCACATAACACCTATCATGAAAGACCTACACTGGCTACCTCTACAAGCCAGACTCCACTATAAGTCACTAATCCTGACCTTCAAAGCCATGAATAATTACCCACCCACACCAATCAGCAACCTAATTCACAGCACCCTCGAAAATAGAAACAGGAGAACTACTGCTAAGAACACCTTAATAGTTCCTAAGATGATGACATCATGTACTAAAGCTACGTCAAACAGAGCCTTCTCAATATTCGCCCCTCTAAACTGGAATACACTCCCCCATGAAATCCGTGGCATCAAGAGCCTAATACAATTCCGAAAAGCCGTGAAACACCATTTGTTCACAAAATGTTACCCAGAAGTTATCCTGGACACTCACACATCTACCAAGATTCCCACACACCCCAGGTGCATTAGCACTCTAATACAACCAGAAAATGGTTAGACTACAGGATAGCCCACTAGACAACCAAGATGACCAATTACCACTTTACCCAAATGTCTCACCCACATTATCCAATCGAGTTTAGAATATTGTATATAGTTTAAATATATATATATAATAAGTCAACTGTACATAGTTTCCCCGGTTATCCCATGCATTTATCATCCCTTGTTCTATGTAAACTCAATGTTGCTTGTATGCATTGCAGTATGTTGTGTTCATTGTACACCGCACTGATTTTAATAGCGCGGTATAGAAGAAATGTTAAATAAATAAATAAATAAATAAATAAATAAATAAGAACATAAGATATGCCATACTGGGTCAGACCAAGGTCCATCAAGCCCAGTATTCTGTTTCCAACAGTGGCCAATCTAGGTCATATGTACCTAGCAGTTTCCCCAAGGGACACAGGTTCCACAATGCTTGTATTGGTTCAAGCATTGATATCCTGGGTCCCTTCTTAATAATGGTTTATGGACCTTTCCTCCAGGAACTTGTCCAAACCTTTTTTAAACCCAGCTACACTAACAACCTTTACTACATCCTCCGGTAACAAATTCCAGAGTTTGATTACACGTTGAGTGAAAAAATATATTCTTTTATTAGTCTTAAATAGTTTACCCTGTAGCTTCATTGCATGTCCCCTAGTCTTTCTATATTCTGATAAGGTAAACAATCAATCTACGTTTACCCGTTCCACTCCGTTCATTAATTTATAGACTTCTATCATATCTCCCCTCAGCCGTCTCTTTTCCAGGTTAAAGAGCCCTAAACCTTTTAGCCTTTCTTCATAGGAGTATCCTTCCATCCTCTTTACCATTTTGGTGGCTCTTCTCTGAACCTTTTCTAAAATCGCTATATCCTTTTTAAGATACGGCGACCAGAATTGCACACAATATTCAAGGTGCGGTCTCACCATGGAAGATATAGAGGCATTATAATATCTTTTGTTTTATTTTCCATTCCTTTCCTTATCATACCTAGCATTCTATTTGCTCTCTTGGCCGCTGCTGCACACTGGGCCGAGGGTTTTAACATGGTATCCACAATGACGCCTAAATTTTTTTCCTGGGTGGTAGTTCCTAATGTGGAACCTTGCATCGTGTAACCATAGTTTGGGTTGTTCTTCCCTAGGTGCATAACCTTGCACTTGTCCACATTAAATTTCATCTGCCATTTTGATGCAAAGTCTTCCAATTTATCAAGATCCTCTTGCAATTTTCCACAATCCTCTTGGGTTTTAACAACTTTAAATAGTTTTGTGTCATCTGCAAATTTGATAACCTCACTCGTTATTCCACGTTCCAGGTCATTTATGAATATGTCAAAAAGCAGCGGAACCAGCACAGATCCCTGGGGTACACCACTATTCACCTTTCTCCATTGGGAAAATTGGCCATTTAGCCCTACCCTCTGCTTTCTATCTTTTAACCAGTTCCTGATCCACAATAGTACACTGCCTCCTATCCCATGACTCTTTAGTTTTGCCAAAAGTCTCTCATGAGGGACCTTGTCAAAGGCTTTCTGAAAGTCCAGATACACAATATCAACCGACTCACCTTTGTCCACCTGATTATTCACTCCTTCAAAAAAACATAACAGATTAGTAAGACAAGATCTTCCTTGTCTAAAGCCATGTTGGCTGTCTCCCATTAGGTCTGACTATCTACATGCTGAGTAATTTTATTCTTTATGATGGTTTCTACCATTTTTCCCGGTACTGACGTCAGGCTCACAGGTCTGTAGCTTCCCGGATCACCCCTGGAACCCTTTTTAAAAATTGGTGTTATATTGGCGATCCTCCAATCTTCAGGTATTAGAGATGATTTTAATGATAGTTCACAGATTACTAATAGCAGGTCTGCAATCTCATATTTCAGTTCTTTCAACACCCTTGGATATATACCATCCGGCCCAGGTGATTTGCTACTCTTCAGTTTATCTAATAGTTGTAATACATCTTCCCGATGTATCGATATTTCCTTTAATTCTTCCGCACCTTTAAATACCACTTCAGTCATGGGTAACATCCCTACATCTTCCTCAGTAAAGACCGAAGCAAAGAATTCATTCAGTCTCTCCGCTATCGCCTTGTCGCCTCTTAGTGCTCCTTTAACCCCTTTATTATCTAATGGACCAACTGACTCTCTCGCAGGTTTTTTGCTACGAATGTACTTGAAAAGGTCTTTACTTCGCGTTTTTGCTTCCGCAGCAAGCTTCTTCTCAAATTCTCCCTTTGCCTGCCTTATCAATGCCTTGCATTTGACTTGCCAGTGCTTGTGCTGTATCCAGGTTTCGTCGTTTGGCTCTTTTTTCCATTTCCTGAAAGATGCTTTTTTGGCAACAACAGCCTCTCTGACCTCACCTTTAAACCATGCTGGCAGTTTTTTGGACTTCCTTCCACTTTTCTTAAAGCGTGGAATACAGCTGGTCTGGGCTGCCAAGATAGTATTTTTCAACAACAGCCAAGCCTGATGTACGTCTTTAACCTTTGCAACTGCTCCTTTTAGTTTTTTCTTAACTGTTTTCCTCATTTTATCATAGCCTCCCTTTCGAATGTTAAAAGGTAGTACTGTGGATTTCCTTAATATCCCTCCTCCACTAATTAAATCATGCGATCATGCTATGATCACTATTGCCAAATGGCCTCAACACCCTTATCTCTTGCACTAGATCTGGTGTTCCACTAAGGACTAGGTCTAATATGGCTTCCCCTCTGGTCAGTTCATGAACCAGCTGCTCCAAGAAGCAGTCATTTATGTCATCTAGAAACTTTATCTCCCTAGCATGTCCTGCCGTGACACTGACCCAATCGATACCGGGGTAATTGAAATCACCCATTATTATTACTGCGATGTAACTTTTGTTAGCTTCCTTGATTTCTTTGAACATTTCATCATCCATTTGGTCATTCTGGCCAGGCAGTCGATAGTACACCCCCACTGCCATCGCCTTCCCCCTTTTACATGGAATTTCAATCCATATAGATTCTACAGCAGATTTTGTTTCCTGCAAAACTTTAATCCTTTCTGACTCAATGCCCTCTCTAACATAGAGAGCAACTCCTCCACCAATTTGATCAGCTCTATCATTACGATATAGTTTGTACCCAGGTATCACAGTGTCCCACTGGTTGTCCTCCTTCCACCATGTCTCTGATATTCCAATCATATCTAACCTTTCATTTAGTGCTATATATTCTAACTCTACCATCTTATTTTTTAGACTTCTAGCATTTGCATACAAGCATTTTAGAGAATGTATTTTATTCATATTAATTTGGCTATTGTTAGACATGGGTAATTTGGGATCATTAAACTCTGCCTGCTCCATACTTGAGGGCATTTGGGCTAGTTTACTCTTTTGTGGAACCTCTCTGCTTTTGGTAGTGTCCTTCAAAGATACATTCTTCCGAACCATCTGCTCTTGGGCGACTGTCGGCTTTCCCCTAATATCTAGTTTAAAAGCTGCTCTATCTCCTTTTTAAAGGTTAATGCCAGCAGCCTGGTTCCATCCCGGTTAAGGTGAAGCCCATCCCTTCGGAAGAGCCCCTCCTTTCCCCAGAATGTTCCCAAGTTCCTAACAAATTCAAAACCCTCATCTCTGCACCATTGTCTCATCCACGCATTGAGACTCTGGAGCTCTGCCTGCCTTTTGGGTCCTGCGCGTGGAACAGGAAGCATTTCGGAGAACGCTACCCTGGAAATTCTGGATTTCAACTTCCTACCTAAAAGCCTAAATTTAGCCTCCAGGACCTCCCTACCACATTTTCCTATGTCATTGGTACCGACATGTACCAAGGCAGCAGACTCCTCCCCAGCACTATCTAAGACCTTATCTAGGTGGCGCGTGAGGTCCGCTACCTTCGCACCAGGCAGGCATGTTACCAGGCGATCCTCATGTCCACCAGCCACCCAGCTATCTATATGCCTAATGATCGAATCACCAACTATAACGGCTGTCCTAACCCTTCCCTCATGGGCACATGGCCCTGGAGAAACCTCCTCGGTGCGAGAGGGTTTTACATCACCTGGAGGACAGGTCCTAGTTACAGGATCACTTCTTGCCACACCAGGGTGATGCTCTCCTGTCACGTGACCTCTCTCCTCCATGGCAACAGGGATGCTGCCAGACTGGAGGTGGGACTTCAGGACTATATCCCTTTAGGTCTCGTCTATGTACCTCTCTGTCTGTCTTATGCTTTCCAAGTCTGCTACTTTAGCCTCTAGAGAACGGACTCATTCCCTGAGAGCAAAGAGCTCCTTGCACCTAGTGCACACGTAAGACCGCTCGCCAACTGGGAGAAAATCGTACATGTGACACTCAATGCAAAAGTTTGGAATGCCCCCATCCCGCTGCTGGACTGCTGTCTGCATCTTAGTTTTAAGTTTGTGTTTAGATCTAAGTTCTTTACTTACTAAGGGTTGCTATGGATATTTATACTAATAAAACTGTACCTAATACGTGTAATATACCTTGTTCACCTGAAGCTTAACTAATCTCAGGTCCTTAGTGTATGATTGATTTGGGTAATGAGCTTCACCTGAGAGCACCTCCTGCCTTTTAAGATGTGTAAGTACCTATAAAGCTACGATTATCCCAGGGGTGGGTGGGTGTGGGGAGGGAGGGAGGGAAATAACACTTATTAAAAGAGGGCTGCTACACAATACCCTGTCTTGTGCTGCTGAGGTAAGCTATATTCTGATTTGATTTAAATTATAGCTCTTAGCTGCTGCTAGGCTCTAACTTCTTATGAAATTTAAACTACAAGCTCTCTGCTGGGTTCCAAATGTAACCAGAAAGCTCTCTTCTGTGTTTTAAATTTAAACTAAAAGTACTTTGCTGTTACTAGGCCCTGAGTGACTATTAAATTTAAACTACAAGCTCTCTCCTAGGTATGAAATGTAACCAGAAAGTTCTCCTCTGTGTTTTAAAACTAAAAGTACTTTTCTGATGCTAGGCCCTGAGTGACTATTAAATGTAAACTACAAGCTCTCTGCTGGGTTCCAAATGTAACCAGAATGCTCTCTTCTGTGTTTTAAATTTAAACTAAAAGTACTTTGCTGTTACTAGGCCCTGAGTGACTATTAAATTTAAACTACAAGCTCTCTGCTGGGTATGAAATGTAACCAGAAAGTTCTCCTCTGTGTTTTAAATTTAAACTTAAACTGCTGCTACTAGGCCCTGACTGATTTAACAAAAAATAGTGGGTTCACAGATTAATTAGCTTTAATACAAAGAATTCCTTTTAGAAAATTACCAGAAGTATATACTCACAGTTGCAGATCTCTCTCCAGAAGTAACAGTCCCTTTTTCTAGTCCTTCAAGACAGAGGATCACAGAGCTCTGGTTGAGCTATTTATGCCTGTGCTGCTGAAGTAAGCTGTGACCAACTTCCTGGGTAATTAACAGTCCTTGCTTGGATAGGAGGAGTCTTTCAAAATGGCCTTTTGATCTGCCACCTGGTGTTAACACCTATTGAAAAGGTTTCACAGGTCTCTTGCCCCCTAGGTAGAAGGCCTCTTTGTAAAGGTCTCTAGAAGACTTTATTTGTTGCTCAAAGAGTACAGACCCTGTTTTGCCTTTTGTGCTAAGCTAAATTCAGATTTGATTTAAATTATAGCTCTTAGCTGCTGCTAGGCTCTAACTTCTTATGAAATTTAAACTGCAAGCTCTCTGCTGGGTTCTAAATTTAACCAGAAAGCTCTCTTCTGTGTTTTAAATTTAAGCTAAAAGTACTTTGCTGATGCTAGGCCCTGAGTGACTATTAAATTTAAACTACAAGCTCTCTGCTGGGTATTTAATGTAACCAGAAAGTTCTCCTCTGTGTTTTAAAACTAAAAGTACTTTTCTGATGCTTGGTCCTGAGTGACTATTAAATGTAAACTACAAGCTCTCTGCTGGGTTCCAAATGTAACCAGAAAGTTCTGTTCTGTGTTTTAAATTTAAATTAAAAGTACTTTGCTGTTACTAGGCCCTGAGTGACTATTAAATTTAAACTACAAGCTCTCTCCTGGGTATGAAATGTAACCAGAAAGTTCTCCTCTGTGTTTTAAAACTAAACGTACTTTTCTGATGCTAGGCCCTGAGTGACTATTAAATGTAAACTGCAAGCTCTCTGCTGGGTTCCAAATGTAACCAGAATGCTCTCTTCTGTGTTTTAAATTTAAACTAAAAGTACTTTGCTGTTACTTGGCCCTGAGTGACTATTAAATTTAAACTACAAGCTCTCTGCTGGGTATGAAATGTAACCAGAAAGTTCTCCTCTGTGTTTTAAATTTAAACTTAAACTGCTGCTACTAGGTCCTGACTGATTTAACAAAAAATAGTGGATTCACAGATTGATTAGCTTTAATACAAAGAATTCCTTTTAGAAAGGCAGCAACCAGGGTACTAGCCATGTGGAAGTATCAAACTATATTTGGGGAAGAAACCTCAGTTTAAGGTGACTTTGATAGGTGATTAATTTCTCACCCTCTCATATTCGGGTTGAGAATAATCAAAGGGGGGAATGTGGTAGGCTATGGCCTGTAAACTAGGCCTAGATCCTAACCACCACCTCAGAGTAGTATTGAAAAGAACCAAAGTTTAGAAATCTGCTTTAAACTGCTTTTTGAAAGTCCCTTTCCTTCCCCCATGAAGTTTGTATAAGTTCTCTATGCTTGGTTTGTTCTGTCCATGCATTCTCTGAACTAGCAATGTCCTTGCAGTAGAATTGTATCCATGTTTAAGACTATGTCTTTGTTAAAACAGTTTGAGCAGAAAGGATGGGGGACCGGGCCCAGACCGGGTCACCGATTGGACAGGTGTAAGGGGTGTCAAACCAATAGAAAGTTATGCTTCTATCAAACTGCAAAAACTGTATATAAGGAATTGGCTATCATACGTCATTGCTCATTCTTTTCAGACACTAAAGTTGTCCGTTTGAGCCTGTGCACAAAATAAATTGGCTTGGATCCTTGAACTGACTCCTGGTATTATTTATTGCATACAAATCAGCTGCTACAATACAACAAGGGGCCTACCCAGATAAAAGCAGCACTATACAGTAAATACTGCAGTGGGCCCTAGAACATTCTTTTTTTTTTTAGTGTCATCAAGTCAGTGTTGACTCATAGTGACCTAGCTACCTCTGGGTTTTCTTGGCAATGTATTACTGGAAGTAGATTACAAGCCTTTTCTTCTGAGGCAATGGAGGGTAAAGTGACTTGCCCAAAGTCACAAGGAGTGCCAGTGGGAACTGAGCCCTTGATCTTCTGGGTACTAGGCAGTTGCTCTAACCACTAGGCTACTCCTCCACTCTCTTCATGTACCTATTGAAAAACTAAACATGTTAAATTATTACAGTACAGGTCCCTTTGTACAAACTCCATGTTAATGTGGCAGGTGTAGGCCTGTGATTCAGTGTCTGACTTAAGCAGGCAGGCCTGGCTAGCTTGACCTGTAAATGAAGCCTGTGAAGAGGCTCATAGGAATTACACATCCCCCAACATGCTGCTATTGTAGGATTAGAACTCAGTAAAAGTATTGAATTAGCTTAGACAAGCAGAACTGGAAGATGGAAAAATACAGAAAAATATGTTTAAAAGTTACTGATAAGAAAGTACATCTGCAAGGGATTTAATTGAGATTGCTGACAGATGAGTTGCAGAGCCCTGCTCCCCTACATGCACAAATTGGCTCTATGGCCTTGAGAGTGTGAAAGTAACAAGTTGATGAACTGGCCATTGTAATTGGGACTAGAAGGGGGGTAAGCAGGTGCTGAGCCCACTGAAGGAACATAATTGGATAATCATATCAGTACCGGCACCAATAGAAGGGGTACGGGAGGTACGGGAGAGTACCGGGACCAATGAAAAGTGTTTCTATACCTAGAATGGAGTAAAAGTCTATAAAAGTTGTTGTATTGCTAGAGATCTTTGCTCAGCCATTTTGAAGTTGACTTTGCTTGAGACTTGCGCACAAATAAATGATTTGGACCTTCTGAACAGACTCCTGGTATTATTGGTTTGTCTGCGCTCTGCTGCTACATATTCTTGGTGCATTGGCCGGGAAGTTGTGGAATCAGAGTGTATATAGGGCAATATACCACGACTTTCCGCCTCTATAGGCTTGGTCCTGCCGGGATCGCGCCCTTCCGACGGGGGCTGCTCCCTGGCGCCGCCGGTCCCTTGCATCGGAGGGAGCTGGTCGGACCTCGGCGGGTGCCGAGCCCGGCTGGAGCCAACGCCTCGAACCCGAGTGAGGGGAGTCCGAGGTCCAACTCATGCGCCTGCTTGGGAAGTTTGAGGACCGGATCCGGTGAGTATAGTTTTGATTTGTTGTCTAGACAGATATAGAAAGAGCAGTACTGCCATTGGAACTTGGAACTTGGAATTTGTAATCTCGAGAAATTGGTAATTGGTAAGAGAGCCTGATCACCTCTCAAAGACGGGCCGAGTAACCCCGCATGAGTATTCGCAGGGCGAAACCCCCATCTTTTTGTATTTTGGAAATTGGGAAAGACTAGTCAGAATAGGTAGAAACGAATGCATTCTGGGATACGTTGCTAGCATGATTGTGTGAATGAAGTGTGGATGAGAGGTCTGGCAGCACGGACCAAGTGAAGGCGGACCCCTGAGTAGCGCATTTCCTGACCGGGCGACCGCGTTCAGGTCACGAAAAGGGGGAAGCGATTGTTGTCTTGTCTTGTTATTTGTTCTCCTTATACGTTTCCAGGGCCGTGAGGACCCCTTACCCACGGTCCGCCCTCCTTTTCCCTTTTGTCTGTTGTTGCGCGCACACATCGAAATGGGAGGGGCGGGGTCTACTAGGAACACTCCATTAGAATGTATGATCGCACATTTTAAAGAGGGATACTCTGGAGATTATGGTATTAAAATGACAGCAGCCCGTTTACAGATTTTGTGTACTAGGGAGTGGCCCGATCTAGACCCCACCTGGCCCCGAGAGGGAACATTTAATGTAGAAATTATTCAGTTAGTACACCGTAGAGTGCGGATAGCGCACCCCGATCAGTACCCCTATATAGATTCCTGGTTAAGTATTTGTGAAGATCCGCCCCCTTGGGCGCAGCGCTGTTATGAAGAACAGTGCAGAATAATGTTAGCGAAGACAGATTATAGTCAGAAAACAGAACAGCCTAGAATGAAAGGGCAGGATAAGAAGACCAGGAAGAAGCCCGTCCTGGTAGATCCTGATTCCCCAGAAATGATTCCCCGACAGCCTCGAACTCCAGGTCCAGTAAGGGCTGCCCGGCGTCCCGCCCCAGAAACCCCGAGACAGCCGAGGCGAGACCCAACCCCAGAGCTATCAACTGAAGAGCAGGAAGATGAATCCTCTTTACAGGAAGGTGAATCGTCTGAAACAGAAAAAGGAGAGTCAGATACAGAAGCAGAGCAATTAGAAACTGAAAATTCCCTAAGCGATGCTGACAGTGTAAAAGTGGTTGCTAGCACTAGCTTGTCAGCAAAAAGCACATCCAAAGTGAAACATGTAGAGAAGAAGAAGGTGACCCCTGATAGGACAGTTACGAAAATATCCCTTAGATCCCAAAAGATATCTACTGCCAAGATGATGCCCTTACGGCAAGTCCCGGGAGTGCCCGTAAAGAATGAAAATGATGAGGTGGTAGCGGGACCCCTAAGTTATGTGTATATCCCTTTCTCGACAACTGATTTGTTAAATTGGAGGTCGCATTATGCCTCCTATACTGATAAGCCCCAGGAACTTACAGAATTAGTAACTACTATTATGGAAACCCACCAACCCACTTGGGCAGATTGCCGCCAGCTCCTGACCACTCTATTTACGACAGAGGAGCGAGCACGAATTAGAAAAGCAGCTATTGAGTGGATGGCAGATAACCCTGTAGCTCCGGGACCGGGGACGAATAGAATAGACCATCGGGAAGCGGCCCAGAGAGAATTCCCGAATGAAGACCCCCGATGGGATCCAAATACAGAGGAAGGATCCACAGCCCTAGCCTGTTTTCGCCAAGGCTTTTTACAAGGTCTGAAAAGGGGGGGCCAGAAAGCTATGAACCTTTCCAAAGTTGCAGGAGTTATCCAAGGTATAGATGAGAGCCCCGCAGAATTTCATGAAAGATTAACTGAAGCATACAGAATGTATACTCCCTATGATCCTGAGGCACCAGGAAGTTTATGTATGGTGAATTCTGCTTTTGTAAACCAGTCTCAACCAGACATCAGACGTAAATTACAAAAATTAGAAGGGTTTGCGGGCATGAATACAACGCAGTTACTGGAAGTCGCTCATAAAGTGTATGTGAATCGTGATAATGAAAGGCAGAGAGAATGTGATAGAAAGATGAAGAAGAAAGCTGATTTTTTGGCTGCGGCCATAGTTGAACAGAAAAGGGGAGGTATCCCTAGTCGACGGAACAGAGGAAGGGGGCGGGGCCGAGGTGGAGGCTGGTCCCAGCAGCTAGGCGTGAACCAATGCGCCTATTGCAGAGAAGAAGGACATTGGAGAGATGCGTGCCCGCAACTCGAAGACGCCCAGCAAGATGACGAAAACGATCATCAGTGGCGAGAAGAAAGACGAGGCCATCCCCGAAACCGCGGAGGAGCCAATCGAGAACAATTCCAGCGAGAAAGAGGAGGAGCCATCCAAGCATTGACCACGACAATCCATGATGAAAATCTAGGAATAGGTGGGACAGTACTCAATTGGTTTAAGTCTTACATCACAAACAGACTAATACGTGTTCAAATAGACCAGGAAGTGTCAGAAACCTTCCCCCAAGGACAAGGAATACCCCAGGGATCCGCCCTTTCTGCCCTCCTTTTCAACCTGTACCTCTAACCCATTACAAAAATATTCAGAAAACACAAAATTAGTCACTTTATCTATGCTGATGACATCATGCTTGCTCTCCCCATATCCACCAAAAATCCTACCTACGATGCCCTATCAAAATGCATGGTGGAGACCACCTCCTGGATGGAATCTAACTACCTTAGCATCAACCTCAAAAAAACTGAGGCAATGTTCGTAACAAGATCACCCGTGACTGAGGACACCTATCCAACATCAATCTCAATCATAAATACAACTATACCCGTCAAAAAAGAGGTAAAATACCTAGGGGTAATAATAGACCATACACTCACCATGCTACCACATATAAAACAGACGGTAAAAACCATATTCTACAAACTCAAAACCATACAACACCTAAGACCCCTTCTTGACACCCATGACTTTAGATCAGTTGTTAACACACTCATCACCCCACACTTCGACTATTGTAATAGTCTCTTAATTGGCCTACCACAAAAAAGTACATACCTACTTCAAAGAGCCCAGAACATCTGTGCCAAAGTAGTCACAAAAGCCCGCCTAGTAGACCAACATCAAAATTCTTAACTTTACCATACCTATAAAGGAAAATATTAAATACTTAGGGGTCACTCTAGACAAGGCTCTCAATTTCACAAACCATATCAAGAAAACAACCAAAACAATATACTACAAGCTACGCTCAATTCAACAACTGAGACCGCTATTAGAAATCAATGACTTTAGAACCATCACACAGGCTCTGATAACACCCCATTTTGATTACTGCAATGGGATATTAACAGGTGTATCTAAAAAGAGCCTAAAAATACTACAGATGGCTCAAAATGTTACAGCTAGAATAATCTTCAAAGCCAAACTGACTGATCACATCACCCCGATACTCTATTCATTACATTGGCTACCTATACAAAGTAGAATTCAATATAAAATAATATTGACCACTTTCAAACTGATAAACCAGATTGCCCCATCATACCTCACTACACTAATTCATAGACCTACAGAAAATAGAGTAAGACGTAGAAAGAACCTTCATACTATTGTAGTTCCCAACTCAATAAGAAAAACTAAACACATAACAAGTACAGGTGCCTTCTCATATGTAGCACCTTCTCTATGGAATAATCTCCCTGATCAACTAAGGGAAATAAAAGACCTGAAACAATTCAGAAAAGAGCTAAAAAACCTACTTGTTCACGCAATATTATTCCAACACAGATAAAGAATTGGATAAGACCTCTCATCCTCCTTAGATCTATGAACGTTCCCTCTAATACTTGCAATGCTACCCTAGATCTCCATAATATGCTCGCCCTAATTCTCGCAAAACTACTTCCAATAGAAATCCATTGATAAAACCTCAATATATATATGTAAATAGTTTCAAATATTGATCAAATCTATCTATATATAGTACTGATTTCTGTTCTTTGTACTTGATATTAACTACTTGTATATAGTTTGAATGCTGTTCAATATACCTGTATATAGTTTAAATACTGTTCGATGTAACTGCTTACCATAGCAATGTTTTATGTATTTGTTGTTTAATGTAAACCGCCACTGATCTTGGGAAGTGGCGGTATATAAGAGATTTGCAAATAAATAAATAAAAATAAATGTAACCCCAATAATGCTGGAACTGCATTGGCTCCCTATAAACAGCAGAATCAGATATAAAATCCTCCTAATCACATTCAAGCTCCTGAACAACATCGCCCCATCATATCTATCCATGCTATTACATGCCCCATCAGAATCAAGAACTCGCAGACTAAACGCAACACACTCACTTGAAATACCAAATTCATTCAAAAAAACTAAAAAATCCACCAGCACCAGAGCCTTCTCATTCACTGCCCCCATGCTCTGGAATAATCTCCCAATAAACCTTCGGATCATAAAAGACCTCACCCAATTTAGAAAGGAACTCAAGACATACCTTTTCTCCGAACACTATGAAATCCCATACCCCCAAGTCCAACCACACACCATCCCCAAACACTCAAACACAAAGCCCTAAAACCACACTCAACTACCCACACACATACACCCACCACATACTCCCACCACATACACCCCAAAATACTCCCAAGAGATGAAAAAAGGAAATAAATTCCTCCACACACACACATATGAAAGGTAGAAAACTCTGACTACCTATAAAAAGGTAGAAAAACTCTGATCAACACTACGATACAGAAACTTATTAATGTATATAAAATGTAAATAGTTTTGACAATTAATGCACAGTTATTTGTATAAAGTTACAATGTTATAAATCTCTGTTAATAACTATTATCTGTATAAAGTTAAAAGAATCTCTGTTCCATGTAATGTATACATTAGTATACAAATTTGTTTACTTGTTCCATGTAAACCGCCCCTGATCTCTGGAAGGGGCGGTATAGAAGAAATAGATAAATAAATAAATAAATAAATAAAATGACGTGGATTAGGACAGACCGGGCTCCGAGTTTGCTTTAGGTCTCCAGGAGCCTATGGTCGGAATACAAATAGGAGACCAAGTTATGAACTTTATGGTTGATACTGGAGCAGAGCATTCAGTAATAGACAAAAAGATAGCCCCATTTTCTACAAAAGCAGTCACCATTATAGGAGCAACTGGTGCCAGAGCTACAAAATCTTTTCTTCAGAATCGTATATGCAGTCTAGGAGGACAGCAAATAACTCATCAATTCCTTTACATGCCCGAATGTCCAGTGCCACTACTGGGACGAGATATGCTAGCCAAACTTCAAGCACAAATATCTTTCTCTGAACAAGGAGAAATGCAAATGACAGTAAATCCCCAAGTCAAACCAGCAGGAATAATGCTGCTGACGGTTCCCCGAGAAGAAGAATGGAGATATTACATTGATGATTCTATCCAAGACACCTATTTCGAACAAACTTTAAAGAACATTCATGCACCACCTGGAGTATGGGCAGAAGGCAGTCCTCCAGGCCTAGCCAAACATATAGCCCCAGTAATTGTAACCCTTAAGCCTAGTGCTACACCAGTACACGTCAAACAGTACCCTCTCCCAAGAGCTGCAATTGAAGGCATTCATCGTCACTTGCAAAGATTACTCGAATATGGCCTACTAAAAGTATGTCAATCCCCATGGAACACTCCACTTTTGCCAGTAAAGAAACCTGGGACAGATGATTACCGCCCAGTGCAAGACCTAAGGAGAGTGAATGATGCAGTTGAAACTATACATCCAGTTGTACCCAATCCTTATACTCTTCTAGGACTGATACCTGCTGAAGCTACCCATTTCACTGTACTAGATTTTAAAAATGCATTCTTTTGCATAAGATTAGCCCCTGTAAGTCAAATATTGTTTGCATTTGAATGGCAGGACCCCATCTCTGGAAGAGGGGGCCAACTCACATGGACACAATTACCCCAAGGATTCAAAAATTCGCCTACCATTTTTAGTGCTGCACTGAATCAAGACCTTTCAAGCTATCCAGTGGCCCCGGGGAAGAGAGTGCTTCTCCAATACGTGGATGATCTGCTGATAGCTGCCGTATCAGAACGTGAATGTATACAAGCCACCAAAGACCTCTTGCAGTTACTAGATGAAGCTGGATACAAAGTTTCCAGAGCAAAAGCACAACTATGCCAAAAAGAAGTGAAATACTTGGGTTTTCGTATAACCCAAGGAAGTCGAAGATTAGGCAGAGAAAGAAAAGAAGCAGTATGCAGAATTTCAACCCCAACAACCAGAAAGCAAGTCAGAGCCTTTCTGGGAGCGGCAGGATATTGCCGAATCTGGATACCCAACTTTGCCCAAATTGCCAAACCACTGTATGAAGCCACAAAAGGAGAAGAGAAGTCGCCACTGGAGTGGGGACTTGAGCAGGATACAGCCTTCAAGAAGTTAAAGGAAGAATTGATGTCATCACCAGCACTTGGACTACCAGATGTTCACAAACCTTTCCACTTGTTTGTACATGAAGCACAGGGAAATGCCTTAGGCATGTTGACTCAGAAATTGGGAAATTGGGAGCGACCTGTAGCATATCTATCGAAACAGTTGGACACTGTGGCCAAAGGATGGCCGCCATGCCTGAGAGCAGTTGCAGCTACAGCATTATTAGTGAGTGAAGCAGACAAGCTCACATTAGGACAGAACATACGAGTCACCGTGCCACACGCAGTCCTTGCCCTCATGGAACAAAAAGCAAATTATTGGCTCACCAATTCCCGAATGTTGAAATACCAGAGCATGTTATGTGAAAACCCACAGATACAACTAGAAGTGAGTCATGCCTTGAATCCAGCCACCTTGATACCCATTAGTGAAGAACTCCCAGAACATGACTGTATCGAAGTCATGGACACTGTGTTCTCCAGTCGACCTGACCTGACAGATGTGCCCATAGATAACCCTGACCAAGTCTATTATGTTGATGGGAGCAGTCTCATCCTCAATGGACGACGCTGTGCCGGATATGCAGTTGTCACTCAACATGAGGTAGTTGAATCATCAGCTCTAGCCTCAGGCACATCAGCTCAGAAAGCCGAATTGATAGCACTCACCAGAGCATTATTATTAGGAGCGAAACTTGTGCTAAATGTATATACAGATTCCAAATATGCCTTCACTACTCTACATGCCCATGGAGCTCTCTATAAAGAACGAGGGCTCATCACATCCGGAGGAAAGTCAGTCAAGTATGGCCCCGAGATATTGATGTTACTTGATGCAGTTTGGGCCCCAACTCGTGTAGCTGTCATGCATTGTAGAGGACATCAAGCAGGAAAAGGAGAAGTTGCCCGAGGAAATAGGTTTGCAGATGCTTCAGCACGACAAGCAGCTATGACGGGACAAATCACACCACAAGCTATGCCAATGCAAGCAGCATTGTTTCCAGTACCTCTAAATTTATGGACACCACGATATACCACCAAAGAATTAGATTACTATTGTAACAAGGAAGATGGAGTACTGAAAGATGGATGGATTGAGCTGCCACCAGCAGAGGGCAGTCAACCCCCTGGACGAATCGTAATTCCTGAACTGTTAGGACCATCTTTTGTCAAAGCTTTTCACGAAGCCACCCACTATGGGAAAAGTGCTATGGAAAAAGCACTCAGACCACATTTTTACATTACTCTATTGACAACCATATCAGCTTCAGTAGCACGTCAATGTCTAACTTGTGCCAAAAATAATGCCAAGCAAGGCCTTATAACGGCACCCCGAGTTCAGTCAGGAGGTGTAACCCCCATGCACAACCTCCAAATTGATTTTACCGAAATGCCAAAAGCCAATGGATATCATTACCTATTAGTATTAGTCTGTACTTTCTCTGGGTGGGTAGAAGCCTTCCCAACCAGAACTGAGAAGGCCCGAGAAGTTACCAAAGTTTTAATGAGAGAGATTGTCCCTAGGTTTGGAATTCCAGCAGTAATAGGGTCAGACAATGGACCCTCATTTGTTTCTCAGATTACTCAACAGTTAGCAAAAGCTTTGCAGATACAATGGAAGCTCCACACTGCATATAGACCCCAGAGTTCAGGGAAAGTTGAGCGAATGAATCGTACCCTAAAAGCCCAAATGTCTAAGCTTTGCCAGGAGACACACTTGAAGTGGCCTCAAGTGCTCCCAATAGCTTTACTTAGAATACGCTCAGCTCCTGTAAAGACAACAGGTTTTTCCCCCTTTGAAGTTCTGTATGGTAAACCCCCACCAATAGTGCAGGGAATTAGAGGAAGTCTAGCCCAAATTGGTTCAGAAATAACCAGGCAAGAACTCCTAGCTCTTAGTTTTGTTCTGCAGACTCTCCATGCGTGGATCCAAGACCAGTTGCCTATCAACTTGACGGAACCTCTGCATCCCTATCAGCCTGGTACCTCGGTGTGGATCAAAGATTGGAAGAAGACACCGTTGGAACCCCATTGGAAGGGACCGTACACCGTCATCCTGTCTACCCCAACTGCAGTAAAGGTAGCAGAGATCGACGCCTGGATCCACCACAGCAGAGTCAAGCCCGCCGCTGATCCCGAACCTGAGCAGTGGATAGCAGAACAGCATCTTGATGCACCCTTGCGAGTTACTCTAAGACGGCAACCAGCAACTTAGACACTTCATCACAGTGCCTTGCAGTAGCCAAGTCTTTCGAAGAGGATTGCTGTTTTCCATGCAGCAATAGTTTTGTTTCAACGAACCCAATTTGCGTGCGATTTTGCACACTACTTTGATACTATATTGACCCATACTTCAAAAAAAAAAAAAACCAACTGAAATTGCTAAGTTGGTTGAAGTGTGATGGACAACTTGAGGATCTTCAATCAACACTCAGCTCCCGTTGAATTGCTTCATTAGCGCACGGGACAAAGAAAAGAACGTCGTGGTCAAGATCTGCAAGCTGAGGATTCAGAAGAACTCCAATCAACATGTATCTTTGTCTTTGCTTTGCCCTGGTTGCCTTCTTTGGAGGTTTTGAACTGACTTATGCTTTACCTCCATGCACTGCTTGCATTACTTCTACTCGAACTGGACTAAAAGTAACTCAGACTTTGATTTACCATTCTTATTATACCTGCACTGGAAAAGTGACTCGGTGTATTTATAACACCACTGAACTGAATGTTTGCACCAATGGCAAATCTAGAGTATGCTATAATCCGCATCAGAATCCATCCTATTACACGTTGGAAATACGATGGAAGGATGCAGATGGACCTATAATAGCTGCTACGCCACCACTTAAGGACATTACTAGACCTGCTGTTTTGAATTTTGATGCATGTAATGTCATAAACAGAGATAGTCATTCCACCTGTGGTACTTGGGAAAAAGCGTATCGAAATGACCATAAGTATATGTGCCCAGAAGGTGCCACAGGATGGAGAAAGTGTACAGGTAAAAAGGAACCAGGCTATAGTACTGCCCCAGCAGCAGATTACTATTGCCCGGATTGGGAATGTGTGTTTTATGCTACATGGAATAATGGTATAGTTGACGAAAAGATAGATAAACGAATGGCCACTTTAACCAAGTCAACAACAAATGATAAATGTCAGAAAGATGCTTGTAACCCCTTACACTTGCAAATACACAATCCTAATGCATGGAAGCAAGGATACAAGTTTGGTTTACGTATTGCTGGTGGAGCAATAGATCCAGGAACCATTGTGTATATCCGATTGAATACCCAAGCCCACAAGTCATCTAAATATCATATCCATAATACCTTCTATGAGGCCATGCATGTAAATAAGTTTGAGATCCCTCACCCTTCTCAGAATTTATTTCTAGAATTAGCCGGAGCAGTAGTATCTAGTCTTAAAATCTCGAACTGTTATTTCTGTGGCGGAACCCAAATGGGAGACCAGTGGCCATGGGAAGCCCAAGAATTAAATTATTCCTTGACTTACAATCAGACCGAATTACACAAGACTACTAGCGAATGGGTGTTAGCGCACTCAATAGTTGGACGTCTTTGCTATGCCAGAACTGGACCCCAGTTCACCCAACAGGTAGGACAGCTGGTCTGTCTTAGCCAGAAATTCTATAATGCCACGACCAAAAAGACGTCATGGTGGTCAGGAATCAAACACCCTGAACCTCCTAACCCATTAGCCAGATTTCCTGAACTTGCTGATTTATGGACTAATCTTGCCAAAGTCCATGCCTGGCAAGCCCCACCTGGCCTCTATTGGATCTGTGGAAACCGAGCTTATGCACAACTCCCGCCACGATGGGGTGGAGCATGTGTCTTAGGGACCATTAGACCTTCTTTCTTCCTTTTAAACACTGAACATGGAGAACAATTAGGATACCCAGTATATACTACCCACCGACACAAAAGAGCATTGAGACAGAAGAGATCACCCCTCCAGGTAGGCAAGTGGGAGAAGTGGCAGGGGGATGATTGGCCGCCAGAAAGAATCATTGAGTACTATGGGCCTGCCACTTGGAATGATGATGGAATGTATGGATATCGAACCCCAATCTATATGATTAATCGTATTATCCGCTTACAAGCAGTAGTTGAAATAATAACCAATGAAACTAGCCAAGCTCTTACACTTTTAGCTAGACAAAGTACTCAGATGCGCACTGCTATATATCAGAATCGCTTAGCACTTGATTATTTGTTAGCAGCTGAAGGAGGAGTATGTGGTAAACTGAATTTAACTAATTGTTGTTTAAAAATAGATGATAAGGGTCAAGTAGTTGAAGAAATTGCTAAGGATATGCAAAGACATGCTTATGTGCCAGTACAAACTTGGCACTCATTGAAATTCCCTAATTGGTTTGCTAATCTGTTCTCATGGCTGGGAGGATTTAAGACTTCCATTGTCTTAGTACTAATCCTTGTTGCTGTTATTTTCTTATTACCATGTTTAATCCCATGTTGTATGCGTTCTATTCATAATGCTATTGATAGTACAGTAGAGCGGAAGACCGCAACTAAAATAATGGCCCTATATAAAGCTAGTCCTAGTCGAAATCCTTCAATCATGATGTGACTATTTTAAGGTGATTTAATTCTCACACCTTATTAAGTAATAGGGTGAGATTAATCAAAGGGGGGAATGTGGCAGGTGTAGGCCTGTGATTCACAGTGTCTGACTTAAGCAGGCAGGCCTGGCTAGCTTGACCTGTAAATGAAGCCTGTGAAGAGGCTCATAGGAATTACACATCCCCCAACATGCTGCTATTGTAGGATTAGAACTCAGTAAAAGTATTGAATTAGCTTAGACAAGCAGAACTGGAAGATGGAAAAATACAGAAAAATATGTTTAAAAGTTACTGATAAGAAAGTACATCTGCAAGGGATTTAATTGAGATTGCTGACAGATGAGTTGCAGAGCCCTGCTCCCCTACATGCACAAATTGGCTCTATGGCCTTGAGAGTGTGAAAGTAACAAGTTGATGAACTGGCCATTGTAATTGGGACTAGAAGGGGGGTAAGCAGGTGCTGAGCCCACTGAAGGAACATAATTGGATAATCATATCAGTACCGGCACCAATAGAAGGGGTACGGGAGGTACGGGAGAGTACCGGGACCAATGAAAAGTGTTTCTATACCTAGAATGGAGTAAAAGTCTATAAAAGTTGTTGTATTGCTAGAGATCTTTGCTCAGCCATTTTGAAGTTGACTTTGCTTGAGACTTGTGCACAAATAAATGATTTGGACCTTCTGAACAGACTCCTGGTATTATTGGTTTGTCTGCGCTCTGCTGCTACATTAACAGAATGCCTGACCTCAAACACACAATCAATACATAGACCCTCACTAAGTACAGAATAAGTGAGGATAACCTAAAGTAAAAATAAAAATATGTAGACAAAAATTAAACTGAAAGCCCAAGAAGACAGACTCTGCATGCCAGAGAAATAAAAGAGATGCGTTTCCCTGTACTGTGTAAAATATAAAAATATGCAAAGTCCAATCACTCATTTGAAAATAAAATTATTTTTCTACCTTTTTTGTTATACTCTGATCATGCTGGTCTTGATCTGAGGCTTTTGCTTTCTTCTGTCTTCTCTTAGCTCTCTTTCTACGGTCTCCACTCCATCTGCCACTTCTTGTCTCTCCTTTTCTTTTCTTCACTTCCTTCCATCTTGGATATTGATTTTATTTTATTTTCACCTTCTTCCATTTATTTCTCTCTCTCTCTGGCCACCCAGATTTCACTACTCCTTTCTATCCAGATCTAAATCTCCCTCTTTTTTATGCCATCTACCTACTGCTTTTCAACCTTCACCCCAGTCCTTCCATTCCCCAGCCCTTCTTCCCTGGCCCATTATTCCCCAGTCTTTTGTTCACTTTCCATGTCTAACATCTCTCATCACTCATCTAGTGTTTGTCTCTCTCTGGCTTTCTTTATCCCTCCATCCAGTACCTCCTCTCTCGCTTGCTTTCTTTCTTTCTATGTCTGCCATCTCCTTTCCTATCCCCCCTACAACCAGCATCTACCCCATCTCCATACCATGCCATCCCCTCCCTATTACTCACATGTCCAGCATCTCTCCATTTTTCTTAATCTATTTACCCCATATCTGTCTTCACTCCTCTATCCCTATTACCCCCATATCCTGAATTTTTTCTCTCCTTATTACCCAATGTACAGCATCTTCCCTCTGTCTCCCCCTCCACAAGTCCAGCATTTTCCCATAGTCTTTCTATAACCTCCTGGCCAACATCATCACTATATCACCCCTCCGTGCTTCTCCTTATACCCATTTCCATGTCCAGTATCTACCTAGCCCCCCACCTCAATCTTATCCCTGCTGTATCCCTCTTCTCCCCCTCACGCAGCATCTCCCTTCTGACTCCCTTTCCCCTTTCATGTCTACCTTCCATTGCCCCCTCATGTCCACTCCCCCCCCCCTCATTAATGTACAAGAGGCAGAGCCTGCCCACGGAGCAGCATGTCCCATGAGAAGGGGCTATGCAGACCATGATCCAAGCCCAGAGAGGCAGGGCACAATTGGCCTTGCACAGCCCCTGCCTGCAGGACATGCTGATCCCGTGGGCAGGCTCTGCTTCTCTGGACCACGATCATTGCCTCACACAGCCTTCTGCCTGCGGGAGCAGCATGTCTTGCAGGCAGGGGTTGTGCAAACCGTGAATGTGGCCCAGAGAAATAGAGCCTGCCCACAGGAGCTGACATCAGGAGAGCACTGTTGCTGGTTGCCCGCTTCCACTCCCCATTCAGGATGACCTGTGGAGTGCTGGTGGCCTAGTGGAGAGCCTGCCCGCAGTAGTTGATAGAGCTTTGCCAGCTGATATTGTAGTCGGTAAGTGGGATGTGAGCCACAGCTAAGGTCATGCACTCTGACCATTAGATAGCCTGGATTGAAAAGAGCATGCATAAAATAGCTTACACGGAATATATGCAAGGGTGCCTGGGTCTGAGCTGAACCCACACCCTTTTAGATGGTATATTCACCAGGGCAGAAAATAAAAATAGGAAAAAAAAAGAACATATGGGAATCGAACCGGCCCTCTGGGGTGTCTAAACACAGTACACAAACAAATATGCTAACACTGCAAGTCATCTGTTGTGTCAGGCATTACCAAGAAAGGGTCCATATGTATCTGCCAACAGTGTAGAAGCAGGTTGATAGAACCACGTCACCCCTGTAGGGTGTGTTTGTGTGTACAATATATATGTGATGGAGGCTCAGACCGACACCCACAGTCAGGGTGCAATCTCCAAACCTGCCCACTGTGCGGGTTATGCATCTGCTGCATTCACATTACCAACACACACCAATGGGCCACAGCTGAGGCTGCACTCTATGCCTGACGGGTAGCCTGGATGCAGTGCATAATGTAGCGCACACTGAAGAGATGCAAGGGTGTTTGGGGCAGTGCTGAAGCTGCACCCCTTTGTATGATATTTGCAGCAGCACAGAACAAAATGAATTGAAAACAACTTGTGGGAATTGAAGTAACTCCCTAGTGTGCCAAACACAGTGCTTTAACCACTATGCTAAACTTGCACAGTAATTGCGGTTCGAAATACTTTCCAATAAAGGGAATGTATGTATGTATATTTGTAACTGCCTGTGACATTTCAGCTGATTTGCATCCAGGGATTGGTGGCAAAGTGAGGTACGGTCAACATGATTATGCTGGAGTATACGTTGGGGAGTGTGGAGATGCAGCATCTTAGAGAGGTATGTTTCCAACATGTCCCATGTACATTCACTGTATGTCCACAGCTCAGCCGCAGGACAGATCCTGTCTAGGATCTGCATTGTATGCATTATTCAGTATGTGGTGTATTATGAAACAACCAACACTCGTCATCCATGACATGCCCTCTATCACATTTCTGCCTGTTGGTGTAAGCCATAAAATCCAGCACATGCATACTTTGCAAAAACAGTACAGGTGTATGGAGAGCCTCAGATGCGTTTCGAATGGTGTGTTTACAAGGAGACGTGTGCAGGGACAGTCTGTCACACCTCAACCTTGATGTCCAGTGTCAAATACGTCATAGCCCATCTATGTCCCTGATAGCCCTCACAGATGGGGATGTAATGCTACCAGCAAGTTGTCCCAGGTGAACCTGGCTGTGGCATACTATTTGTGGACATCATGAAAACAAGCCAGGAAGGGATACAGGAACTGACATGCAGTTGAACCCAGCCCATGGGCCGCTATAATATGGCTTTGGCAGCACCGCAATACCAATGTTGTTTTCTGTGCTGGTGTCTGTGGCCCATAATGGAGCTGCACAGAGTTGGAGACACCACCCCATGCAATATCCTTTGACATTATAGGGCCCTGCTGCATCAGCTGTGAGTCTGCCTGATGTAGACACCATGAAGATTGTGCCATTGGAATGCATTTTGCTTCTGTAAGGGCCATCCTGTACATGTACACACAATGTACACCTGCTGTGTGACTATTGCATCGTTTGCAGAATGTTATGAAGAAGAGCAGCTGTAGAGGATCTGGATGAGTAACATGCACCGAGTCGCTATGTGTGATGCATAGACAATGTGAGGGCATTATGAACAACAAATCTATGCAGTGATGTTGTTAATAAAACATGTAGAAAAGGCCTCCATTGGCCCTTTATGACATCTGGTATATTATGCAAGAGTCAATTGTATGTGTAAAGCTAATGTATGAATATATGTGGTGCCCATGTGCACCAGGGGTGCTGCTGACAATCTCACATGTGTCACGGGGCTATGGATCATGTGCAACAAAAAGGTGGGTCAGCTACATTTCAACATAACGTACACATGCTATGTATACCACAGACACCATGTTACCTAGCTGTCAACATTTACATTTTAGTAGGGAGCTCTGAGTAAACCACAGGTCATAAAACAGTCTTTAAGGCTATGTAGGTGTATGATGTGTGTGGATATATATGCACCTCATAGCTACCTCTGAGAAAGGACCAGCTGGCACTCTCTGAACAAACACTTTGCACACTCATCTGGACATCAATGGTGTGCATCTTTATGTACATGTTCTGTCTCACAAATGACTGAAACATGCACAACATATTTGTTCAACTGTGCTGCTCACAGAAATCTCTGTTAGAATTATCTCCACAATGGCCAATGATGACATTGGTGATCTTCGGGTGTCAGTGTGGTGACTGAGCTTGAGGGCATTTATTTATTTATTTTTATTTATTTAATGTCTCTTCTATACCACGCTATTCCCATCAGTACGGTTTACATTTAACAGAACCTTATAAAATGCAGTCAGGCTACATTGTATTTCCAATGAAACAGGGGATAGAACTTGGACCTAACTGGGGTAACTTTCTACAAAATTATTTACACTAATAACTATTGTACATATTAATATTTACATGGAGTTGCACCTAAGAACTAGCTGCTCTACAGCGTGCTGGGTGTGGTGTTAGAGAGGTCTTGGTGATTGGGGTGGCTGTTTGTGAGCTGTCCCTTGAGTAGTACCTTCTTGTTGATTGGGGTGGCTATTTGCAAGCTGTCATCTGCGTAGTGTCTTATGAATAGGTGGTGCTTTGGCGCCTTCCTGAATTGTGCCAGGTCAGTGATTGCTCGAATGGCTGTAGGGACGGCATTCCAGCATCTGGGCACATAGAGCATAAATGCCCTATTGGATGTTGCCCGGGTGCATTTCGTTGTTTCCTTTGGAATTAGCAGAGTATTGAGAGCTGGGGTTCTTCTGGATCTGTTCGGGGGGTGGGGTGGATTAGCTCAGTAATGGAGGTGGAGGGTTGGTTGTTTATGGCCTTGAAGGTCATTACTAGGATCTTGAAAGATAGTCTGCCATGGATTGGTAACCAGTGAAAATTTTTTAGGATTGGTGTAATGTGGTCCGTTCTTGAGGCTCCGTATAGAATTCTGGCGACTGCATTCATTGCAAGCTGGAGTGGATTCAGTGATGCTTGTGGGAGCCCATGTAGGATTGCATTGGCATAGTCGAAGTGTGGGATTACGAAGGCTTGATAGACTGTTCAGAAGTCATCTGGGTCGAGTAGTGGTCGTAGATGCTGTAGTGTCCATACTTTATGGTATATTGCCTTGTCTGTGTTTCCAATGTGGGTTTTCATGTCCAGCCGTTGGTCCAAGATGACCCCAAGGTAGTGAATTGTGGGTTTGGCTATCAGCTCGGTGTCCCTCACCTTTAAGGCAGCTGGAGGGATGAAACCTTGGATCCTTGTGATGAAGAGGACATCTGTCTTGTTGTGGTTTATTCGGAGGTTTTGAGTATGGAGCCAGTCAGCAACAGCGTCGAAGCAGCTTGTTAGTGGAGAGAAATCTGGCTGGTCAGTTGCAAATGGCATGTATAGTAGTACGTCATCTGCGTATACCAGGCAGGCAACATTAAAAGAGTGAATCAGGGTACAGATGGGCTGCATGTATATGTTGAACATCAGTGCAGACAGTGAGGATCCCTGAGGCACACCTTGTTTTTTCTGGAACAGTTCCGAGGTTGCGGTGCCAGTTCTAACGTGCTGCCAACTGTTAGTCAGGTAGGATTTGCACCAGCTTAGAGCTGCGTCCTGTATTCCTTTTTCTTCGAGCCGTTCCAAGGGGACCTCGTGGCTAACGGAGTCAAAAGCTGCTGTGATATCCATGAAGATAAGGGCATACCCTTGTCGGATGTCATCAACTCCCAAGAGTATGGTATTGAAGAGGGTGGTGAGGAGAGTTTCCATGCCGTGGACCTCCCTGAAACCGTGCTGACATGGGTCCAGAGGGGCGGCAGTCTCGATATGCTGTTGAATTTGTCATTGGACTACCTTTTCGATTATCTTAGCGAGAAGTGGGATGCTTGATATTGGTCTAAAGGATTCGACCTTCAGGGGATCCAGTTTGCGGTTTTTCAGCAATGGCCTGATGGAGGTGTGTTTCAACCTCTGTGGGAATGATCCAATTGAGAATGACTGCTCCATGAGTTTAGTCAGGAACTGGCTGAGCTCACAACGTAGTTCTTTTATCCAGAATGCTGGACAAGGGTCGTTTGGTGCGGTAGTGGTGTTGATGGAGGCAATGGTGTCTTCTATGTCTCTCTTTGATAGGGTAGAGCAGTGATGGCTAACCTTTTTGAGCCCGAGTGCCCAAACTGCCGCACAAAACCAAAGAATTTCCTCAAAGTGCCAGCATGTCAATTAAAGCCCCATTTGCATAAGGTGCTTCATTTGCATAAATATTTGCATAATGTTACCATACACTAACTTTTAGTAAACATGCCTCTTAATGAGTATATGGATAAAGAAAGACTAAAAGGTTTCTACATTACTATAATCCAGTACCAACCGCCAGGCACATTAGGAACTACTACAAACGCTGCCCATTTAGAACCCATAGCAAACCCGCCGTATCCTAACAGCACTACCAGGACTCACAAAGCACCATACTCTACCTATCAAAAGGCAACACTGCAAATATTAAACCAATACATCTCAGAGAACAACAATACATGACCTACTGGGGAAAGAACAAGTGGCAATGTCAAATAGGAATTATATAAACAGAATACCTCAGCTCAGTTACACATGCAGAACAGACCATCACCAAACAAGGAATCACAATTTAGAAACAGGAAGACAATAATTAAACTGGGAACCCCAAAAGCCAAACTTGGAATATACAACAACACTGTAGAAATAAAACTATATATTAATTTCCTCTTGTACTAAACAAAGCGCAAAAATTAATGATGCACATTTCCCAGAGCTGACATATTCCAGTTAATAAATTCAAAATAAAGAGATATTTTTCTACCTTTTGTGCATTTTTTTTCAGTTGCAATTGTTCCAGCCACTTTCTTCTGGTTTCTTCGTGTCTTCTGCTAACTCTCCATCTGCTGTCCATTTGTCCTTTCTTCTGTCTTCTTGTTTTTTTTTTCCATTCTCTCTCTACATCTGCTTTAACATACTAATCTTTCTCCTTTGGCTCTTTCCTCATTCCTATTTCATCTACTCAAAATTTACCCCTCCATCCTCAATCCCCACTTACTCTCCCAATACCCGGCCAATTGTAGATTTTTTATCCCTCCCACACAAAATATTTTTCCCCTCTCCATTTTACTCTCCCAGCCCCATCCCATTCTAATCCTCCCCCAACACCAGCTCCCTTCTAGTTCCAGCCTCACCCAGCATCCATTCCCTTCTAGTCCCTGCATCAGCCCATTTCCAGTCCTAGCAGCCCCCCAACCCAATACCAGTCCTATCCCCCCCTCATCAACCCACTTCCAGTCCTAACCCCCCATCACCCCATTTTCAGTTTAAGCCCCCCCCCTATAACCCATTACCAGTCCTAACCCCCCACTTCCAGTCAGCCCCCCATAGCCCATTGCCAGTCCTAACCCCCCCATCAGCCCACAGTCCATTACCAGTCCTAACCCCATCAGCCCACCTCAAGTCCTAACCCCTCCCCATCAGCCCATTTCTTGTCCCAGCCCCCCCCATAGCCCATTATCAGTCCTAAACCCCCCCATAGCCCATTACCAGTCCTAACCCCATCAGACCACCTCCAGTGTTAACCCCCCATCAGCCCATTTCCAGTCCTAACCCCACCCAACAGCCCACCTCAAGTCCTACCCCCGCCCCATCAGCCCCATAGCAGTCCTAACCCCCCCTAGCCCATTAGCAGTCCTAACCCCCCCTCTCTAGCCCATTAGCAGTCCTAACCCCCCCCCCCCCATAGCCCATTAGCAGTCCTAACCCCCATCACTCCATTTCCAGTCAGCCCCCATCAGCCCACAGCACATTAGCAGTCCTAACCCCCCCTAGCCCATTAGCAGTCCTAACCCCCTCCAGCCCATTAGCTGTCCTAACCCCCCCCCCTAGCCCATTAGCAGTCCTAACCCCCCCCCCAGCCCATTAGCAGTCCTAACCCCCCCCCCCCCCCTAGCCCATTAGCAGTCCTAACCCCCTCCCCCCCGGCAAATTTAAAAACAGAAAAAGCGGGCTCTGGCTGCTGCCGCGGACGCGGCAGCATGCAGTGTCCCGCGGGGCCCCCTGCCCGCTAAGCCCCTCTGCAAGGGCTTTCAGATTCGCGAGGGAGACAGCGGCTCCCTCGCGTCTCTGTTAAGCCCGCAGGGGCTAATGGGAAATTTCCCATCAGTCCCTCGCGTCTAAAGGGGCTGATGGGAAATTTCCCATTAACCCCTGCGGGCTTAACAGAGACGCGAGGGAGACGCTGTCTCCCTCGCGAATCTGAAAGCCCTTGCAGAGGGGCTTAGCGGGCGGAGGGGGCCCCGCGGGACACTGCATGCTGCCGCGTCCGCGGCAGCAGCCAGAGCCCGCTTTTTCTTTTTTTGCGGACCTTCACGCGTGCCAGCTGCAAGGCCTTCGCGTGCCACAGCTGGCACGCGTGCCATAGGTTCGCCATCGCTGGGGTAGAGAATTTGGTCAGTGGTGTTATATGGAGAGGCTTGTTCACAGGAGTGGGGCTTGTGATCTTGTTGGTTTGGTGAGTTTTTGATTGTAGATAGTCTGCAAATTGTTGCAGCTGGGGCATGCATGGTTGGTCTGGGGCCAGTTCCTTTGTTAATGTCTTCACTATATTGAATAGGTCATGTGGTTTACACAGCGAGTGTTTCAGAAGGTCCGTGTGGTATTGCTTCCTTCTCTCTAATATTGCTTCTCGGTGCTAACTTAGGTGTAAGCTATATGCACTCTATGCTTCGGCGGAGCGCGATCGGCGCCATCGTCTTTCTAGCCTGCGTAGGTAAAGGAGTGATGATCGTAATTCAGTGGAATACCATGGGGCGGGCTCTCGTCTCCTTGGAGTTTTGTTCATGGTTGGGAGCTGGGCAATGGCACTGAGGCTGTTGGCCCAGCTAGAGATCATTTCCTCCAAATTAGAAGCCGTTGCATTGAGAAGTGGAATGGCTTTCTCCAGGATTTCTTCCTTGACAAAGGGTCAGAATAGTTTTGGGGAAGACAGTGGCTCTGCTGGCGTTGTTATGCCTGTGACAGTGGGTAGGTATTTTGAATCTTATCAGGTTGTGGTCAGACCAGGGTACTGGGGTTATAGACATTGCAAGGTCGTGGGTTGATTCAACAGCCAATTGTGGGGCAAAGACCAGGTCCAGTTTGTTTCCTCTCACGTGGGTGGGTGCATCGACTAGTTGCTTGTATCCTAGCTCCTTGATTGCTTCGAGGAAGGCTGTGGACTGGGTATCTTGCAGAGCAGGCAGGTTGAAGTCGCCTAGTAGCCAGCTTGGGGAGCGTGGATTACTGGTGTTGCAGGCGAGGTCGATTATAGTCGAGAAGTCATCTGGTGATGCCCCCAGTGCTCTGTAGAGCAGATTGATTGTGCAATGATTGTTGGCTATGGTGAGTGCTTCTAGGTGAGCTGTGCTGGTGGCGCTGATCAGTTTAAATTGTAGTTCTGTTTTGGAGAAGGAGCATTCCTCCACCTCTGCATGCAATGAAGTGTCCTGCATCAGCACTGGAATTATAATATTGTAGATGGCACATGGCTGATGTTCCAACATACCTGCAGGGGATGTTTGCACATGTATAGATGTTATGTTCCAAAATGTTTGGTTCTAGGATTTTAATCTAGGTGGTACAACGTGATGTGTTGGTGCATTGCATGACCGCCAACTGTCTAACCCTGATGTCAATGTGGTCATATGTGGGCCAGCCCTGAAAATATGGGTCTGCCCACACAAACGAGAGGGAGCTGGAGCTAGGCAGATAGGCCAAGATTAACTTGATAACCACCCAGAAATAATGGCAGAAAGATAATTTTTGAAAAGTAGGACCAAGCTGCCATGCACAGATTGCTATATGTCATGCATAGCAAAACAGTGATACATGCCAACCATGTTATAGATACATAGAAGCATGATGACAGAAAAAGACCACATGGCCTATCTAGTCTGTCCTTCCATATCAACAACTACAACAGTCCACTTTTTACCTTTAGAGATCCTCTGTGTTGGTCCCATGCTTTTTTGAATTCAGTTACTGTCCTCATCTCTACCACCTCCACTGGGAGACTATTCCACGGATCCACTACTCTTTCCATAAAGAAATATTTCCGCATATCACTCCTGAATCTATCTCCCTTCACCCTCATCCCATGTCCCCTCATAGCAGAACTTGCTTTCAATTGAAAGAGGCTCTCTCCCTGAACATTTATGCCACGGAGGTATTTAAACATCTCAATCATATCACCTCTATCCCGCCTTTCCTCTAAGGTGTACATATTAAGATCCTTAAGTCTGTCCTCATATGCTTTATAATGAAGCCCACTAATCATTTTAGTAGCCACCTTCTGTACCGACTCCATCCTGTTCACATCCTTTTGAAGGTGCGGTCTCCAGAATTGCACACTATACTCCAAATGAGGTCGCACCAAAGACTTATACAGAGGCATTATCACCTCCATTTTTCTGCTAGCCATTCCTCTCCGTATTCACCGAAGCATCCTTCTAGCTTTTGCCGTCGCCTTTTCCACCTGTTTAGCTACTTTAAGATCATCAGACACAACCACGCCTAGGTCCCGCTCTTCTTTAGTGGACAAAAGTACTTCACCTCCTATACTGTATTGCTCCCTTGGAGTGCTGCAGCCCAAATGCATGACCTTACATTTTTTTAACATTAAATCCCAGCTGCCAAATTCTAGACCATTCTTCAAGCTTAGCTAGATCCCTCCTCATGTTATCTACACCTTCCTGGGTATCTACTCTATTGCAGATTTTGGTATCATCCGCAAAGAGGCAAACCTTCCACGACAGCCCTTCCGCTATATCACTAACAAAGATGTTAAAAAGAATCGGACCAAGGACAGATCCCTGGGGCACACCACTGGTAACATCCTTCTCCTCAGAGTGAGCTCCATTTACTTGTACTCGTTGTCGCCTCCCACCCAACCAATTTCTAACCCAAGCAGTAACTTTAGGGTCCATCCCTAGGGTGCTCAGTTTGTTTATAAGTCGCCTGTGAGGAACAGTGTGAAAGGCTTTACTGAAATCTAAATACACCACATCTAGAGCTCTCCCTCGGTCCAACTCCCTGGTCACCCAGTCAAAGAAATCAATCAGATTTGACTGACAAGACCTGCCTCTGGTGAATCCATGCTGCCTCAGATCCTGTAATCCGCTGGACTCCAGAAACCTCACTATTTTCTCTTTCAGCAGCGTTTCCAATAATTTACTCACCACCGAAGTTAAACTAACCGGCCTGTAGTTTTCAACCACATCCTTACTTCCACTTTTGTGTAAAGGCACCAAATGAGCCTCTCTCCAGTCCTTTGGCACCACTCCCGACTCCAACGAGGCATTGAAAAGGTCAGTCAGTGGAGCTGCTAGAACGTCTCAAAGTTCCCTCAGTATTCTAGGGTGTATTCCATCCGGTCCCATTGCTTTGTCTACTTTAAGATGAGCTAGTTTCTCACGAACACAGTCTTCTGAAAATTGTTCAAGATGTCCCTCACTTCTGTTCCTATTTGTGGGTGTTTTCTGAGGTCTTGCTCCTGGTTCTTCATCTGTGAACACAGAACAAAAATATTTGTTAAGCAATCCCGCTTTATCCTTATCAGCTTCTCCATATTCCCCCCCCCTGCACCCTTGAATCTGACAATACCACCCTTGCCCTTTCTCTTCTCACTAATATATATGAAAAAAGTCTTATACCCCCATTTTATTGCATTGGCTATTTCCTCTTCCTTTTGAATCTTTGCCTTCTTGATTGACTACTTTGCTAGCTTCTCTAAGTTTTTCCAAATACAGATGCCTGTCTTCCTCTCTCTGTGATCTCTTGTATTTCATGAAGGCCTCCCTCTTTTTCTTCACTTTTTCAGCTACTTCCTTAGAAAACCATAGCGGTCTCCTTTTCCTTTTGCCTTTATTTACCATTTTAACATAAAGGTTGGTTGCCCTTAAAATAACCCCTTTCAGTTTTTCCCACTGTTTTTCTACATCCCCCAGCTGTTCCCATCCCACTAACGACTCCCTGAGGTATTGGCCCATCTTCGCAAAGTTAGTCTTCCTAAAGTCTAAGATCCTCACCTTGGAATGGATTCTAACAGCCCTAGTCCTAATACTGAACCACACCATCTGGTGATCACTGGATGCAAAATGTTCTCCCACTACAACATCAGAAACACTTTCACCATTGGTAAGCACCAAGTCCAGTATGGTCCCTTCACGTGTGGGGTCTGTTACCAATTGCCTGAATAGTTCTACCTGTAGAGAATCCAGGATCTCCTTACTTCTAGATGATACTGCAGCAGGAATGTGCCAATCAACATCTGGCATATTGAAATCTCCTATCAGTAGCACTTCCCCTTTCCTAGCAAAGCTGCGTATGTCTTCAATTAACTTTCTGTCCACCTCTTCCTCTTGTGAGGGAGGTCTGTATATCACACCAATGAAAATAGATTTCTCTTTCCCTCTTTCTAGTTTAACCCACAATGCCTCCTCTCTCTCTCCCTTTTAAGCTCTGTAATTCCAAAGCTTTAATAGTAGTTTTTACATATAGTGCCACTCCTCCTCCCCTTCTTCCTACCCTGTCCTTTCTGAATAAAGTATAGCCAGGTATAGTTACATCCCAGTCATGGTTTTCTGTGAACCATGTTTCTGTAACTGCCACTAAATCCAAGTCAGCCACTCCCACCAAAGCTTCATCATCAGGGATCTTATTTCCCATGCTATGGGCATTTACAGACACTGCTTTCCATATGTTACCCCTGTTACCATTTCCATAAAGGTATTTAATGTATCACCTACCTGGGGGCTTTCACTTACCTGGGGGCTTTCTTCACCTATCCCCAACGAATCTAGTTTAAAGCCCTCTTCAGTAGATTAGCCAGTCTACTACCGAAGATGCGTTGACCTTTCTTGGACAGATGGATGCCATCTCTGCTCTGCAACCCTTGGAACAGCATCTCATGATCTAGGAAACCAAAACGCTCTCGATAACACCATCCACCCAACCATGCATTCATCTCCAGGATGCGAGCCTCTCTGCCTTGGCCTTTACCCTCAACAGGGAGGATTGAAGAGAACACCACCTGTGCACCTAACTGCTTCACCCTCTGTCCCAGAGCCATGAAGTCACTTTTGATATGTTCCGAGGTATACCTGGCAGTATCATTTGTTCCAACATGGATTAGCAACATTGGGTAATAGTCAGTGGGCTTGATGAGTCTCGGCAAACTCTCCACAACATCTTGGATTTTGACACCAGGCAGACAGCATACCTCTCTGGACATCAAGTCTGGTCGGCAGATGACACCTCAGTACCTCTCAGAAGAGAGTCTCCAACCACCACTACCCTTCGTTTCCTTCTGGTCACTGATTCTGCAACTTTGGGGTACTTGAACTCTAGTTCTTCCCTTTCCAGGGATGCTTTCACCTCCTCCACTTCCAGGGCTGCATAATGGTTCTTCAATTCAAGGGCTGGAGAAGTTGGATTGGTGATTTTGCAGGCCCTGGTGACTTGTGTCCAACCATCGACATTCTGTTGACACCCATCTTCTCCTGTGCTGGAGAGCTTGGTTGCTGCAAGAAGCATCTCATCAATGTACTTCTCACTGTCTTGAATGTTCCTCAGCCTCGCCACCTCCTCTCTGAGTTCCTCCACTTGTTTCCTCAGAGCTTCAGCATGCAGGCACCCTGCACATGGAACCGGTCCTTCAACTGGCATTAGGACCTCTGTCTGGACTGAGGCAGAAGCTGTAACGGGGGCAACAGCTTTAGCAATATGATTTTTCCCAGCCATTGTTTTGTTCGTGGAGCTTAGGTATCTGTTAAAGCAAAAGAGAGAGATCTACCAAGTACCAGCCAGTTTTGCAGCTGTTCTTTCAGAGAAAAAGCAGTTAAATTTCTTTAATTATATTCAAAATGTGCTGGTCCAATTCTCTGATTTGTTAAAGGGGGAGGTGCCCTATAAAGCAAGACTGCTCACTAGGGGTGGGTGGGAGTCGGGGTGGGTAGGGAGGGAACTAACACCTGATTAGGTGTTAGTAGTTTCTAAACCTGAGGAGGTTACTAGAGTTCAGCAACCTATTGTGCTCAAGGAAAGGTCCCCTAAAGCACCAAAAAGAAAGTAACCTTGCTTTAAAAAATATACAAAAACCCTTTTAAGAGCTCCCAGTCAGAGAGCTAGCAATGTAATATAATAAAAACAAACAAACAAACCCTCAAATCCTTACTGTTTGTTGATCTGTAGAGCCCTGGTTAGGAAAGCCTCAACAGGGCAAGGCACTGGAGCCTTTTATGCAGGCTTCAGCTGCACTCAGGAAATCAAGCCCACTAACTCTTTATTAGGTGTTAGTAGTTTCTAAACCTGAGGAGGTTACTAGAGTTCAGCAACCTATTGTGCTCAAGGAAAGGTCCCCTAAAGCACCAAAAAGAAAGTAACCTTGCTTTAAAAAATATACAAAAGCCCTTTTAAGAGCTCCCAGTCAGAGAGCTAGCAATGTAATATAATAAAAACAAACAAACAAACCCTCAAATCCTTACTGTTTGTTGATCTGTAGAGCCCTACCACACTCTGTTTGTTGATCTGTGCCCATGCCCTACCACACAAATTCCCCTAACACACCTGATAGCAGTCACATAGCATATGGGCATGTTAGTGTGGTAAACAGCATTATAGAGGGCCTGCACATGAGTAGGTGCAGTGCAAAAAACAACCAGAAGCCATTTACACAGGTAACTAGGGCAGTTTACTGTATAAATGGCCTCAAAAATAAAGGACAAAATGTACAATAATGACATGGAGGTAGTTATGAGAACCACGTGTTGGCACAGTAGTTCAAAACAAATGTCTCTCACAGGTGCAGAGGCAGCAGAATACAACAGCTCTGGGGTGACATAGTAGCTGTACTTCCATGAACTATGTGTGAAAATACAGAATATAGCTACAGCACATCGGAAAATTGCCCTTGCTATGTGTGTGGCACATTGTTATGATCTGAGACATAGGATGGAGCACACATGCGACTGTGTAAGCTGTAATCCAATCAATAATTACACATCTTTATTGGAAAACAACAGCTGTGAAATGTCAAAACATGAAAACTATGGTACAGTAAATATCACATAATGCACATCATCACATGTCACTGTGTCACAACATATTTATGCACATGCATATGCACACTGTAATTCACCAAATGACACAGTGATACCCTATATGCATAGTATCACACCTGCATATGGCCAAACAGAGATCAAACATGTTGTTGTGGTCCATCATGTGAGGATGTGTAACAGCTTGTCACGACCAAGTGCAAGGGTGACAAGGAAAGAACACACCACATATACAATGTCCCTCTGCTGCGACACATCCTGCTTGATTCTCTTTTGGGCCAAAACATTTGAAGTTATCCATAGAGGCATGGCAGTGATATGGTAAAACAACCAAAAGGTAAATGACAGTCTGGGGTGGCAGAGCTGAGTTGACAGTGTTTCTGCTACAGGACTGTTAGCTGCCACTAGTCTGGCTCCCCAGCTCAAATGATATGTTCAGCATCACAACTCTCTCAAAGTCATTTTATGCAACCATGGGTATGCACATTGAGGTGTGAGGTCTGCTGATGACAATGCGAGAATCCATAGTAAGGGAATGGCAAAACTTGGGTGTGGCAAGGAGACACACCACCAGGCAATGGATCATATCACCAGGTTAGTGTGCACCCTCTGCATGCACCAATCCACCACATGAATAGCAATGTCCAGCATAGGCTCCTCATCCTAAGTTCCATTACTGTATGCCACCCCTTCTCAGGGATCATCTCATGTTGTTGCTGTGTCCTCCAACATGCGGGTGATGGTGACCGCAGATGCAATATAGGTCCCTTTGGCTGTGGGTGGGCCATGCTCTGTGGAAAAAGGAATAGAAAGGTAAGTTATACCATACATCACACATCATGAGGTTCCATCCCAGTGCCTGCAAGTTTAATATGTCAAGAAGGAAATACCTAACATTCAACCATTACATTCCCATAAAACAGCTGCCATTGAAGGTGTAGGACATTCCAAACGATCAGAACAGAGTATGTTCACATCTGCACAGGCACATAGACATGTTCATGGCCACTTGTTACAGGTATGTCATAGGTCCCCATTATGTCTATCACTGCTGCCGGACACTGACCTCTCAATGAACTCTGAGTACCAAACAAGCAAATCACATACAAGATGTCTGATGATGTTAGTCAAACATGCTCCAATGTGGAGGCCATCTGCTGTGTGGTGAATGTGGTGGACAGGGACTAGCTGCAGATGTCATTGTGTCCAAATTGTCATCCCACACACAGAGGTGGTATTTGAAAAGTGTCACATTAGTCTGTGTGCATGTGAAAACATCATTGTGTCTTGTCAAAACTATCCTGTCATGTGGCAAACATGAATACTGAAGCATTCAGATTTGCCATCAGACAAAACGTATGACATACTCAGAACACAATGCATGACATGATCATATCAGTCACAGGGCAGTATCTGAAATGTAGCATTATTACTATCTGTAATCGGTGATCTGTAAAGGGCTGATCAGACCTCATCCCAGGAATAAATAGTGAACATATGCCTGCACAGTGTATCAGTACAATGTGACTCACAATCCACAGACACTGTAATGTAAAACACATGTGCACCTGGAAGCATTCTCCCTGTCTGGTACAAAGATGAGGTCAGTAGGAGCAATGCCATAAGCCTATCCAAGGATACATTTATGTTGGCTGCTTCCACAATGTTAGGAAAAAAATAAAGCAATATTTAACACTCCAATGCCTATCAACTCTGTATACCAACATCTTAGTTGGTAATGTCAGCAAAACTATGGTGTCCAATTACCAACTGCTGAAATCAAGATGGCCATATAGATGTTAAATCATAGACATGGGGTATGTCTGCATGCAAGATAGGTTTAGAGCAATATAAGTAGGAATACAAGGGAACATCACACATGTCAAATGATGTCCTGTGCCTGCAGTGTATGCAGATCAAGTGACACAACAGCATCAGCACAGAATATAGTTATGTTTGTGTAACCTATGCATGTATGTTATGTAAAATGGATACCTCTGATGCCACCATCTATGATGCACCAGTCACAAGTAACTGCCATGTTCTCATCTGTATGGAGCTGTAACACAGCCGGCTGCATGTAGATCCACTTGCCCAAAGTAGTTACCTCATCATACCAGCAGGAGTGACAGGCTGGCAAGCAGATTCTGTATAGTCACAAACACAGCAGACACACATACATATGTTAGGATGTAGACCTGAAGCACACAGGATAGCATGCACATTTGGACACATATGCATCTCCCCACGTACACAGTACTTAAATGAGAAGAGCTGATCAATCAGATGTTGGCGGATTGCTGTTCCCATACGTAATTGTGGATGCAGATGCGCATGTCACCTCATGCACATGGAAGGTGCCGTGCACATGCATGGTGCACATGACGCATGTGCAGGGCGCCCTGCATATGCGCAGTGCACCCACCACATGCACGAGGAAGGGAACCTTGCACATGTTCAGGATGCCCTCCACATGCGTAACGCGTCCTGCACATGCGCATGGCACCCTGCATGTGCACGAGGCATGCTGTTCATGCCCAAATAGTGTAAGGCATAGTGTAGGTGTGACAACGCGGTGCAAGTCAGTGTTCTGTCCAGAGACGTGCTACTGCTGTTTACTATGGAAAACATGCAGCGAGAGGAGATATCAACTGACCAAGGTACTGAAACACATGAAGAATAGCCCCCTGAGCAGTCTGAAGTCCAGGCCCCAGAAGAAGAACAAGCTGGCCCATCTGGGGTGGTCCAGTAACCACAAGAGCAGCCTGCCAAGCCCCTAACTGGCAAAAGAAATAGGAAGCATGTCCCTGTAGAGGTGCACAAGAGAGTGATAAGGTTCACCCAGCAGGAAAATGACATCCTCCTGGCTAATGTTTTGGAAAATTATGATGTGCTGTATGGGCGCCTCAGTACACAAACACTTCTGAGCACAAGAAACATGGTCTGGGAGGAGATCCGGTAAGCTGTTGGTGAGGCCGGTGGATCACCAAGGTACATTGAGAGCCTCAGAAAGAGGTATAATGACATAAAACATGGTGTCCCAGCACACCTCACAGCGGAACACCAGCATGCAATGGGCACAGGTGGTGGCGGACCCAGTGGGGCACAACTTTCTGCTCTTGAGCAACAGGTGGCAGAGAGACTGGGGCCCATCTATATCCATGGACTGCCCCCTGAGCTGGACACATCCATCCACGTGCCGGTAAGTGTTGAAATGTGAATGCCCACCATGTACCTAATAGCTATATGCACGTGCCTTTCCCCCTCATTACATGTCGCCTGTAACCTGTTCTGCTGCTCCACTATCAGATATTGGATTTATTTATTTATTTATTTAGTAAACATTTGTATACCGCTGCTTCCTACGATCAGCAGCGGTTTACTTTACAGAATCATTATGTATCGTATAATACAGAGATTTTTAGATATACATTACGATTTGGCAATGATTTACATAAGACAGGAAAATCAGTTGGATCCAATATACATTTGATTGGGGCACACAAATCTAAGTATACATTTGATTGCAGGTGCGTGGGTGGGGCCCAAAATATACAAATATACATGATTACATACCGGTGTTTTAAATGCAGGCGTGGCAGGCAAAAGACATTTGGTTGAGGTAGAGTGTCGCATTTAGGTCAGGTTGTAGTGGGCCTGAAAAACGTTCCCAATATTGGTCTTTGTCCATTCACCCATTTTATACTGTTCTTTGGCCTAGTGTAATGATGACGCAGAATAACTAGAGCCCTAATAAACATAGCAACAAAGATTACCATACACATGTGACTCATATGTAAAATGCAACCCTGTTAATCATGCACACATGCTGTCCTCTGCAAGCAACTGACAATCCTGTAGATATGGATGGCCATATGGCCACACATATAGCGTGTATGCACCGAGCTACATGTGTGACTGCTGCATGCATGGACCTGTGCAGCTCCCTCAATGACAACCAAAGTGTATTTCCACCTTGTTTCTGACCTGTCCTTAGTGGTCCTTGGACAGCATGGCACATTATATTGTTAAACTGTCTTGATATGGGCATGTACCAGGATTGTACTGTAATGAGTGTATGTTGTCTTTCCACAGGCGACACACAGCAGTTGGAGGTTGCAGACCAGGATGATGGTGCTATGGTGGAGGTGTGCCACACTGACATCACAACAGGGGATGATGGCACCCTTGTCACAACACCACCGACTGCTGACACAGGGGCTGAGGTGCCTGCAGCTGCTGCAGAGGAACAAACAGAGGGAGAGGATGTGTGCGAGGAGGGAGAAGATGACATACATCTACACCTCACAGGCAGCAGCAGCACTGATGAGGGAACAAGCACCCAGAGAACAGAAACACAGCTGGGGGAATGGACCATGCCCTGCCCCAGGGCCATCTGAGGCTGCCAGGTCCCAAAGTCTGATGAGGGAGATGATGCAGGAGCTGCATCATTGCACAGACACAACCCATGCAGACCTTGGAGGTGGGTGACAAACCATAATGTGGCATATTGTGGCACATGGTGTGATAGGGTACAGTCACCGTTGTTGGGAGGGGGCGGGTTTGGTATTGTGAGAGCCATAAGGGAAGGGGTTAACACAAAGATCATCTAATGTGTCCAAATTGCTGGCATTTGTACTGCCTGTGCTTCATTGGATGCTAGGGGTATTAGGTGACATTAGATTGAAGAAATGTGAGAAAAAGCACATTTATTTACAGAGCACAGGAGAGAGAAGGTATCATTAGCATGGTTATGCCAGTTTGGCATGGGGCCTACAGAGGCCTGGTGTGGAAACTGTCAGAAGATCAGAGAACTAATAAGCTATATATTTTCTATATTTCTTGAAAATAAGGGATGGAAAGACAAACCAGGTGGAAAGTTGAATAAGTGGGAAAAGGGTCAGATAACGGAATAGATCTGACAAAGGCCTGAGCACATACACAAGGCCATAAGGGTCAACAGGTCAGCAGGAATGGGACTGCAGATATGATAGGACAAAGGAAGGAATGAAAGAGAGAATCCAGATACCTCGAATCAAAAGCAAAGGGACTAATTTGAAAAGAAAAACTATATAACAGAACAGAACTTTTAAAGATTGGGAATTTACACCCCATTTTCTGAAGAAGGTGGTTTGTAAATTTCCACTGCGTGTCTGCTAATGAGTGAGTGGGTATGATCCTGATTCTTTGTGCTGTGTGAAAGGTTTTCCTTAGTTTATCTTTGAATGTAGTTAGGAACCATATATCCTTATCTTTCACTGTGCTAGGATCTGTCGATGAACAGGAAATCTCTTAATTACTTTATAGAAATAGTGTTTTTTGTAAGAAAAATCTGGGAGAATTTTGTGCCAGATACAAGTATAATCTGCATGAGGTGTGGTTTATTGGGAGGAGGTGGTAGGCCCTCATTGTATATGTGCTAGTTTGCAAGGTTTTGTTCTCCTCTTGCACGGAAGAGGAGGTGGCGATATCTGCTTGGCCAACAGAATCGACCCCCACCCCCTGGTTCCATACAGTATGTACATGCTACTGTTCCTGCATGAACAAACTGCAGTTACTATAGTCAATCAATGTTGTTCAGATGTCATGTCTCTGTCATCCCTGAGCCCCCAGTTCCATGTGTTATCATGGCAGGTGTGTGAACAGTGCATCACTATTCCCAATCATTATTCCACAGGTATTTGCCATGAGCTCCAGAGTCTCTGCCAAGACATGGTCCAGGAGCGGGAGCAGAACCACGCAAGGGCCCGGGGACGGAATCACTTGCTGAGGCTGTCAGGGCCATGGTGGCAGCAATCAACCACCAAAGGGATGTCATGGCAGCCATGTCTGCAGGGTAGCAGCAGCCAGCAGCAGTGTCTGCAAGGGGTGCTAGGGGGACAAGACGGCATGGTCGTGGGCACCCATACAGGCATTAGTCCTGGGTAGAGGTGCGATTGGTGGCATGTAAATAAACATACCTTAATTCAGTACATCTTGCAGTCAAGTGTCCATTGTTGTCGGGTGTTATATTATATTCCTGTTTCAAACATATCTTTACCTGAGACCCAAACCCCTCCCCCCTGGTGAGGTACACTATAAGCCCTTTTCATGCCTGCCACGTGTGCCTTGCTCTGTCTGCCTTTCTGTCCGTGAGGAAGAGAAGTGCCCCCTCACACAAGTTGGGCCAGAAGGGTGAATGTCACCTGCTTCCTGTGAGTGAATGTGCTGGCTTTCTGTGATGTGTGTCAGTCTCACTGCACAAAACAAATATCTGGCCATTGTTATGGTGCTCCCCTACATCATTGCTCCCAGTTGTGCATGTGTTTGTTCAGCTCATCTCAGCAGCTTAACATATACCCTTTCACCCACCCTGTGACTCAGTCTCTTGGAGCTGTCAGCTGTTCATTACCTCACCTACTCACAGCTGTCTGTTTTGTCTGGCCTCTGTTCCACTCTCTCACTCTTCTATGGCTCTGCATCTGAGTGTCTGCCTTTTCTTCGTACACCCCAATTGTCCCCCCTCCTACCAGCAACTTCACATCTCCCCTCTATCTCCTCTCTACCTGTCTCACTTCCACCCCTATTCTGTCTTCTCAGTTATCATCATCTTCTGAGCCTCAACACTTTCAGCCTCTCTTTCAGTCATCACCTCTCTCTGTTTCCAAGGCACCCTCACCCTCCTTTCTGCTGTACTGTTTCCTACCTGCTCTGTAATCTGCTACTCCTTCTCTGGCTCACATCCGTAGATCGGAAACCCAGCCATGGCCCCCAGACCTCTGTCATGCTTTGAGAGGAGATGGTCACGCAATACCTTCAATCCTATTCATAGTCCCTGTTGGCCCTTCCACTCTCCCTCTCCCATGTGCCATGTGGATTGCACAATCCACCTCTGATTCACGTGTCCTTACACAAGATCTCAATATGTCACATGGCCTCCATCATCATGATCTAACTGAGACCTGTTTTTTTCCAGAGGACACGCCAACTATCACTGCTTTCTATCATGGTAGTTATCAGCTCCCCAACACACCCTGTAGCACTGGCCATGGTGGTGGTGGTGTTGCCCATCTACTTTTTCCCTCCTGCCAATTACAACACCTCCTGCTGCCTCAGTCTCACACCCTTACCACTTTTTATGTTCACACTATCTGCCCTGTCACCCCACTCCCTCCCCAGGTAGCTGTGCCTTGCTCACCTCCTGATAAGTCATGGTTTAACCAGTTCACTGACTTTGTTTCGTGTACATCCATCTTTCTGGGGTCCTCTACCTCACTCTTATTCATGTGAATGTTAAATGTCATGTTGATTGGCCCTCTGCTCTTAACGCCTTAATGCTCCCATATCTTTGGCCCTCATTTAACCTCTACCGGACTCCTAATACCCCCCACTCACCAGCATGGCTACTGCCGTGACCTGGTATATTTCACCAGTTGCCTGGCCATAAACATCTGTACATCAGTCCCACCCATATCCAAGCATCACCTGCCAGGCCTGATTCTTCATCACCGGCCACCTCACCTTGCACTGTCCCAACAACCTAGGTATACATCCTCATGCTATTGATCTTTCCATTCTCTCCCCCACTGTAACCTCATTTCATGCATGCACTATGTGATCTAGGTCTGTTGGCATGGCAGTAGCTTTTTTGGGCACCGCACTCCCCTCTGGCCTGGATGCCCCTGCTCCATACATGACATGTCAGGTGAGGTTGACTGCACTCCATCCCTGCCTTCCAGCCAGTAACTGCTCCATACGTTCCTGTGCCTGTTCATCTCAGCATGCCTGGCTCTGATCCTGCTCCCCGGCAGACATTCCACACCTCCAGTTCATTCCACACCTCCAGTTCATAGCTCCTGCCAAACAGAACTAGTATGTCCATTAGACAAACTTTCTTGCCTCTGACCCTCACCTTTGCTTTATTGATCTGTATCATCAAATTGGCATGGCCTCCAACCCTACCTTCCCTTTGTGGCCAGACCCTGGCTTATGATTTCCATGACAGAGATTAGAGTATCAACCCCCAATTCCCCACAGGCTCAGCTCTCTCCCTATCTTCACCGTTGCACCCTCTTCACTTACCACCATCCCCCTCAACCTCTGGATACTCTCCTGTCCTTTTGGTAGATCGCCAAAGAGGATACTGCACACCTCCTTTACTCCTCCTGGGTCACCAACTGCTCCTCAGAACCCATCCACACCCATCACCAGGGCTACATTACCTCCAATGTTCTCCCTCACAAATCTCATAACAACAACCTATCGCACTCCATTGCAACTGTCCCTGCAGGCTTCAACCATGATGTAGGTACACATCCCCTCGGGATACTTTCACCTGGACCCACCTATCTCTTGGATTATCCACCCCTCTCCCTCCACCCCCATGTTTGTAAACAACAGGAATGCACAGTCGACCGCTGATGCCTTGCCCTCTGCTCCTCACATGCCCCTCTGGACCCATTACAATCTGTCTGTTGTCCCTTATGCCCTATTGCATAAGCTCTTGGCACAGACCCCAGTGACCTGTGTCTGGTGACATCCAGGGGCTGTACCTATGTCCACATCCCTCGTGACCTCACTGCTACTTTGGGTACTGTTACCCACAAGACCATCCTTAATACCATGTCCTAATGTGGGTTTAGGGGCTCTGTGCCAATCTGCTTCTCACCCTACCTCTCCTACTGCTCTTTCAGTGGTAGTTGTGGTGGCTAATCCTCTGTTCCTATCCCACTCTAGGTTGGTGTACCCCAGGGATCTGTCCTGGATCCACTCCTGTTCTAGCTCCATACCCATTCCCTTGGTGTGCGTATCCCTTCCCATGGCTTACATTACCATCTTTTGCCAGTGACTCCCAGATGTACCTCTCCACACCTGAGATCACTGCAGCAAACCACACCCGGCTCACCGCCTGCCTTTCTGACATTGCTGCTTGGATGTCTGTCTCACATTGAAAGTGAACATAGCCAGGGCAGAGCCCCTGTGTTTCTCCCTCTGGTAATCCTGGTCCTCTTCCTCCATTCCCAGTCTCTGTGGGTGAGTGATGTCTCCTCACTGTTTCCGTAGTCACGGCCCTGGCCTTGCCTGACCAACTCACACTTCTTCTCCACAACATCCATGTGAAAGCTTGGACATGCCATTTGTTGTTCTATGACAGTGACAGGTTATGGCCCTACCTCTGTGTACACACCACAAAGTCACATATCACTTACTCACATCTTATCCATACTCCTGTAACCTTTTCCCTGATGGTATCCCTAGGTATCATCTCTCTCCCCTTAGATATGTACAACCCTCCTCTGTGCGACATGTCTCCCACAAGAACTGTTGTGCTTGTCTCATCCCCTTTTCATGTCACCTTAGTGGCTCCATATCTATTTCCACATCCATTTCAAGGGTCACCTGGTGACCTTGACTTGCATTTACAAAGCACCTCCTCACTACCTTTCCTCTCATTAATCTCCAAACCCCCCACCCCTTTGGGGATTGCACCCTTTGGTCATATAGACTCTATATGTGCCCTTCTGTTCTATTGCTAGATCCTGACTTTGCCCCATTTACCTTGTTGCATCTTTTGCGTGTTACAAGATGTCTGTGTCTGCACGCCAGGCCTCTTATCTGACCCTGTTCTTATCCTTTCTGAGCATTCACATCTTTGCTGCAGCTTTTGGTTCCTGCCATTCATGTTCTCCTGGTTTTATTTAACAGTACCCCATGTTTTGTCTACATCTACGCCATCTGTGTTGTCTGTCTTTACTAGATTTTAGGCTCTGAAGAGCAGGGTATGTTTCTCACATGTGTACAGTGTCGCACACATCCTGTACTGTGATACAAATGCTCAGTAGTAGCATTAGGGGTAGTAGTATGACATGTGTGGCTGTGGCTGTCAGTACCATGGCAAGATACGTGTACAGGCCCCTACCTGCTGTGGACCTGGGTGTACACCCACTTATGTGTACATATCATGTGTGCCCTCCCATCAGATGTGCAACAGCACATCCTCACCTGTCCCTCACATATGTGTCCCATAGCTCTTCCCCCCCCCCCCCATTGTAAGTGACATGAACATGCAGGCCATTGTTGTCATGTCACAACACAGGTATCACCTCCATATATCCAGGGAACATGTTCACAGTGGCATGGGTAGCGCACCTTACATGTGCACATGTAATCACCCACTCCTATGGAAGTCTTTCCCCCTTACAATGTGAACCCTATTTGTGGTCTGTGGAGTAGGCTTGATATGTTTCTGGCCCAACCATCCCCCAGGACCTTACATGGATTGGTGCTGCACCCTGTACCCCTGTACCCACTAGTGACCCCTCACCACAGCAGTGGATCAACTCATTGAACCACACCTACCCCTGCCACACTGTATGTCCCTCTATTCCACAGCTCTGTCATGGCTCTGCTAATGTCCTGTCCACTGTGCCATGTGTGTACTCATAGGCTTGTCCTGGGCTCCAGGCATGTGGGTCCAATGTGCAACACATAGCAATCATCAGGTCCCCTGCTGTGGCAGTGAGGGATGCACCACCTGGGGGGACCCAGGAGATTGCATACAGCACTGCACATACCCAACCCCCACTGCAAGCTGTGTGGACTGCACCATGTATGTGACACATGTGTGTCTTTTGGTAACACATGGAAATGTTGCTGTGTCTAACAATGGCCAAGTGCATGACATAAAAAAACACATGACCAGTCCATTGTTACAAAAGTATTAAATATTATTTATTTTACAAAAGTAACATAAAACATTATCAGTAAAAACATAAAATAAAATTCCACACACTGGGCACATACATTTACTTTTCCTGTGTACAGAAATCCCACAATTACAGGGCATATATGGCACACAGTGCCAACATTGGTGGTAGTGGGTTTTCAGCCTCCAACCCCCCTGTGCCCTGTGGTTGTGCCAGCACCTGGGACACAGGAATGCAGAGGGCAGGGGTGCGACCACCTACCCATATTACCTCCTGGGGGCTCTCCTGGGGGCCACTGTGGCCTGATGGCTCATGGGCTGCGGAGGCCACTACCACCTCCTTTAGCATTCGCAGCTCATGACCCATCTGGACCACAGCTTCTACCACCTGCTCCATGGTCCTGGTCTGGGCACGCTGGCTCAGAGAGATGGCAACCAGTGCTGCAGACAGGGTGTGGTCATGTTTGCCCTCCCCCCAGGCCCCATGTGTATGGGGTCTGGGTTGAGGCGTCTGCCTGCCCCCTGTATGTGGCACTGCTTGCCACCCCTGTAGCTGCCTGTAACCCAGGCTCAGGGACATGGGGCAGATGGCAGGGACCCCCAGGGCCTTCTGCATTCCCATGTGCCAGGTGGCTGGCCACAACCGGGTCTGTGGTACAGGATGGCCCCCTGGTGCTGTGGGAATTCAGCCTCCGTGCCACTGACACCTCCTCTCCCTGCTCCACATCCCACACCACCAGGGGGGCATCCAGCCTCACACACTCCCCACCTACCTCATCCTCAAATCCCACCTCCCCTTCCCTCCCTCTCTCTCCACCTCCCCCTCTCCCCCACCACATCCCCTCCCAATCTCTCACCCACTCCCCTACCTCCCCTCCCCCTCCCCCATCTCCTCTGTCTCCTCTTCCACAAACTCCACCTCGTCCTCCTCCTCCACAACCTCCCCCTCCCCAACCTCTGCTGCCTCCTCCTCCTCTGCCTCCTCCACCTTCTCATATGCCTCTGGCTCAGAAGCTGCCAACACCCCCACTGGCAAGGCAGCCTGTGCCTCTGCTCCTCCATCTGTGGGCTCTGTGGATGGAAACAGAGAATGGTGCATCAGCCACATGCTCATTGCTCCCAGGGCAACTAGCAACAGCCACAACACCTGCAAGCTGGTACATAACTGGTGGCTCATTGACCAGACAGCAAATGAACCATGCATACCAGGACATGCAGTGACCCCAGAACAGACAGGATATAAGCTGCATACGCATATGCATCCAAGGGGGGTATGCATATGACAGACAAGGGGTTGAGAACTGAGATGCCAGTGTTGGCAGATTCAGGGAGATCTGGGGCCCTGCAGATATGTTAGTGCATAGGTACCTACCTGCCCTCCCACTACAGATGTCAGACCCCCAAAGCAATACCACATGGGGTCCCCTGTGGTGCATGCACAGAACAGGGGAGGGGCCAGACAGTGTTTGCACACCAGCACTGTGGGGTCCCCAGATGCATGTGTATGGTATGGGCAGGGAGGCTGGGTGTGTGACCTTCAGTGTGTGTGTTTCCATACATCAGAAAGTAATGTCTGGCAGCTTCTGTTGATATCTGTGGGGACTGTGAGGTGACCTGGCCAAGGTGTGCTACCAATATGCTGGGGACAGCAGAGGTGACTGACACATTTGTGGTTTGACCAGATCATTGGGGTGACATCTGGAACACAGGTGGTGTACAGCACTGAGCGGGTAGAAGCATGTTTTCACCTGTCTTTGTGGCCACTGTAAAAATAGGCGCCCTAGTGGTGTGCTTGTGGTATTATGTGTGGCACCTCTGTGTGTCACTGTGACATGATAGGCAGGTCATGGGTGACATTTGGATGTATGTTCCACTGCTGAGGGTCGGGCAGTGATATGGGCATGTTGGCATAATGGAGAGACGAGGAGGGATGGGGACACCGTGGTGGGTGGTGTGGGGATAAAGTATTAGGGCACAGCTATGTTTTGCTTCAGGCAGCATGTATATATCCCAGCAGCAATGGGAGGTGGCCAGGCAAGTTGCATAGGATGGGGCAGGATATATGCACTTACATAGCGATATAGGACATGGAGCCAGCAGCACAGTGCAGTGACCCTGAGCCCTATAAAGGTGTGTGTGCACATGGGGTATGCATGCATTGGGGGCTGGCCTGGACACACAGCACCCATGCAACACATCAGTTCAGTATGTGCATACAGCAGTGGTTGACCAACACACACATGCCTGATGAGTCCATGGGTGGGTGCAGATGAGGCACATGCGGGCCCTACGTACTCATGACCCACATGGTCCCTGTCGCCATCCAACATTACAGCTAGGGATGTGACAGGGTCTGTAGGGTGGCTGGTGTTTCCACAGAACAGGGGTTGTCATCGCTGGTAAAGGCCTGTGCTACCAGGCACTGCTGTCCAACTGTGTCCTCTATATGCATGATCCAGTGTCTTTCAGATGTGTGTGTGATGTTAACCCTGCGAAGGGTGCGATGCCATACAGTACATGTCTGCTGTGCCATCACCATCTCTGGGGTGTGCATTTGATGCATGGCCACAACAGGTATGCACATGTGGCATGACCACATAGCTTTGTATGTGATCTGTGTGGTGGCCAACAGGTCCATAATTTAATCTGAGACAGGATATCGGTCTCTGAATGTTATTGTGTTCCCCAATATGATCTGCACAGTGCCCCATTCATGTGTGCCAGTACAGACATGGCTAAATGTGCAGGTAATATCCTGTTTGTTGCAGGGTGCATGGTCATATGTCTGCTGGTGCAGTGCAACAGGATCATTTGGCCATGGCCCCTACATCACACATGCTGTTGTGTGACACACATGCTGCATCACTCACCATCCTCTGTGGCCATCATGTCCTCCTCAAGCCTCCTCTTTCTCATCTCACGTGCTTTTTTTTAGCAGATCCTCCACCTGGGGGAACAGGGATATTCGCCATCTGTTATATTCCAAACAAACCTGTGGCAACTCTACAGCACACCACTCATGGTTAGGTGTAGTTGATGATTCTCTTGTTGCACGCTGCAACTAACTTGCCCCTTTATGTGTGCACATTCCCACCACTCTCGCAGACACACATCTGTGACTGCTGGACAGAGTCTCCATGTCATCACACAGGCATGTGATGGAGATGCCCATGCTGCCACATTTGTGCACCAGCTGTGGGTCCTACCTTTGTACTGCATGGTGTCCTGTCACTGATCACTGTGAGGCTGTCACATGGCACATGATGTGGGCCATGTGGCCACTTGGAGCTGTTATGTGGCCTACATGACCAACACCAGTGCTCACACACCTCAGCTATGTCCCACACTACTTTTCCAATGCATCATGTGCACATGTGTGTGCTGTTTACACAGAGTGATCTTATATATTCTGTGATGGACATCCATGGCCACTACCTGTATCAACCCTGTGTTTGTGTTCAGGTGAGGTGTGTGAATGCTCACCATGTGATGGAATTGGTTAGGTGGATGGTCTGTGGTATTTCACAGCAATGTGTGTCACTCTGCCAGAGCATACCAACAAATGTGGGTGCATGTGTGCACTGCCAGCATATGCATGTTGTAACACGGAAGATCTGCCCTCTGCCTCAGAAGCACAGAAATCTGCTGTTTGCAGTTTAGATTCTGACAGGCAGGCAAGTCACAAGATTCCCAGTTACCATAGGCAATGTAAACAAACTCAGACACGAGGTCTGCAGTCACGCCTAGCTAGTAAGCATTCCCCAGCTGCTGATGAAAACGGCTTTCACCTGTGCAAGGGAACGCCCAAGAAGCTGTATAAAAAATGCTCAGTGCAGTCAGAGTTAGACTGGCAGGACACGAGAAACTTGCAAGCCTGGCAAGACACGAGAGACTTGCAGGACTCAGAAGAAAGCTCAGAATATTCAGGAAGTACAGACACAGAGTCAGAACTGCCTGAAACTTCTAGCAGGAAGCCACAAAGAAATTCACAGAAAGAAACACGGAGAGTTTCACACAGAGAGGTCAGCTGTAAGAAGCACTTACCTCTGACGCAGCTTGAATTTCCTAAGCACCGGGCTGTGCTGAATGAATGGGAGGCGGTGAAAGGCAAACCGTATGTATCTGAAAAGCATGGCAGCTTAAAGCAGTTACAAGCCCTAGAGAGGGAAAGAAATGCTATTGAAGATGTGTGTATGTCTGACCCTGAAGAGCGTGTGCCAGTGAAACCCTGCAAAGGATTTCTAAGAGAGAAATCCTCACATAATAGAAGAGAACAGTGTTATGGTTTACAGACAAATGTAAGAGGCAGGAAGTTTAAAAGTTTTAAGGATAAAGCTTACTCAGAGAAAGGTGTTTCTCCTTCCTGCTATTACCAGTTTTATGACAGCTATTTGCCCTGCTGTGAAGAAGGCTGTTCAGAGAGCACTGATAGAAATACGGGACTAAGAAAGGTGCAAACTTTCGGTTCTAATGAAAATACTGCAAATGATAAAGCAAAGTGTGAGCCTATGATTACTGAGGCTGGTATTGAAAGTCCAGGTGATGAAGCCATGGATTGTACGCTGTTGTTATCCGATATGGTTTCCTCCTTATGCTGAAGCCAGGATAAGAGTGCCACGTGAGTGCTGAGAAAGCTAAGAAGAGACAGCTAGCATATCGGATAAGCTTTATACTGTGATTTATGAGTTCTGTTGAAGCAAGACGCTATGTTTAAGTTTTCTTTAGTTTACCAGAAGTATGGTTGTATCCTGAGTTCTTTTGTATTATAACCTTTTTGAAAATTCAGCCCCAGGAGGGGAATAAAAATCCTTTTGAAAAACCTGACCACTTCACTCACAACTACAACTTTCTATAAGAAAGGTCAGGCCCAGCAGTCTGGCTGTTAGCTTAGGCCACAGTGCAGCTCCTGCTGGTGACAATGTGGATACAGGCTCCCATTACAGACATGATATGGCTGATAGCTACATGTGGCAGATGTTGTTGCCTTTGGGAACAGGGCTAGAGACAGGTGGTGACTTCCAGCCTGTGATTACACCTGGTCAGCGTTCTTGCAATGTGGTGTGGGTCACTATCTGCACATAGTCACGGTCTGTGGCTGTCTGATATGGAGACGGGTACAGTGCCTTGTCAGGCTCATCCTCCTCCCTGGATTTGTCCTCTGCTGCTATGCACATCCAACCTGTGTTATAATTGCAGGACCATTACAATACCTCTGAGTGGGCCCAGTGGTATTGTACAGTAATCAGCCAGCCCTATGCTACTATACCTCATGGGGGCCTTATAATGACATCCACTTCCCAGGGATGTGTCCCAGGATGGTGGACAGAATCACATATTGGTGGACTGACAGATGACAGAGGGGTACATGGGGCACTACAAGGGGACAGGCCCATTGTGGGTAGACCTCATGACTTAGTTGTTTGGGTCTTTACTAAGGAAGATGTATGGATGTTACCCACAAATGATGTGGTTTTAAAAGGTGATACTATGGGGGAAATGAAAGAAATATCAAGACACCGGGACAATGTGTTACAACTATTTGATATAGTGAGGACTGGCAAATCCCATGGACCAGATGGTATACATCCAAGGTTGATGATGGAAAAAAAGATATGCGATTGCAGGCCTGCTCTTTGTCATCTGTGAACTATGATGGCTAGCATCTGTGATACCTGAGGATTGGAGGATGGCCAATGTAACGCCAATGTTAAAAAAGGGGTCCAGGGGTGATCTGGGGAACTACACACCAGAGAGCCTGACATCAGTACTGGGAATAATGGTAGGGGGCATCATATTGAAATAACCCAACAAGTCATGGCTTAATGGGAGACAGGCAACATGCCTTTGGACACGGAAGATCTTGTCTTACTAATCTGCTATGTTTTAATGATGGTGTGAGTAAGCAGCTAGACAAAGGTGAGTCCATTGATATGGTGTATGTGGGGATTCAGACAGCCCTTACCAGGGTCCCTCATGATATACCTCTGGCCAAACAAACACATCATGGGAGAAGAGGCAGTCTAATATTGTGAATCAGGAACTGGCTACAGGATATAATGCGGAGGGTAGGGCTAAATGTGTAATACTGGCAATGGTGAGAGGTGACTGAGTGAGTACTCCAAGAATCTCTGCTTGATCCACTGCTCTTTGACAGATTCCTACATGACCAGGAAATGGGAATAACAAGTGAGGTTCACAAATGTGCAGATGGCACAGAACTATTTAATGGAATTAAGAGCCATAAGGATTGTTGATAATGACCTGTGTATCCTGCTAACTCAGAGGACTGGCCATCCAAATGGCAGATGAGATGTGATGCGGACAAACGCAACATTAGGCACCTAGGACAGAATGCCCCAAACTATGGTTACGCAATGCAAGGGTCCACATTATCTGCCACCACTCAGGAAAAGGATTTAGGTGTCATCGTGGATAACATTTCATAACCCTCCACCCAGTGTGCAGCTGTAGCCAGGAGAGCAAATAGAATGCTAGGTAGCCTAAGGGAAGGAATGTTACATAACACAAAGGATATTGCACTGCCTCTGTATCGTTCCATAGTGCGACCGCACCTTGAATATTATGTAAAATTCTGGCCACCGTATGTTAAAAAGGATATATCATTATTATAAAGGTACAGAGAGGACACACAAAATATGGTAGAAGGGATGGGGGGATCCCCCTATGAAGAGATGTGCAAAAGGATAGGGCTCCTCAACCTGGAAAAGAGATGGCTGAGGTGATATATGATGCAGGTCTATGAATGAATGAATGAATGGAGTGAGACTTATAAACCTAGTTTGATTGCTTATGTCATCAGAATATAGTGCGACTAGGGGACATGCAATGAAGCTACAGGGTGTTCCATGTAAGACTAATGGGAGCATATATTTCTTGAATATTGATGTTGATTCATACCCCCTCCCAGGACATGGGAGCTGTAAATGTGTGGCATATTACATGTAGCTGCATGGATATAAACCACAAGCAATGTATGGACCTTCCTTCTCAGGGAAGGGGTGTTGAAAGACTGGATTGGCATCCCAATGGAGGTTGTGGGTATACAGCAACCCAGTGCATCCCTGTCTGGCAACAGCATGTTATCAAACATACCATTACCATCTCTTCTATCTGTGTAAGTTGTGGTAACCTACAATGTGCACTGGGTACACCGCTGAGGCCAGACAAGGGTAGGGCTGACCTGCACAGATCAGCAGGCGTACCTACATTTGCCACCTTGATGGGCCACGGAGCTGTGGTGGAGCCCGGGGGCAGGGCATTGGTAGGGCTGACTTGTACAGATCAGTAGGTGCCTCCACATTTGCCAACTTGCTGAGCCACCAAGCACTGTGTATAGCCCTGAGGCAGGGAATGGGTAGGGCTGATCTGCACACATCAGCAGGTGCACCTACATTTTCCACCTTGATGGGCCACGGAGCAGTGGTGGAGTCCTCAGGTGGCAATGGCTGACCTGCACAGAACAGCAGGCACACCTACATTTGGCAACTTGCTGGGCACACTAGATGGACCAGCCAGCTACATATCTGCCATCACCTGCTATATTATTATGTTACCATGCTATAGACACCTTGTATGGCACATTCACAGATTGCAGTGGGAAACAGTGACACAACCAAAGGTCCCCATCCCTCTCACATTGTCACCCATATGTACAGTCAGGACCATACAGTAGGCCACACAATCAACATATTTCTATGCTTACACTCCCCCTAGGTGTGGTATGTGTCACATGCTCAGCCCCGTGTGACCTATATGTATTCCAGGTAATGACAGGCCCCTTAACTTGACCCTACACATATAGCTCAAGGTACACGGGTTGTTTACAGGCTCTCAGGTATATGCCTTGAAGTGGCCTAGTTACACCACTGCACACAATCCAATACCTAATGTGTGCCATTAGCTGTGAATTGCTGCACACCAAGGCACCACATCATACCTGAGGGTGCTTGGTCAGTTTGGTATGTGGAATGGATGGTGCTCACAGTGACGACATGTGGTAGGCTGATGGTGTACAGCCCCCAGGAGACATGCAGCTGAAAATTGAGGCAACAGGTGGTCCTACCATCCCCAGACGTTGGTATGCACATACATCTATATTGTTAGTGTCCCAATAAGGGATGTTATGCACCCTCTGATTGTTAGGCATGTAGTATGTCTCACATGGTGCTAACCCCCAGAACCCCATTTTATGTCATATGTTGTACGGTGACACAACAGCACTGAGACAGCAGGGATGCATACATCTTAATGCACTATGTATGTCACTAACCTATCTCACCCTGCCTGAGGCTTAGGAGTGGGCTAGTGGTTCACCTTCCATTGGTACAGTGATGCTACACATCCATTTCATAACACTTCAATATGACATTGTACATAACCTCTGATGGCGTGCACCAGGCCACAGACATTCTCCACATATAAATCTGCATACCATGGCAGTGTGTTGTGTGACCCACTGAAAGGTGCTCTGATGTGTATAGAATATTTTTTTTCTGTTTACTACATGTATGTTTATATTACGTTATATTATATTATGTTATATTATATTATGTTCATATGTAAACACAAAGTACTATTGGAAATGTGTATGTTCGTTGTTTATTGTAAACCGCACTGATGCTGAATAGCGCGGTATAAAAGAGACTTTAAATAAATAAATAAAATAAATTACAACATAGCCATTTGGGGCAGGTAGTACCTCTGTGCATATGGTCATTCACTCACCACCATAGACTTCCATGGTGTACCATGCAAGCATTTCCCATCATCCTAGCTGATGTTTCTTTTTTAGGGAGAGGCCCCATAGTCCTCTCCTTCCTTTATGCCATTGGGGCTGCTCTATGTTCTGTTATTTGTTCATTCCACTATACCCCATGATGCATTGCACAGTCAAACATACTGTATGCATATCCTCCATGCCCAGCAGAGGCTCTGTACCTTCACATGAATGCATGAGTTTACAGGCACTCATGGCCTTCAGAACACATACAGCATCGGTGACCATTAGCTAGCAGTTGCGGAGGTCACCATGACTGGGAAGTGGGCCATTGGACACCTGGTCCACAAGATTAGTGATGCAATAATGTACATCTCTGGTTTAGAAACAGATCTATATCGCACCTATTGGGCTGCATGTATGATCTGTATTGCATGCTCATGTGTGCAATGGAACCGTGTTGGCATGTCCTGCCTTTCTAGTAGGTGGGCCTTTTTCCCCCCTGGTTCTTGGACAATGGCAGCTATCTGTGTTGCAGCAACCGGCTCTGATATGCTGTGGCTTGTCATAAGAGAATAACCAGCAAAAGTTGTGCGGCCCCACATGACGAGTGACAGAGGTGGTTTAGCCACACACAGCCGCAGCGGTCACTGCTCATGTGGTGTATGGTTCTGCTGTACATTCAGTTCCCAGCCAGTGCTGCAGCTGAGACTATCACCACCCCACAGGGACAATCAGAGACAGCTGCAGCCATCAGCCTGCATGCATCACCCTGCCTAGGAACATTAGGTATGTACACGCCAAAGCTGTTGCACACAGAATCCTCGTGCTCAGTGCAGCCTATATCTGTGAGACACTCTCACTAACCTGAAACAACAGGTGCAAGATGTGAGCTATCAGACAGACAACTGCAGCTTTGATCAATTTATTACTTAATGTGGCTGAATAGCCAGTCCAGGGTAACACTACAATCAGGGTGATGGTGGCCTATCAACATTCTCTGCTGTTTGCACCCTAGTCAAGCTGATGGCTATGATATGTTCAACCATTTGTTCCATGTACATTCCCTCTCGCACATGTGCACCCTGTGGCAATGATGCTGTTTCATGTATTTCCCAGTATCCTCTCCCCTTCATCCGCATCACATTCTACTATGGGACAGTGCTGTGGGACTGAGGTGCATAGTGGACTGGCTGATGTGCCTCATTCATGCTGCAGATGCATGGTGCATCACAGCAAATCTACTTTTCCATGTTCCCAGATGCTGTGTAGACCTAGTCTGCGTGTGGAGGTGAGCAAGACACCAGCAACTGTGCCTTTGTTCATCCATCTAGGTTTCTCCCTGCCACAAGACCGTGTTGCCATGGTATGAAAGGCACATGGAACCAATCCCACTATGGGCATGGGATCAGGTTGTGTGCTGTGCTGTTAACAGCTACTCACTGTGCCAATGTAGATGTGTATAGTGCTGCTTGTCTCTGTGGGTGTGTGTACCCTTGTTGGGCAAATGTTTGGTGTTTGCACATGCTGGCATTCTACCTGCACTGTGGTAGAAAATATAGCCATAGGGACAAAATCCACTGGCAGGACACGAACCTGCAAACTTCTCCTTTTTTATTCAGCAACCATGTGGGGTGCACCACCGTGCTACCACATTACTACAACCATCCATGCTGATTGCATGATTACCATCAGATGAACCTTGGCAGATATTGAATTGCACATGCTGCACTGGAAATGGCCAAATCTTTTCCGATCCAAACAGGTTGGTGTTGTACGTGCACTTTGGGCTATCATATTGCCACAGGGACATGGTAAAAAAAACAGGTCCACTGCCAAGACAGGAACCCACAGCCTTCTACTTCTCTATAAAGCAACTGTACAGGGTGCACCACAGTGCGGCCACAATCCTACAACCATCCATGCTGATTGCATGCTTTCCATTAGATGAACCTTGGCAGATATCATATTGCATATGGTGTACTGGACATGGGCAAAGCTGTTGTCAGCTGCATGCAGGTGACACTCCCTCCTGCCTTACCCCCCACACCATGCTGACATGACCATGTGCCATCAGTGTTGGTGGTGCATAGGCACAGGCCTCAAAACATGCAGATATGCGGGTAGCTGGGCATGGGCTCGATGTGGGCCAGAGGCATAGTTGGTGAGGCACAGATTACTACCCCTCCCCCCGCCAATCAGCCTCTCCAGGGTCTCTATCACCACATGGCAGTGTTATCTCTCCTTGACCTGCGTATGGCATAGCTGTGTGGTGTTGGTTTTGGGGTATTGGAAATGTTGTCTGCAGTGGCTGAGGTATTCATTGTTGAATTGTCTATAGCATCTGACTGCTGTGGGACATGCACTGCGGCTGCTGTGTTGGCCTTTCCGGACCACTATGTGAACATATGTTGTCCTTCCACACATCGTCACACCCTGCACTCCATTACCTGCGTATGTAGTACAGGCTGCCAATGTCATACTTTTCCTGTAGTTTTTTGGCAGGTTCCTGGGGAGGGTCCCTGGTGAGGGCCACAGCTTTGCACTGCGTGGCCCATTGCAGGCACTGTGTATCATTTTTTTGGCGAGTCATCTGTGCCCTAATTCGTACACTGTTGGTCACAGGATACAGGGCATGATAGACCTTGGTCAGACGCAGTCTTGCATATTTTCCAGTCTTCTGTTCGTATATGCCACCTAGGCAGTCGCCTGGTCCGCCCTGTGCCACTGCAGCCCCCATTGCATGTTCCACCTCCTCCCTCCTGTGCACCATTTGCACCATCAACAAAGTGCCCTTTCATATCTGGCCACCGTGCTGTTGTTGCAAATGGTGCACTACTATCACTTTCTTGGACTCACCTATCTGTGCAGCACATTGCATACGTTTAAATAGGCTCTCTCTCCTCACTGTGCATCCTTACCGTCAGGTTTGGAATAGCAGTAATTTTCCTGGTGTTAAGATGCCACTAGTAATGTAGCACGGCCTAATTCCCGTCCACTCCCCGCCCACTTGACCCCTTCTCTTTGCCCCTTCTCCGCCCATATGCGCTTTACGCTGAGTGTAATGTTAGCGCACCCTGTAACGTGCAGCAATGTCACTGATGTAATGTTAGCGCGTGCTAATGTTAAACATGCTTCATTACCGCCACTTAGTAAACATACCCCATAGTTCTAAGACCCCAGTTCAATGTAACATAGTTGCTCACAGTTTAACAATGTATCATAGTTTGTACCATCTGTTATCGAGTTCAGGGTAAAATATTAACTCCTCTGTTCCATATTAACTTGCTCAATGTAATCTATTAGCCACTCTGTTTCATGTAAAATGTTGAGTTAATTGTAAACCGCTTTGATAATTCTGAAAGGCGGTATAAAAAATATCATTAAATAAATAAATAAATTAGGATGCCCCCAATATGCACATATTGAATTATGTTCATGTGGGTAGAAAAATATGCCACTGAGGCAGGCATGCTATGCAATAAGATAATAGTACATGTCATAAGACAAATAACCACCCTGCTCTCTCATTTGCAAAATAATCACCACTGTTGTCCCTTCCATCTCTCATATTCTCAATCTATCACTCTCCACTGCAACTGTCCCTGCAGCCTTCAAGCATACTGTGGTCACACCTCTCCTCAAGAAACTCTTGCTAGACCCTATCAACCCATATCCCTCCTCCCCTTCATTTCTAAACTACTTGAATGTGCGCTTCACTGCTGTTGCCTTGACTTTCTCTCCTCTCAAGCCCTCCTGGATCCTTTATAATCTGGCTTTCGTCCTTTACATTCTACTGAAATGGCTCTTGTGAAAGTCTCCAGCAACCTGTTCCTGGCTAAATCCAAGGGCCTTTATCCGATCCTCATCCTTCTTGACCTTTCTGCTTCTTTTGATACTGTTGACCACAACCTTCTCCTAATACCTTGTCCTCGCTTGGTTTTAAGGGCTATGTGCTATCCTGGTTCTCTTCTTAACTATCCTATCACTCTTTCCGTGTTTGTTCTGATAGATCCTCCTCTACTGCTATCCCACTCTCGGTGTACCCCAAGGATCTTTTTGTGTCTACTCCTTTTCTCTCTCTATGTCCCTTGGTGCACTCATCTCTTCCCATGGCTTTCATTACCATCTTTACGATAATGACTCCCAGATTAACCTCTCCTCTCTGCACCTGAAATCTCTCCAGCAATCCAGGCCAGGATCTCTGCCTGCCTTTTTAACATTGTTGCTTGGATGTCTCACCGCCACTTGAAATTGAACATGGCCAAAACTGAGCTTCTTATTTTTCCCCCTAAACCCTCTTCTCCCCTTCCTCCTTTCTCAGTCTCTGTGGATAACTCTCTATTCCTCCCTGTCTCCTCAGTTCGCAACCTTGAGGTCATCTTTGACTCCTCTCTCTCCTCAACACACATCCAACTGATAGCTAAAACCTGCTGTTTCTTTATCTATAACATCAACAAAATTCACCCATTCCTTTCTGAACACACTACTAAGATCCTTATCCACTCCTTAGTCACCATCCATCTAGACTATTGCAACCCACTCCTTGCTGGTCTCCCTCTGAATCATCTCTCTCTCCTTCAATCTGTTCAATACTCTGCTACGCAGCTAATCTTCCGCCAGCCTCTTCATGCTCATATTACCCTTCTTCTCAAGTCACTTCATTGGCTCACTATCTGTTTTCTCATCCAGTTCATACTTCTCCTGCTGACTTATAAGTGCAGCTCCTCACTACCTTTCTTCTCTTATCTCTCCCTACACCCCTCCTCTGGAACTCTGCTCTTCTTGCAAATCACTTCTATCAGTGTCTTTCTCTTCTATTGCTAACTCCAGACCGCTCCTTTCACCTTGCTGCTCCTTATGCCTGGAACAAACTACCTGAGTCTGTATGTCAGGTGCCTTCTCTGACCCTTTTCAAAAACCAGGCTGAAAACTCACTTCTTCGCTGCAGCTTTCGGATCTTGACTCACCTGATCTCCTTTGTGTTTCCTTACCATTCCCCCTAGCTGTATCCCATGTCTACAGCTGCTGTGTTTGTCTTGACTAGATTGTAAACTCTGATGAGCAGGAATCATCTTTTACCTGTGACTGTGCAGTGCAGCATACATCTTGTAGCACTATACAAATGTTCACTAGTAGTAATAATGTATGCATGAACCAGTGACCCTTCCATGATTAAGCCCGCAGGCAACCACATTCAGTTGAGCCACATGTGATGCTATGCTCCCTGCTGCGCTCAGCCAAATCTGAGATTATTCCCAGACTGGCCACCAGCACACACCAGTAAATGGGTACATTGGTCACTCTGCTAGGTCAACCATGGTATGGAATATGTGTGCTAACGTACCATGGCCATTCCATCTGGCAGGACAGATCCTATATGTAAGACATGAATGTCAATTGAACCATCAATGCAGTGTTATATACAGAACAAACCAGAAGTACCTTTCCCATACCTGGCTAACATACCTTGTCAGGAAAGTATGGGCCAAAGCCTGCCAAGAGTTATGCAGACATAGGCCTACCCCAACTCATGCTGTCAGTCATTCTGACAATGCTCACATATATACACATGAATTGATAGACCCACCCTACCATACAGCTGCTCTGTGGCTCTGAGCACATGGCTACTGTGTGTGAAGGGGCAGGGATTTAAGACCAGCCTGTGGAATACACGTCCAGGTTGGTTAAATTTATCCTACATTTCCAGAGCTGTATTAGCATGTACAATCCTCCTTATCTCATTCAGCATTAGTCTGCACACTGAGAAGCTGCACCAAAAACTGATGGATGGCACAGCGCGGTAATAGCACTTGAACACTGAGCATGTCAGAGTGAGCTAAGAGCACCTGCACCCTGAGAGGGCGTTGATAACAAAGGCACATTAAAGAAGGCCTCGCAAGTAACAATGACAACTTATACCTCTTTTGGAGAGTGGGATCATGTGTGTGTTTGTGTGTCCAGAGGACTGTGAGCTGCAGCAATGCAATGTGCATGTATGTGATGGTCAGGCTTCATGGCTGTGTATACAACATGCTGCTGGTCAACTATACAGCAAATCCACATACTGTGCGAGCCACCATTTACAAGCAGAAGGTGAGTTCTCAGTAAGTAGTTGCAACCTGTGGGAGTTGGTGGATGACCAGCTCTGCATGTACACAAGTTGTCCCCATAGCTGTGGCACTGTAATGAATGCCTAGTTACATCATCATCAAGCCCCATCCCCTCAGCATTCACATACACTTGCCTCCCTACATGACGATGATGTATAGCTCCCATATCACCTGCTGGTTTGATTGCAGTGAGCTGGGGAGACCAGATATGTGTGTGTAGCAATCATCATCTTTGACTGAGCTTCCAGGCCTCATGACACACCTATTTGACAAGTGAGAGGCCTGATTATTGCCAACTGCCACAATAGCTGTATCTTTGGCAACATGGTCAGCCCTCTTGGTGCAGCTGCAACATATAGGGAGCTAGGTTCAAAAGGAGGGCTGGCCTTTGGGAATGTCCACTTCAGTCACCTAGTTGGTGACACTGCAAAGATTCTGTGATGTACCTTCATGCACATTGCTCTTGTCCTATGCTGTAGTCACAGAGTGCAATCCAGAGGACTCTTTACTCCATGTACAGTATGCACATACAGGCAGGATTGTATCAGGCAAATTTTTACACAAGATACACTCGGTCCACAGTGTCCAACTGTCCATTGATCATTGAATACAGCAGTCCGCTGTACATCACCTATTATTCCAGAACCATAACGTGCCTTCCCTCACTTGGTTTGCAGCTTGTCGTGCTGTGAGGGCTTGTGTGCATCAGTGATGCTGAGAGCTAAACTATCGGTAGTTTAACTACTGGCAGGGTCTCCCAAGATGGACAGGTCTCAGCTGAGGTGCAAGACCAAGACAAACCACCCATCTGGGCAGCAGCAGAATGGGATAGTGTTGACGGCGGAGGATCACATTTCTGTGACAATGGCAACAGCACCAAACTTAAACTGCGCGGAAGAAAGGCCCGGCAATCTACTTCTGTATCTTGCCATGAAAACCCAATGGATAGTTACAACAAAACAAATTGTGCTATAGTGCTGGAAGATGAGACCCCAGGTCGGAAGGCACTCAACTAGCTACTGGGGAAGAGCTGAAGACTTCTCAGAGTAAAGCCAGCATTTATGATGTGGTTGGATCAAAGCCCTCGGGACGTCTGACTGCTGATGTAGCTGCACATCAAATGAGAGTCAGAAGCTGTAAAGATGTCTTACGCATTGGAACATGGAACGTATGAAGCATGAAACAAGCCCCTGTTACAGCTTCTGCCTCAGTCCAGACAGAGGTCCTAATGCCAGTTGAAAGACCAGTTCCATGTGCAGGGTGTCTGCATGCTGAAGCTCTGAGGAAACAAGTGGAGGAACTCAGAGAGGAGGTGGCGAGGCTGAGGAGCATTCAAGACAGTGAGAAGTACATTGATGAGATGCTTCTTGCAGCAACCAAGCTCTCCAGCAGAGGAGAAGATGGGTGCCAACAGAATGTCGATGGTTGGACACAAGTCACCAGGGCCTGCAAAATCACCAATCCAACTTCTCCAGCCCTTGAACTGAAGAACCATTATGCAGCCCTGGAAAGGGAAGAACCAGAGCTCAAGTACCCCAAAGTTGCAGAATCAGTGACCATAAGGAAACGAAGGGTAGTGGTGGATAGAGACTCTCTTCTGAGGGGTACTAAGGCGTCCATCTGCTGACCAGACTTGATGTCCAGAGAGTTATGCTGTCTGCCTGGTGCCAAAATCCAAGATGTTACGGAGAGTTTGCCGAGACTCATCAAGCCCACTGACTATTACCCAATGTTGCTAATCCATGTTGGAACAAATGATACTGCCAGGTATACCTCGGAACGTATCAAAAGTGACTTCATGGCTCTGGGACAGAGGGTGAAGCAGTTAGGTGCACAGGTGGTGTTCTCTTCTATCCTCCCTGTTGAGGGTAAAGGCCAAGGCAGAGAGGCTCGCATCCTGGAGATGAATGCATGGCTGGGTGGATGGTGTTATCGAGAGCGTTTTGGTTTCCTAGATCATGAGATGCTGTTCCAAGGGTTGCAGAGCAGAGATGGCATCCATCTGTCCAAGAAGGGTCAACGCGTCTTCAGTAGTAGACTGGCTAATCTACTGAAGAGGGCTTTAAAATAGATTCATTGGGGATGGGTGAAAAAAGCCCCCAGTTAAGTGAAAGCCCCCAGGTAGGTGATACATTAAATAACTTTATGGAAATGGGTAACAGGGGTAACATATGGAAAGCAGTGTCTATAAATGCCCGTAGCATGGGAAATAATATCCCTGATGTTGAAGCTTTGGTGGGAGTGGCTAATTTGGATTTAGTGGTAGTTAAAGAAACATGGTTCACAGAAAACCATGATTGAGATGTAACTATACCTGGCTATACTTTATTCAGAAAGGACAGGGTAGGAAGTAGGGGAGGAGGAGTGGCACTATATGTAAAAACTACTATTAAAGCTTTGGACTTATAGAGCTTAAAAGGGAGAGGGGAGGTATTGTGGGTTAAACTAGAATGAGGGAAAGAGAAATCTATTTGCATTGGTGTGATATACAGACCTCCCTCACAAGAGGAAGAGGTGGACAGAGAGTTAATTGAAGACATGCGCAGCATTGCTAGGAAAGGGGAAGTGCTACTGATAGGAGATTTCAATATGCCAGATGTTGATTGGCACATTCCTGCTGCAGTATCATCTAGAAGTAAGGAGATCCTGGATTCTCTACAGGGAGAACTATTCAGGCAATTGGTAACAGACCCCACACGTGAAGGGGCCATACTGGACTTGTTGCTTACCAATGGTGAAAGTGTTTCTGATGTTGTAGTGGGAGATCATTTTGCATCCAGTGATCACCAGATGGTGTGGTTCAGTATTAGGACTAGGGCTGTTAGAATCCATTCAAAGGCAAGGATCTTAGACTTTAGGAAGACTAATTTTGCGAAGATGGGCCAATACCTCAGGGAGTCGTTAGTTGGATGGGAACAGCTAAGGGATGTAAAAAAACAGTGGGAAAAACTGAAAGGGGATATTTTAAGGGCAACCAACCTTTTTGTTAAAATGGTAAATAAAGGTAAAAGGAAAAGGAGACCGCTTTGGTTTTCGAAAGAAGTAGCTGAAAAAGTGAAGAAAAAGAGGGAGGCCTTCATGAAATACAAGAGATCACAGAGAGAGGAAGACAGGCATCTGTATTTGGAAAAACTTAGAGAAGCTAGCAAAGTAGTCAAGAAGGCAAAGATTCAAAAGGAGGAGGAAATAGCCAATGCAATAAAATGGGGGGATAAGACATTTTTCAGATATATTCGTGAGAAGAGGAAGGGCAAGAGTGGTATTGTCAGACTCAAGGGTGCAGGGGAGGAATATGTAGAAGCTGATAAGGATAAAGCGGAATTGCTTAAAAAATAATTTTGTTCTGTGTTCACAGATGAAGAACCAGGAGCAGGACCTCAGAAAACACCCACAAATAGGAACGGAAGCAAAGGACATCTTGAACAATTTCCAAAAGACTGTGTTCGTGAGAAACTATCTCAACTTAAAGTAGACAAAGCGATCGGACCGGATGGGATACACCCGAGAATACTGAGGGAGCTTGGGGACATTCTAGCAGCTCCACTGACTGACCTTTTCAATGCCTCGTTGGAGTCGGGAGTGGTGCCAAAGGACTGGAGAGAGGCTCATGTGGTACCTTTACACAAAAGCGGAGGTAAGGATGTGGTTGAAAACTACAGGCCGGTTAGTGTAACTTCAGTGGTGAGTAAACTATTGGAAACGCTGCTGAAAGAGAAAATAGTGAGGTTTCTGGAGTCCAGAGGATTACAGGATCCGAGGCAGCATGGATTCACCAGAGACAGGTCTTGTCAGACAAATCTGATTGATTTCTTTGACTGGGTGACGAGGGAGTTGGACCGAGGGAGAGCCCTAGATGTGGTGTATTTAGATTTCAGTAAAGCCTTTGACACTGTTCCTCACAGGCGACTTATAAACAAACTGAGCACCCTAGGAATGGACCCTAAAGTTACTTCTTGGGTTAGAAATTGGTTGGGTGGGAGGCGACATAGAGTACAAGTAAATGGAGCTCACTCTGAGGAGAAGGATGTTATCAGTGGTGTGCCCCAGGGATCTGTCCTTGGTCCGATTCTTTTTAACATCTTTGTTAGTGATATAGCGGAATGCCTTTCAGGTAAGGTTTGCCTCTTTGCGGATGATACCAAAATCTGCAAAAGAGTAGACACCCAGGAAGGGGTAGACAACATGAGGAGAGATCTAGCTAAGCTTGAAGAATGGTCTAGAATTTGGCAGCTGGGATTTAATGTTAAAAAATGTAAGGTCATGCATTTGGGCTGCAGCAATCCAAGGGAGCAATACAGTATAGGAGGTGAAGTACTTTTGTCCACTAAAGAAGAGCGGGACCTAGGCGTGGTTGTGTCTGATGATCTTAAAATAGCTAAACAGGTAGAAAAGGCGACGGCAAAAGCCGGAAGGATGCTTGGGTGCATACAGAGAGGAATGGCTAGCAGAAAAAAGGAGGTGATAATGCCTCTGTATAAGTCTTTGGTGCGACCTCATTTGGAGTATAGTGTGCAATTCTGGAGACCGCACCTTCAAAAGGATGTGAACAGGATGGAGTTGGTGCAGAGGGTGGCTACTAAAATGATTAGTGGTCTTCATTATAAAGCATATGAGGACAGACTGAAGGATCTTAATATGTACACCTTAGAGGAAAGGCGGGATAGAGGTGATATGTTTGAGATGTTTAAATACCTCCGTGGCATAAATGTTCAGGGAGAGAGCCTCTTTCAATAGAAAGCAAGTTCTGCTACGAGGGGACATGGGATGAGGGTGAAGGGAGATAGATTCAGGAGTGATATGCGGAAATATTTCTTTACGGAAAGAATAGTGGATCCGTGGAATAGTCTCCCAGTGGAGGTGGTAGAGATGAGGACAGTAACTGAATTCAAAAAAGCATGGGACAAACACAGAGGATCTCTAAAGGTAAAAAGGGGACTGTTGTAGTTGTTATGGAAGGACAGACTAGATAGGCCATGTGGTCTTTTTCTGTCGTCATATTTCTATGTTTCTATGGAAATTGGAGGTGGTCAATAATGAAATGGAACGTGTACAACTTGATCTGTTGGGTGTCAGCGAACTGAAATGGACTGGCATCGGGCACTTTGCATCAGATGATCACATCGTCTACTATGCTGGAAATGAAAGACAAAGAAGAAATGGTGTTGCATTTATAATAAAGAAGAAACTTGCAAGAACTGTAATGAAATACAATGCAGTCAGTGAATGCTTAATCTCTTTTTGTCTACGAGGAATGCCTATCAACACAACTATAATTCAAGTATATGCCTCAACAACAGCTGCAGAAGAGAATGAAATTGAAGAGTTCTATGAACAAGTACAAGCTGAAATTGACAGAACATGCAAACAGGATATCCTGATAGTCATGGGTGACCGGAACGCAAATGTTGGCAACAAAGAAGAAGGCAAAGTAGTTGGAAAATATGGACTTGACAACAGAAATGAAGCTGGAGAAAACCTGATAGAATTCTGCAAGACCAACGATCTATTCATCTCAAACACCTTCTTCCAGCAACACAAGCGGCGACTGTACACATGGACTTCACCCAATGGCCTGTATAAAAATCAAATTGACTACATCTGTGGAAGTCAACGATGGAAAAGTTCTATAACATCAACAAAGACAAAATCTGGAGCTGACTGTGGTGCAGATCATCGACTACTAGTATGCAAACTCAAGCTAAAGTTGAAAAAAAGCAAACCACTCATGAATGCAGCAAAATATGATCTTGAGAATATACCACTGGAATTTAAAGACTGCCTGCAAAATTGATTTGCTGCTTTACATACAAATGACAGAGCTCCAAAAGAGTTATGGAATGACATCAAGAAGGTTGTGTTGGAAGAAAGCGAGAAGTCTCTACAAAAGGTGAAAAAGCAAAAACGGCCAAAATGGATGATGGAAGAAACTCTGAAAATTGCCCAGAAACGCAGAGAAGCTAAAGCCAGAGGAAAAAGAAAGACAATAACAGAACTCAACAGAGATTTCCAACGTGCAGCAAGACAGGACAAGGAAAAGTACTACAACGACACATGCAAGGAAATAGAAGCAGAAACTATTAGAGGAAGAACAAGATCGGCTTTCCTAAAGCTACGAGAGTTAAAGAAAAAGTTCCAGCCTCGAATTGGAATGTTACAAGATGCTCAAGGTTCTATGTTGAATGATGCTGAGATCATCAAGAAAAGGTGGAAGGAATATACAGAGTTTTTATATGAAAAAGATCAAGTGGACCAACAGTCATTTCAACCTGTACCTTATGATCGGGAACCATTGGTGATGAAAGAAGAAGTTAAAGCAGTATTGAAAGCCTTATCAAAGAACAAAGCACCAGGCATTGATAGCATTCCCATAGAAGTATTACAGCAATCTGATGCAGCTGTTACCGTACTTACAAAGCTCTGCCAAGAAATATGGAAGACAACATCATGGCCAACTGACTGGAAAAGATCTGTGTTTATACCAATACTAAAGAAAGGTGATCCAACTGACTGTGGAAATTATCGCACAATCGCTCTGATCCCACATGCCAGTAAGATTCTACTGAAGATTATTCAAAAGAGACTACAACCATACCTGGAACAAGAACTACCTGAAGTGCAAGCATGGTTCAGGAAAGGGCGAGGAACGAGAGACATCACTGCGGATGTGAGATGGATCCTTGAAAAGACTAAAGAATACCAAAAGGATATCTATTTGTGCTTTATCAACTATAGCAAGGCTTTTGACTGTGTAAACCATGAGAAACTCTGGGCCACATTAAGAAGCATGGGTATACCAGAACACCTGATCGTACTCTTGCACAATCTGTACATTGATCAAGAAGCAGCAGTTCGAACAGAACAAGGAGAAACAGAATGGTTTAAAATAAGCAAAGGTGTAAGACAAGGCTGCATACTTTCCCCCTACCTGTTTAATTTATATGCAGAACAAATCATCAGAAAAGCAGGATTGTATGAAGACAACAGAGGTGTCAAGATTGGTGGAAGACTCATCAACAACTGATGATACCACATTACTGGCTAAAAGTGAAAATGATCTGAAACATTTGCTTCTCACAATCAAAGAACATAGTCTCAAAATGGGCCTGCACCTTAATGTAAAGAAGACAAAGATCATGACAACTGGCATAATCAACAGGTTCATTGTTGAAGGAGAAGAAATTGAAATCGTGAACAACTTTAACCTACTTGGATCAACTATCAAGAAAGAAGCAACAAGCAGTCAAGAAATCAGACTGCTCTTGGCAGAATGGCTATGAAAGACCTAGAGAAGATCCTCAAGAGCAGAGATGTTCAAGCCATGGTATTTTCAATAACATCATATGGATGTGAAAGCTGGACAGTGAAAAAGATAGACAGGAAGAAAATTGATGCCTTTGAATTATGGTGCTGGCGGCGAATACTGTGTATACCATGGACTGCCCGAATAACAAACCAGTCGCTACTAGAGGAGATCAAACCTAAGCTTTCTTTAGAAGCTCAGATGACAAGACTTCGACTTTCATACTTTGGACACATCATGCGAAGAGAGAGATCATTAGAGAAAGGCATCATGCTTGGCAAGATACAAGGTCAGTGCAAAAGAGGAAGGCCAGCAATGAGATGGATCAATACAATAACAGCAGCTACGGGTACCAGTCTGTCAACAATGAGCCGCCTGACTCAAGACCGAACACAATTTAGGATAGCTATCCAGATGGTCACCATGAGTCAACTCCGACTCGACGGCACTTAACAACAACAACAACGTGCCTTATGTTTCCATAGACAAAATGCAAGTGTTTGCCTGATTGTGGTTGAGCCTCTGACTGCCCAGTCACATGCCATACCAGGGTTGGTCAAGTTCCTGAGTGCTCTACACTTTTTGCCACTGGCTGCTTCCAAACATCAGTGGCTGCAAGGGGACTGCTATTTCTGGAGAGAGATCTGCTATTGTAAGTATTCTGTGAGTTTTTCTAAATCTTGGGGGAAAAGGAGTTCTTTAGATTAAAGCTGAATAATCTGTGAACCCAGTGTATTTGTTAAATCAGTCAGGGCCTAGTAGCAGCAAAGAGCTTTCAGTTTAAATTTAAAACACAGCAGAGAGCTTTCTGGTTAAATTTAGAACCCAAGACTCCCTTTATCCAAGCAAGGGCAGTGGGACTCCCCCTGGAAATTGGTCACAGATTACCTTAGAAGCACAGGACAGAGTAATGTGTAGCAGCCAGCTTTTAATAAGTCTTTTTTCCCCTCCCTCCCTCCCCAACACCCACCCACCTCTGGGATAATTGTAGCTTTATAGGTTCATAAACCTCTTAAAGGAAAGGAGGTGCCATATTCACTATCAGGTGCAGATGTTTGTCCTCATCAGGCATTCATTAAGGAACTGAGATTAATTACGTTTCAGGTGAACAAAGTACATTAAACGTATTGGGTGTAGTTCTATTAGTATAAGTATCCCTACCAACCCTTAGTAGGTAAAGAACTTAAATACCTAAATACAACCTTAAAACTAAGATGCAGACAGCAGTCCAGCAGTGAGATGGGGGCTTCCATTCTTTTGCATTGTGTGTCACATGTATGATTTTCTCCTAGTTGGTGAGAGGTCTTACATGTGCACTAGCGCAAGGAGCTCTTTGCTCTCAGGAAATGAGTCTAATCTCTGGAGGCTAGAGTAACAGACTTGGAGGACATAAGGAAGACAGAGACGTACATAGATGAGAACCAGAGGAAATGTTGTGTATCTTTTATATCTAACATCTAAGGATGTTGTAGGCACTCCACAAATTGAAACCAGTAGTGTGCAATCCTATATTTGAGCATGCAAATTGGTTTCAATTTGTGGAGTGCCTACAACATCCTTAAATGTTAGATATAAAAGATACACAACGTCTCCTCTGGTTCGGCATGGTCATTTACCACTTCGTAATATAAAGAGAACAATGTTTCTGTTCATAAATACTCATCTTACAGAGCTTCACTTTCAATTGAGGTCACTATTTAGAATATATAATACGTTATATACAGTATTTCTGCATGATCATATTTGGTTATCACCATCCCTTTTATCACATACTTTTATACAGCGTCTTTTATTTCACTTTCACTTTGATCATGCACTTAGTGCTCATACAAAGGACACTTTTTGTGCTTTTAAATCCATGCATTTTAATCAGCACTTTTAAACGTATATACAACACTAAGCATTATCTTTCTTTCCTTCATTTTGCAGGAGACCAAATTTTACTAGCACCCAGGGTGCACAGTCACATCTCCTCAGTGAGTATTAAATACGCCTTCAACTTATGGTTGCACGTTCAAGGCTGACCTACGCCCAAACAATGAGCTACATTTCCTTCATATGTTAGAAAGATACACTATTTTTAAATTATACCATTCAGCATTTTTGTTTTTAAACCAATATGTCTACAATCATCAATTCTAGATACACCCTTAGGTCTAAGCACTATTGTTTTTCCTTCGTTAAATTTTACCTGCATTCCACATTCATAGACACATTTTCTCAATGAGTACTAGATACACTTTTATTACATAACTGCATGTTTTGGGTTATTTCTACAATCTATACCAAAACAATGGACATTAGTTTTTTATATATAAGAAAGATATACTATCTTAAATCATATTACAATTTTTAATTTTTTTAATTTTTAATTTTCTTTTATTTGAAGGCAGAAAAGGTTACATTAGGTGTTTATGACTTTAGGGCTTAGACATATGATCACAGCCCAGTACATTTTTTAAAAATCCCCGCATACATAATACAAAATTGAGCTTCACTACAATATTATGATAAGAAACCCCAGGCACTATAACAATATACCATTCTGTTGTTTTTAGCAATCACAATTTGGACAGAAAATCTGTGTTAATCATATCATATTAGACATACCAAGGATTTTTCTTTTTCTTTCTCTGTTCCATTAGTTGCATCAGTACTATATAGGATTAACAGCCAGCAGCCAGCAGCCCTCCGATCCAGCCCTCCGGTAGTATATAGGATTAACAGCCAGCAGCCAGCAGCCCTCCGATCCAGCCCTCCGGCTCAGCTCTCCCGGGGGGATCGAGCCCGCCGGAGCCGGAGGCCACCGGCAGTCGCCCACAATGTGCTCTGTCCAATTGGGGCAGAGCACCATCTTTAAAAAGAAAGGCGCCATTGGGCGCAAGCCTCTTCAGCAGCCAGCAGCCCTCCAATCCAGCCCTCCGGCTCAGCTCTTCTGGGGGGATCGAGCCCACCGGAGCCGGAGGCGACCAGCAGCCGCCCACAACATGCTCTGTCCAATCGGGGCAGAGCACCAACTTTAAAAAGAAAGGCACCATCGGGTGTGCCCGCGCCTGGCGGGCCCATGCTTGAGGGCCTCGCCAGAGGGCCCTTTGGTGTGGCCCTTAGGCGGGGTCCTCCAGATAGTATCGGAGTCCAGCAGCCAGCAGTGATCAGTCCCGCGATACCATACCCTATGGCAATTTCATCAAACTGGACAACAATACGGACATCCACCAGCCCTTGAAGACTTCACTCAATGTGAGAACTCTAATATAATTTCCTAGGAATTAATGATTTATAGCTAAAATGTCAGAGCTGAACCTGCCTTAGAATTGCCATAACACTGCCACTTTGTGTTTTCCCTACTATACTTGAATATTTGCTCTCTTTACCACTCTTAGTGAGGTTGCTCCTTAGTCTCATAGCAGAGCTCTAGCCTAGAATAGAGATTCATACATCTGTACCCCAAGCGACATACTTAGTAATCACCAGCTACTCCACCTACACTGCTACTTGAGCTACACCTGCCTACAGCACACATCTGCAATACAGAGTCAATCTTCAGAGCCCCACAGAGCACTCCCCTCAGAATGGCTCCCTTCATTATCGCAACAACTAGCTTTTACCTCCTCGCCAGCCTACTCCATAGCATCCTCGCTTTCTCCACCACTGGCAACCCCATACCAACTCTACGGGGCACAGAGAGGAGATGGGCCGACACATCCCGACACCTTGAGACAGAACCCAGACACAACCTTAGCCCACACTTACTCTACATCTCACTACAGCACTCCAAGAAACCCCCACCAGAAAAACACTCGCAACCCAGCTACCTGAACTGCGCCCTCATCAATGCCCGCTCAGTCCGGAAGAAATGGCCAATCATCTCTGACTTGATATCACACCACAAGTTAGACATCCTGTTGGTCACTGAGGCATGGCTCACAGACACCGATACAGTCATCCTTAACCAACTCACCCCACCCAACTTCTCAGCACACACCTGTCACAGGGTCAACCACAGGGGCAGAGCAACCCTCGCTCTCACGAGAACCGAGCTCCAATTCCAGCAGACCAACGCTAATAGTTCCACACTGATGGATTTTATCACTCTAGCAAATAAGCACACCTCCATCAACCTAATCTATCAACCCCCTTCATCATCTCCAGAAGACCTCTCAACGATAATCGACCTGGCCTGCAACACCGAAAACCCACACATACCAAACTGGCTTATGGGGGACTTCAATCTCCAAGCCCTACCAGAAGAACACTCCAGCTCCCTCCTGAATGCCCTCAGCCAGCTGGGATATGACCAAGTGATCAACGAGCCCACCCATACAAAGGGAAACAAACTTGACCTGATTTTCGCTCCACAGTCAACCACAAGCCACAACCCACCACTTGCCATCTCCCTCACGTCAGTCCCATGGTCTGACCATAAGCTAATAAGGTTCCAGCTGCCCTACCAACAGGCTCAAACAAGATGCCAGCCTGCCTCTGATTCCTGCCCAAAAGCAAAATTTTGACAGTTCAACAAGGAAGAGATACTCAGCAAATCCCTACCTCTGTTCAACATCACAGAAGCCAATCTAGAACAACAGTCTCAGCTCCATTGCTAGCCAACCTCCAAGGGACGTAACACCAAGAAAAAGAGAGACCACCCCTTGGTACTCTCCTGAGCTAAGGACATCACCCCGCCACCTGAGAAAACTTGAGAGAAGATGGCGACGCTCTCGCACCACCAGTAATCTGGACATATACACCTCAAACCTAAGGAAACACCGCGAGAAAGTGGCCAAATCAATGAGATGCTATCACGCAGAATTACTGCAGCACTCCATAAATAAACCGAAGGATCTATTTAATCTAGTAAGGACCCTCACAAAGGAAACTTCCCTCACACAACGCAGCATGCCAGAACGACAAGAATACGCAGACTACCTACAGTCCATACTAATCCAGGCTGTGAAAACGGCATCATCCACCTCTATGAACAAACCACACCATCCAACACCACTATCCACCTTCTCTTCACCATCAGTGAAGAACATCGAAGACACCATCAACTCGATTAACAGTACCACAGCTCCAAATGATCCCTGCCCTGCATTCTGGATTAAGTCACTGCGCAAGGAATTCAGTCCTTTCCTAACCAAACTCATCAACCTTACCTTCGCTATGGGTGCTTTCCCACAAAGCCTAAAGCAAACGTCCATTAGACCGCTCCTAAAAAACGGCAAACTGGACCCCCAGAAAGTGGACTCATATCGGCCAATATCAAGTATCCCACTAATGGCCAAAATAATCAAAAAGATCATCCTGCACCAAATACAAAACCACATTGACACCACCGCGCCCTTAGATCCATGCCAACACAGATTCAGAGAGGCACATGGCGTCGAGACGCTCCTTACCATTCTCTTCAACACACTAACGTCCGGCCTGAATAAACCTAGAAGCGGCTATGCCCTAATCTTCCTGGACATCTCTGCAGCTTTCGACTCCGTCGACCATGTGCTGCTCATAGAGTTTCTGGAAGAGAAGGGGATACAGGATTCGGCCTTGAGATGGTGCGAATCTTACATCTCAGACAGATGGCAGCATGTAAGGACAGGGCACATGTCCTCCAAACCATTCCAGCAAAAACAAGGTGTCCCACAGGGATCCTCCCTCTCAGCGTTGCTTTTTAATATATATATGCAGCCCATCTGCGCAATCGCCCACTCCTTCGGCATCTCATGCCTTATCTACACTGATGACGTGTTACTCTATACGCCATTTGCCATTGACCAGCCGGACCTCTCACCACTAACTGCCTGCTTTGACGCTACAACTGACTGGCTCCACTCCCAAAACCTCAGAATAAACCACAAGAAATCTGAGGCTCTATTCATCACCAGAGACCAATCATTCACTCCACCAGCTGCTCTAAAAGTAAGAGGTGCTGAGCTTCAAACCAGGCCCACAATACGCTACTTAGGGGTAACACTCAACCAACATCTAGATATGAAATCTCATATAAACAACACTGTTAATGCATTATACCTCAAGATTCGGACAATCCCACACCTAAGCCCCCTACTTGAACCAGACGACTTCAGACAATCTATCAGGCCTTAGTCATCCCCCACTTTGACTATGCCAATGCCATCCTACAGGGACTACCGAAGAACACGTTGAATCCACTACAGTTGGCTATGAACGCAGCAGCCAGAATACTACTTGGCGCCGCTAGGAGCGACCACATAACACCAATATTGAAGCACCTCCACTGGCTGCCAGTCCACTGTACACTCACTTTCAAGATCCTCCTGTTGACCTTCAAAGCCATCAACAGTCTCACCTCCCCTTCCATCACTGACCTCATTCACCCCACGCCTCCAAACAGAGCCAGAAGATCAGTCACAGCCAATACCTATGTATTCCCAGCAAAATTACAAAATGCTCACACGCAACAAGAAGGAGGGCTTTCATGTACTATGCCCCCTCATGTTGGAATGCCCTTCTCCCCCGACATCCGTTCAATTACAGACCTCACCCAGTTCAGGAAAGCATTGAAGCACCATCTCTTCCTGCAGCATTATGGTACCATTCAGTAACCACCATCCCACAGACAACAAAACAGCAACCCCAACCCAACTACCATACAACACACTAGCACTACACAAGAGCACCACCAACTCCTAGCAGGAGTATGTAGATAGCCAGCTAAGACGGTAACTGCCTTAGCCTAGAGCTTGTATATAGTTTTCCCCAGTTAACCCAAGTTTTTCTACCCTGTCTTCTGTAAGTCCAGCACAGGTTCTACCTTTACTCAAGGACAAAGTTACTGTTATCTGTAAACCGATCTGATTTTAAAGAGCGCAGTATAGAAAAGACTTTAAATAAATAAATAAACATATATATATGACAAGTATCACGTAGAGACTAAGTGAGTATAGTTCAAACTTTACAATTCTATACAGGTGTCACACACCATATTTTTAAAAAAATTAAAATATTTTTTTTAAATTTTTAAAAATATGTTTCCTGTCTAATTATTGTTTCACCATAACATCCCATTATGTTTTTGTTCTTGCCTGCCCTGCATTTTGTGATTGGTGTTTTGATGGGTTTAATGTTCATGTTCATTATGATTTGGATTTTTATCTGTAACACATTATAATTACAGCATCAATGTACTATACCTTCATATTTTAGTTTGTATTTTTTAATTGTTCTTAACTTATAATTTGCATATTGTTTTCATATGTATCTGCATTTTTATTTTATGATTATTTATTGTTATTTAATTTTGTTTCATTTATGTAAGCTGCATACCCCTGAAGAAGGAGTTCGCCGAAACGCGTTGGGGTTCATAAATAAAGCAATTTTGAGACCACCACACATCTCTTGCTCCTTGTGTTTATCCTGATTGCCCCAGCAAGAGCAGTTCTGCTCTTCCTTGTGTTTGACCTGACCAGAGGGAAAGCCATTTTCGACCTAGTCCTTAATGGAACACGAGATCTGGTGCAAGAGATAAGGGTATTGAGGCCACTTGGCAATAGTGATCATGTTTGATTTAATAGATGAAGGAAGGACGGTAAGGAAATCCACAGTACTACCTCTTAACTTTTGAAAGGGAGACTATGGTAAAATGAGGAAAATAGTTAAGAAAAAACTAAAAGGAGCAGTTGCAAAGGTTAAAGACTTACAACAAGCATGGGTGTTGTTTAAAAATAATATCTTGGAAGCCCAGACCAGCTGTATTCCACGCTTTAAGAAAAGTGGAAAGATGTTCAAAAAACTGCCAGCAAGGTTTAAAGGTGAGGTCAGAGAGACTGTTGTTGCCAAAAAACATCTTTCAAGAAATGGAAAAAGGAGCCAAATGACAAAAACTGGAAAGAACATAAGCACTGGCAAGTGACATGCAAGGCATTGATAAGGAAGGTAAAGAGAGGATTTGAGAAGAAGCTTGCTGTGGAAGCAAAAACGCATAAGAAAGACTTTTTGAAGTACATTCATAGCAAAAAACACTGTGACAGAGTCAGTTGGACCATTAGATGAAAGAGGGGTAAAAGGGGCACTAAGAGGGGACAAGGCCATAGCGGAGAGACTGAAAGAATTATTTTCTTCGGTCTTTACTGAGAAAGATATAAGAATGTTACCCATGACTGAAGTGGTATTTAAAGGTGATACTGTGGAGGAATTGAAAGAAATATCGATACACCGGGAAGATGTATTACAACTATTTGATAAACTGAAGAGTAGCAAATCACCTGGACAAGATGGCATACATCCAAGGGTGTTGAAAGAACTGAAATATGAGATTGCAGATCTGCTATTAGAAATCTGTGAACTATCATTAAAGTCATCTGTGATACCTGAAGTTTGGAGGATGGCCAATGTAACACCAATTTTAAAAAGGGTTCCAGGGGTGATCCAGGAATTTACAGACTGGTGAGCCTGACATCAGTATTGGGAAAAATGGTAGAAACCATCATAAAGAACAAAATAACTGAACATGTAGATAGTCATGGCTTATTGGGAGACAGCCAGCATGGCTTTAACCAAGGAAGATCTTGGCCTACTAATCTGTTATGTTTTTTTGAAGGTGTGAATATACAAAGGTGAGTCAGTTGATGTAGTGTATCTCTTTGACATGGTCCCTCATCAGAGACTTTTGGCAAAACTAAAAAGTCATGGGATAGGAGGCAGTGTGCTTTTTTGAATCAGGAACTGGTTAAAAGATAGAAAGCAGAGGGTAGGGCTAAATGGCCAATTTTCCCAATGGAGAAAGGTGAATAGTGGAGTACCCCAGGGATCTGTGCTGGGTCTGCTGCTTTTTAACATATTCATAAATGACCTGGAAATGGGAATAACGAGTGAGGTTATCAAATTTGCAGATGAACAAAACTATTTAAAGTTGTTAAAACCTATGAGGATTGTGGAAAATTGCAAGAGGATCTTGATAACTTGGAAGACTGGGCATCCAAATGACAGATGAAATTTAATGTGGAGAAGTGCAAAGTTATGCAACTAGGGAAGAACAACTCAAACTATGGTTACACGATGCAAGGTTCCACATTAGGAACCACTACCCAAGAAAACGATTTAGGTGTCATCGTGGATAACATGTTAAAACCCTCTGCCTAGTGTGCAGAGGCAGCAAAGAGAAAAAATAGAATGCTAGGCATCATAAAGAAAGGAATGGAAAATAAAACAAAGGATATTATAATACCTCTGTATCGTTCCATGGAGCGACTGCACCTTGAATATTGTGTGCAATTCTGGTCACCGTATCTTCAAAAGGATATAGAATTATTAGAAAAGGTACAGAGAAGAGCCACCAAAATGGTAAAGGGGATGGAAGGATACCCTATGAAGAGAGGCTAGAAAGGTTAGGGCTACTCAACCTGGAAAAGAGATGGCTGAGGGGAGATATGATAGAGATCTATAAATTAATGAATGGAGTGGAACGGGTAAACGTAGATTGATTGTTTACGTCATCAGAATATAGAAAGGCTAGGGGACATGCAATGAAGCTACAGTGTAACCTATTTAAGGCGAATAAGAGAAATATTTTTTTCACTCAACGTGTAATCAAACTCTGGAATTTGTTACTGGAGGATGTAGTAAAATCTGTTAGTGTAGCTGGGTTTAAAAAAGGTTTGGACAAGTTTCTTGAGGAAAGGTCCATAGACCATTATTAAAAGGGACCCGGGATATCACTGCTTGACCCAATACAAGCATTGTGGAACCTGTGTATTTTGGGGAAACTGTTAGGCACTTGTGACCTAGATTGGCCACTGTTGGAAGCAGGATACTGGGCTTAATGGACCTTGGTCTGACCCAGTTTGGCATAAAATATATATATAGTACCTGAATGTACAATGCTTTGGCTGCTAGAAAAGCTGTATATAAGCCTAGTTAAATAAATATACTGTAATCTGTACTTCATATGGACCTAGAATAATCATTACTGCTAGTGATTGCTTTCAAACATTTCCCAGCAGATGCAGTTAGCAATGAGAGGAGGTATCACACCAGGGACAATAATTGGCTTGTATAAACAAACATGCTACATTCTAAACAACAGGTCTAAGAAAGTCAAATGCTGAAATTACACATAGGGTAAGATATGAAACTATAACCTCTACACAGCTGTCTACATCCTCCCAAAAAATCAGCTCTATGTGGAGGAATACCAGTCACTGTAGTTGACAGAGATTTGTAGTCCAAGACATAAGCTCTGTGTGCTGACCTAAAGTCCAGATCTGCAGGTACATTTCATTTATTGTTGTGGAGAGCCTCCTCACCACTATGAACCTCATTGCATTGTATTCATGTCAGGGAGGCTGGGAATGATTTGGAGATATATCCTCTGCCATCAGTCTGCATGAAGCCACATCAATACTCTTCAGGTTTTGGAAAGTCTGAATCATATCTCCCCTGTCCCTCCTCACCTTTGGAGTGTACATATATGGGTCCACAGGACCCTTCTCATAGGTCTACTGATGCAGGCTCCAAATCATTTGGCCTACTGTCCTGTGAACTGTTTCCAGCCTTTGCATGACCTTTGTGAGAGATGGTCTGCAAAAATGAACACAGTTTTCCAAGTGATGCCTCGCCAGCGAATTGTACAGTGCCATTAGTACCTCTTCCTTTTTGCTGGTAACAACTCCCTGTATGCATCCTAGCATGATTCTGGCTCTTGCCATAGCCATGTCACACTGTTTTGCCACCTTCAGTTCTTCAGAAACTATCTCTACAAGGTACGTCCCCTGGTCCATGCACACCAACCTCTCACACTCATCGCATACATTTCCCTTGTAGTTCTGTCTCAGTGCCTGACAGTGCACCTCTCCACATTAAAGTAGAATTGCCAAGTATTACACCATTCTACCAGCTTTTGCTTACCTCCCCTCATGTTACCCACTCCCTCAGGAGGGTCCACTCTGTCTGACATCTATGTGTCCTCTGCAAGAGGACAGACGTGTCCATGCAGTCCTTGAACAATAACACTCACACATACATAGAATGATACAGGTCTCAAGACCTTACTCTGGGGCACACCCCTAATCACCACCCTTTCATCCAAGTGGGTTCTGTCTACCATTGCCCTCTGTCATCTGTCAGTCAACCCATTCACCATCCTGGGACCCATTCCCAGGATGTGTACTTACTGATAAGCCCCCTATGAGGAACTGTAGCATAGGCTTTGCTGAGATCTGGCCAATACTACTGAGACCACTTAGGGGTATCAGAATGATCCTGCAATCACACCACAGGTTGGATGTAGACAAACACCAAAGGTCAAATCCAGGAGGAACTGTACTGGCATCTCTGTAAAAACTCAGCCAAACCGGACTATGAGCAGATGACTGACTGCATGTGCAGATAGTGACCCACAACACAGTGCAACACCACTGACCAGGTGTAGCCACAGGGTGTAAGTCACCACCTATGATCATCAGCCCTGTCTCCAAATGCACCAACACTTATCAGATGAAGCTATCAGTCATATCATGTCTCAAATGTCAACCTGTATCCACATGCATATACTGACAGTGCAAACATGTACCTACATTTACTAGTCTGTTCTGCCAGAATGGCACACAGCACTGCAAAATACCAAAATCATCCATCTACCTAATCCCATAACATGAAGAACAGTGCTACCTCTCTTCAGAACACAAACACAGAGTTGAAACAGGTAGTGGCCATGGACATCTGTCACAGAACACGTAAAATCAGTCCGTGTAAACAGTGCACACATGTGCACACAATGCTTTGGAAAGATGCTGTGGGACATGGCCGAGCTGTGAGAGCAAAGATATGGGTCAAGTATGGCATATAACCACTCAGACTGGCCACATATGCCCATATCACGTGCCATGTAACCCCCTCACAGTGATCTGTGACATGACAGCACGCAGTACAAAGGTAGGACTCAAGGCAGGTGCACAAATGTGGCAACATGGGCATCTCCATGACATGCCTGTGTAATGACATGAAGGTTCTGCCCAGCAGTGATGGTTGTGTGGCCGTGAAGGGGCTGGCAATGTGCAACCTTAAAGGGCACAGTTAGCTGCAGCCTGCAACCAGAATACCATGACAAAACACTTACCCATGAGAGGTGTGCTGTAGTGTTGCCACTGGTATGTTTGGAACACCACATATGGCATCTATCCCTGTTCCCTCAGGTGAAGGATCTGCGGTAAAAGGGTGGGGGGATGCGGCGAAGGCAGCCTGAATTCCTCCAGCGGCTACAGGAGGAGATGATGCCACCTGAAGATGGTGAGTAATACAGCATGTGTGTGACACAACAGTATGTGTGATATAAGGGCCATGGCCAAATGACCCTGTTGGACTGCACCAGCAGGCATATGTCCATGCATTGTGCACCAAACAGGATATTACCTGCACATTTAGCAATGTATGTGCTAGCACGACTGGCGTGGGGGAATGGGGCACTGTCCAAATCATATTGGAGTACACATAAGAACATAAGATATGCCATACTGGGTCAGACCAAGGTCCATCAAGCCCAGTATCCTGTTTCTAACAGTGGACAATCTAGGTCATACATACCTAGCAGTTTCCCCAAAAGACACAGGTTCCACAATGCTTGTATTGGGTCAAGTATTGATATCCTGGGTCCCTTCTTAATAATGGTTTATGGACCTTTCACCAGGAACTTGTCCAAACCTTTTTTAAACCCAGCTACACTAACAGCCTTTACCACATCCTCCGGTAACAAATTCCAGTGTTTGATTACACGTTCAGTGAAAAATATTTTCTTTTATTAGTCTTAAATAGTTTACCCTGTAGCTTCATTGCATGTCCCCTAGTCTTTCTATATTCTAATAACGTAAACAATCGATCTACGTTTACCCATTCCACTCCATTCATTAATTTATAGACTTCTATCATATCTCCCCTCAGCCGTCTCTTTTCCAGATTAAAGAGCCCTAACCTTTTTAGCCTTTCTTCATAAGGGTATCCTTCCATCCCCTTTACCATTTTGGTGGCTCTTCTCTGAACCTTTTCTAATAACGCTATATCCTTTTTAAGATACGGCAACCAGAATTGCACACAATATACATTAACATGCAGTGACTGACATGCTGCCTCAGATCCATTGTATGGATCTGTCAGCCACCCCCCAGTCGACACATATAGCTATGTGGTCATGTAACATGTGCATAGCTGTTGTGATCATGCAACAAATGCACATTTCAGAGATGGCGATGACACAGCAGACATGTACTGTAAGGCATCACACCCTTCCCAGGGTTAACATCACACACTGGATCCACACTGAATGACACTGGATCATGCATATAGAGGCCATGTTTTGTCAGCAGGTGCCTGGCAGCAAAGGTCTGTACCAACGGTGCCATCCCCTGGTCATTGGAAATACCAGTCACCCAACAGTCCCAGTCACATCCCCAGCTGAGATGCAGGATGGCAGACAGGGACTAGGTGGGCCAAGAGGACGTAGAGTCCTCATAGAAACATAGAAATATGATGATAGAAAAAGACCACATGGCCTATCTAGTCTGTCCTTCCATATCAACAACTACAACAGTCCCCTTTTTACCTTTAGAGATCCTCTGTGTTTGTCCCATGCATTTTTGAATTCAGTTACTGTCCTCATCTTTACCACCTCCACTGGGAGACTATTCCACAGATCCACTACTCCTTCCATAAAGAAATATTTCCGCATATCACTCCTGAATCTATCTCCCTTCACCCTCATCCCATGTCCCCTCATAGCAGAACTTGCTTTCAATTGAAAGAGGCTCTCTCCCTGAACATTTATGCCACGGAGGTATTTAAACATCTCAATCATATCACATCTATCCCGCCTTTTCTCTAAGGTGTACATATTAAGATCCTTCAGTCTGTCCTCATATGCTTTATAATGAAGACCACTAATCATTTTAGTAGCCACCCTCTGCACCGACTCCATCCTGTTCACATCCTTTTGAAGGTGCGGTCTCCAGAATTGCACACTATACTCCAAATGAGGTTGCACCAAAGACTTATACAGAGGCATTATCACCTCCTTTTTTCTGCTAGTCATTCCTCTCCGTATGCACCCAAGCATCCTTCTAGCTTTTGCCGTCACCTTTTCTACCTGTTTAGCTACTTTAAGATCATCAGACACAACCACGCCTAGGTCCCGCTCTTCTTTAGTGGACAAAAGTACTTCACCCCCTATACTATATTGCTCCCTTGGATATCTGCAGCCCAAATGCATGACCTTACATTTTTTAACATTAAATCCCAGCTGCCAAATTCTAGACCATTCTTCAAGCATAGCTAGATCCCTCCTCATGTTATCTACACCTTCCTGGGTGTCTACTCTATTGCAGATTTTGGTGTCATCCACAAAGAGGCAAACCTTACCCGACAGCCCTTCCGCTATATCACTAACAAAGATGTTAAAAAGAATTGGACCAAGGACAGATCCCTGGGGCACACCACTGGTAACATCCTTCTCCTCAGAGTGAGCTCCATTTACTTGTACTCTTTGTCGCCTCTCACCCAACCAATTTCTAACCAAGCAGTAACTTTAGGGTCCATCCCTAGGGTGCTCAGTTTGTTTATAAGTCACCTGACATGCTGCCTGTCAGCCACCCCCCAGTCGACACATATAGCTATGTGGTCATGTAACATGTGCATAGCTGTTGTGATCATGCAACAAATGCACATGTGTCTCATCTGTACCCACTCATTGACCCATCAGGCATGTGTGTGTTGGTAAACCTCTGCTGTATGCACAAGCCTAGTTGATGTGTCCCAGGGGTGCCCTGTGCCCAGGCCAGCCCCCATTGCATGCATTTCCCATGTGCACACACCCCTTTATAGGGCTCTGGGTGACTGCACTGTGAATGTAAAAAGGGGAAGGCAATGGCAGTGGGGGTGTACTATCGACTGCCTGGCCAGAATGTGAAATGCTCAAAGAAATCAGAGAAGCTAACAAAAATTACAGAACGGTAATAATAATGGGTGATTTCAATTACCCCGGTATTGACTGGGTCAGTGTCACGGCAGGACATGCTAGGGAGATAAAGTTTCTAGATGAAATAAATGATTGCTTCTTGGAGCAGCTGGTTCATGAACCGACCAGAGGGGAAGCCATTTTGGACTTAGGGATATGTTTACTAAGGCACGGTAATGTAGCATTGGTAATGTTACCGTGCGGTAACATCACCTGATGTAACGTTACCGCGTGGTAATGTTAGCAGATGTAATGTTAACACATGGTAATGTTATCGGCAGTGGTAACTGTCCCAGAGGGTAGACAGAAGATGGAGAGAAGGGGTCAATGGGTAGAGTGTGGCCCGGAGAGGCCCCTGCTACACTAATGCTGGAACATTAACGCCAGGACATTACCGCCAGTGAAAATCTGTTGGTAAATGCACATTTGCAGGAGAGAGACCATTTAAGTGTCAGCAATGTACAGCAGACAGAGAGCCCAAGTAAAGTGATAGTAGTGCTCCAATTGCAGCAACAGCACAGTTCCCACATATGAAAGGGCACAATGGTGATGATGCAAATGGGGCAAAGGGGGCTGCAGGAGGGACATGCAATGGGGGCAAGTGGGATACAGGGCCGACTAGGCATTCGCCTAGGTGGCACATAGGAACACAGAAATTGGAAAACAGCAAGACATCGGCTGACCAAGGTCAAACATGCACAGTAGTCTGTGTTCCATAGTGTCCCACCCAGGGGACACATACCCTGCAGGTGCCCCAAATGTCACACAGGAAACACAATGGCTGTAATGGGGCAAGCAGTGCACATCTGGGGACCACTCTAACAAGAGTATATGTACCGTCCCCAGGATATGTCCCAAACTGTTTGTAAACCCAGCTAAATGAACAGTACCTCAAAACAGCCCCTGGGAAGGCAATGCAGGGTGTGACCACATGCTGTCTGAAACATGTATATGCCCAGTAGTCCAAATTGGATACACTGTACCCGCACTGCATGCCCTAGCCTGTTCACAGACTGCTGGCAGAACACAATCTATCTAGCAGGTCCACCCGCGCCAACAGTTGCTAGATCACAAACCTGACACCCCCAGCCATCACACCCCCATGCGGAAGTGACAGAACAGTGGCAGGCGGAGATGGGGGGGGGGATGTGTGGATGTCCACATATGCCTTTGCACCCCAGACCCTGAACCTTGGATGGCCTGGGACTGCACACTACCAGCACCGACAGTATATTGCCATGTCAGCATGGCAAGGGGTGCTGGTGGCAGAGGGGGCAGTGGCACCCACCTGCAGCGGACCAAGGCCATAACCTGTTCCAGTGTGTTATGTGCAGTGCAACAAACAAGGTCTGTCTGATGAACAGCAAAGGTAGTCCCAGGGACTGCTCTGCTTCTGTGGCAACAGTGTGGTGCCAGTGTGCTTTGGAGCAGTGGGTTCACAGGTTCAGCTCCCAGCTGTGGATCCTGCAGAACATGTCCCAACATTTTACCTTGCATTGCAGTTACAACATAAACATGTGCAATCCCCAAAGCTTCAGCCAACAGGAGTACAAACACCCAAACACACAGGCTCCACTATCCAAAGCGTCATGGAGACTAAGGCTGCCATCACCAGAGCACTACTACTAGCTCCTGCACACCTTAGCAATGTCTACACTGTGATTGGGACCAGTGTGGGGGGCACAGTTGTCAACCCCCTATCTTCACACAATGCTGCAATAGGTGTGTGTATGTCTATCCATTGTTTTGTGGCCTCCTACTCCTCACTGGGCCCACAATATGCACACTCTTGCCAGAGTTAGCCTGCAAATGAGCATACTGAGGAGCAAGGTTATTGTGGGTATGGGCCGGACAGGGCAGATCAGGCAGGATGAGTCTGCATCAAGGGTAGGGCAATGGCTGGGACATCGTAGTGCCCCACCACTACCTGCATGGGCAGGGTGGCCACAGCATTTCATGCTGGAAGGACACTCTCAGTCTGACCGAGCAGTGACCATGGCACAGCTATGTTCCCACATAGTGCTATACAGTATTTGTCTCAAGTGATATTGGTGTGCCCCTTTATCTGGGGCCCAATCACTGAGGCACCTGCTAGGTGTCTGTGCTGTATATCCCAACTCTGGGTGCATGTAGTTCCTCTGTGAGGATGCAATATTTATTTATTTACATTCTCTTATATACCACGCTATTCTGCATCAGTGCGGTTTACATTGAACAAACTGAAATTACATTGAACAGGGCATTATAACTTGGAGATAACTATTTTACAGGGAACATGGGCAATGGAGGGTTAAGTGGCTTGCCCAAGACCACAAGGAGCACCTGTGGGACTAGAAACCCCAGTCCTTCCGGCCCAAGGTTGCTGTCCTTTAGTGGGATTTGAACCCCCGACCTTCCAGCCTGAAGTACCTTGCCCCAACCACTAGGCCACTCCTCCACTCCATGGACTGTCTGCAGTTAGTATTGCATGGCTGGAACACCTGGTGGGGTGAAGCAGGTACATTCTGACTGTTCCTTCTGCTGGTGAATGTCACACCCTGGTGGGTGGCAGCTGAGGTTTGCCAGGCCTACTCTCAGCATTACTGCTGCTCTGCCAGTGCCTTACTACCAGGTACAGATCTGGTCTAACCCCCCTGGATGACAACCCCTGGCCAGGGGAACAGGGGTTGCCAGTTGCAGCGCTTCTCCTCGTACCTGCGCCACATGTCCCACCACTGCCTCAATTACAAAAAGGTTTATATGGGGACAAGGGACATATATTGTAAACCACTGTCACCCAGGAGAGAGCGGTATTTTAGGCACTGCAACATATACCTCATATGAGTCTAGACACACCCCTGCCTTGATAATAGGTGGCATTGCAGCCACATTGCAACACTGGGTGGGCACTATTCTGGGTGGATCCTTGTCCACCAGGGCTAGATGTGACTGGGGCATACAGACAGACACAGGGTGACAGTAGGTTCCACTACAGGAAGCACTTGCTACACACAGGTAGCAATGGGTATCTGCAGCACAGCCTAACTCTAGCACCACAGGTACTGCGGACCTGATGCTGGGCGCCCACCCTCACACTCAGAGTGAACACAGAACCTGCACAGTGACATGGTCTGTAGCTGCTTTGTGCCAGTATCATACACTGTTAGTTCGTCATACCAAGCTGAGGTGCTAGAGAGGTGCAACCTCCATTTGGTGATCAGCCATAGACTGCTGTTCTGCATGTGCAGTGTAGCATGGGTACTGGTGGGGTTACCCTATCCTGGCACACACAGCTGACATCTTGTGTGGTGACCTGCAGTCATTCTGTATCCGGCCATTGCTGTGCTAAGAACCATGGAGGCATAGTTTACTGGTTAGTACAATGACTCCCTAGACAGAGGATCATAGGTTCAATTCCTCCTTGGTCTAATTTTGTATAGGCCTGTCACAGTCAAATCATTTTCATACCTGAAGATCAGTGCTGCCAGCCCAGAACACCCTCACTTCAGTTGCCAAACATCCCTCAGCCCAACTATCTGCCTCTGTCAGCTGTCTAGAGTCCAGTGTTAGGGTTAAATCTGTCTTTATGCCGTACAGTTAATGCTTCTCAACTTGGAGCACCTTATAGCCCTGTGGTCACCTTAACTTAGGGTACCCTAACATTCCTAGGGCACCATAAGGAGTGGAGGAGTAGCCTAGTGGTTGGGGCAAGGTACTTCGGGCCGGAAGGTCGGGGGTTCAAATCCCACTAGAGGACAGCAACCTTGGGCCGGAAGGACTGGGGTTTCTAGTCCCACAGGTGCTCCTTGTGGTCTTGGGCAAGCCACTTAACCCTCCATAGCCCATGTTCCCTGTAAAATAGTTCTCTGTGTGCTGTGCTTTCCTGTCTAATCAATGTGTTTATACCTCAAAAATTTCCTGTCATGATTTGACAATTTCCAATCTGTAATCAGAAAACGCTGCTGATCGCTGGAAGTAGCGGTATACAAAATGTATACTAAATAAATAAAAATAAATAAAATAACCTAAGGCGTCTATAAGGTGCCATAACCTAAGGCACTGTAAAGCCCATAGGGCGCCCTGACCTAAGGCACCTTAACATCCATAGGGCTCCATAACCTAAGGCGCCTTCAGTTAAGGCGCCTTAAGTTAGAGCGCCCTAAAGCCCTTAGGGTGCCGTGTCAGCTTTACTGTGCTCTGTTCGTCACAGTAAACCGCAATGTGCATTAAACGGCCAAGGCGCCATTTAACGCACGTTAACAGCCCCTTGCTCGAATTATGCCAGAATGCCCCCTACCTGCAAACATCTGTATATGGCGTCGCTGACCTGTCCGCTGCACAGTAAACATACCCTGGAGTGTGTAGCCCGGTGGTTAGGGGTAATACCATGCAATCGACACGTTCGATAGTAATCTAAAAATGGAGAAACACCTCCGCAAAACAAACAAAGCTGTTTTTCACAAGCTTAGGGTCCTCCAACCGCTAAGGAGCATTATCGAACCTCAGGACTTCAGGACCATTGCCCAGGCACTCATCATGCCACATTTCGACTACTGCAACGCCATCCTGCAGGGTCTCCCAAAGAAAACTCTGAACATTCTGCAAATGGCGCAGAATGTAGCCGCTAGGGTCATCACGAAAAAAGGCTTTGCTGATCACATCACCCCGGTATTGATTGAGCTCCACTGGCTCCCCATCACGGCTCGTATAAAATACAAATCACTCACAACCACCTTCAAGCTCCTACATAACATTGCTCCATCCTTCCTCTCCACCTTGATATGCTCACAACCACCCAACAGAAGCAGAAGAACCTTCAACGCCAACACCCTCCTCATTCCAGCCGATATAAGAACTGTTAAAACCAATACTAGCAATAGAGCGTTCTCATACGCAGCACCTACACTCTGGAATCATCTGCCGCCAGAGTTACGAGATTGCAAAGACCTAACTGTCTTCAGGAAAAACCTCAAGACTCATCTTTTCCAGAGTCATTTTAATTTGAATTAACCTAAGGGGTCTAAGTCCAGAACATATTTATGTACTCCTGCTCGCATATTGTATAATGTATATATGTATATATGTAATTAGTACTCATATACCTAACAAACCCCTCGTGTGATGTGCCTACCCTCCTGATCAACCTGTACACACCCAAATTTTACTGTACTGATTGACAGTCCTCTTTATGTTCCCCTTGTGTAATCAGACCGCTGCTGATCGCTGGAAGCAGCGGTATATAAATGTTTGCTAAATAAATAAAATAAATAAATAAATTGTGAGTTCAATTCCCAGGAAACAACAACCTCATGCATACCACATGGGATGGTGAAACATCACACCCTCAGAAAACCGACGTACCTACTCAAAATGTTTGTAATGTGTGTGGTGCCACACAAGGCGCTCTACACGTAATGTGCAGTCAATGCGGAACGCAAACGTCAGTGCTCGTACCGTGTGCTGCCCACGTATGTCCTAACATGCATAACATGCAGTCAGAACCGTATAGCACCACGTGCCATGCACATAATGTATGGACCATACATTGCAGATCGTGCACATAGAGCTGACACAGAAATGCGCGTATAGAGGATGCCATGCGTTGCACGCACAGTGGCAGATGCAATGCATGTCATCCCAATCATGCGTGTCAAACATGCAACGCACGTAATGTCACACATCCGAAAAGAATGTCACACGCGTTATTGTGCATGCTGTGCATTTGTAGCAGTGCAATGCGCCATCAAGTGAGACAATGTGTGTAGCGCCACAATGCGCGTAGCACTGCAATACAAAGTCATGAGGTACAGCGCATAATACAGCAAACAAGTTAGCTGCACGTTCCCGCCAGTCTGCGTTTTCGGGCTCTGAGCTTGAGGTGCTTGGGCGGCTCATGTGCTGTCGCCAGAGATGCCTTTTCCCAAGACTCCTCCATGAGGCAGGACCTCCAAAGGGTTAGGAGGGCCTCAGAGCGGCTGACCAGGTGCTTCACTGCATAAGCTGACTACGCACGTGAGGAAGGTGCATGGGGGAAGGTCACCAAACAAAGGAGTGCAACCTAGTAGCCAGAAATCAACACACATATCATACAAGCACAGCATGGGAAAAGGACAGGTCAGAGGTCACTCCTGGGACCAATGTAGGTGCGCCAGTTGCTGTGTGCAGGTCTGCCTACCACCAGATGGCCTCAGGGCTAAACAGAGGGGTCTATGGTTCATCCTAGGACCAATGTAGGTGCATCTACTGCTGTGTGCAGGTCTGCCCTACTCCCAGGTGGACTTAGGCCTATTGACAGTGGTCTGTGGTTGATCCCGGTGATTTGCAGGAACACCTGCTTATGTGTGCTGGACGCCCCCACTCCAAGGTGCTCTCAGGGCCATTGACAGGGGTCTGAAATTAATCCTGCAACCAATGTAGGTGAGCCTGCTGCTGTGTACAGGTCTGCCCGACTCCCAGGTGGCCTTAGGCCTATTGACAGGGGTCTGTGGTTAATCCTGGTGCTATTATAGGTGTACCTGCTTATGTGTGCCAGACATCCCCACTCCCAGGTGCCCTCAGGGCCATTGACAGGGGTCTCAGGTAAATTCTGGGACAATGTAGGTGCGCCTACTGCTGTGTGCTGGTCTGCCCTACACCCAGGTGGCCTCAGGCCTATTGACAGGGGTCTGTGGTTCATCCTGGGATCAATGTAGGTGCGCCTGCCCATGTGTGCATGTTGCCATACACCCAGGTGGCCTCTTGCCCACCTACAGGAGTCTGTGGTTAATCATGGGACCAATGTAGGTATGCCTGCTGCTGTGTGCAGGTCTGCCCTACTCCCAGGTGACCTTAGGCCTACTGACAGGGGTCTGTGGTTAATCCTGGTGCTATTGTTGGTATGCCTGCTTATGTGTGCTGGACGTCCCCACTCCCAGGTGGCCTCAGGGCTATTGACAGGGGTCTGAGGTTAATCCTGGGACCAATGTAGGTGTGCCTACCTGCAGTGTGTAGGTCTGACCTACTCCCAGGTTTCCTCAGGCCTGTTCACAGGGATATGTGGTTCATCCTGGGTCCAATGTAGGTGTGCCTGCCTTTATGTGCAGTTCTGCCCTACTCCCAGGTGGCCTCAGGCCTATTGACAGGGGTCTGTGGTTAATCCTGGGACCAATGTAGGTGCGCCTGCTGCTGTGTGCAGGTCTGCCCAACTCCCAGGTGGCCTTAGGCCTATTGACAGGGGTCTGTGCTTAATCCTGGTGCTATTGTTGGTATGCCAGCTTATGTCTGCTGGATGTCCCAAGAAGTCTCAGGGCCATTGACAGGGTCTGAGGTTAATCCTGCAACCAATGTAGGTGCGCCTGCTGCTGTGTGCAGGTCTGCCCAACTCCCAGGTGACCTTAGGCCTATTCACAGGGGTCTGTGCTTAATCCTGGTGCTATTGTTGGTATGCCTGCTTATGTGTGCTGGACTTCCCCACTCCCAGGTGGTCTCAGGGCCATTGATAGGGGTCTGAGATTAATCCTGTGACCAATGTAGGTGCGTCTGCTGCTGTGTGCAGGTCTGCCCTACTCCCAGGTGGCCTTAGGCCTATTGACAGTGGTCTGTGGTTAATGCCGGTGCTATTGTATGTATGCCTGTTTATATGTGCTGGACGTTCCCACTCGCAGGTGGCCTCAGGGCCATTGACAGTTGTGTGAGGTTAATCCTAGTACCAATGTAGATGCCCCTGCTTCTGTGTGCAGGTCTGTCCTACTTCCAGGTGGCCTCCTGCCTATTTACAGGGGTCTGTGGTTCAACCTGGGATCAATGTAAGTGCTCCTGCTGCTGTATACAGGTCTCCCTACTCACATGTGCCCTCAGGCCTATTGACAGGGGTCTGTGGTTCATCCTAGGACCAGTATAGGTGTGCCTGCTGATGTGTTCAGGTCTTCATTACTCCCAGGTAACATCAGGCCTAATGATAGGGGTCTGTGGTTCATCCTTGGACCAATGTAGGTGCACCTGCTGCTCCGTACAGGTATGCCCTACACCCAGGTAGCCTCAGGCCCACTGACAGGGGTCTGTGGTTAATTCTGGGACCAATGTAGGTGCACCTGCTGCTATCTGCAGGTCTGCCCTAATCCCAGGTGACCTAAGGCCTATTAACAGGGGTCTGTGCTTAATCCTGGTGCTATTTTATGTGCGCCAGCTCATGTGTGCTGGACGTCCCCACTCTCAGGTGTCCTCAGGGCCCTTAACAGAGGTCTGAGGTTAATCCTGGGTTCAATGTAGCTGCGCCTGCTTCTGTGTGCAGGTCTGCCCTACTCGCAGGTGGCATCAAGCCTATTGACAGGGGTCTGTGGTTCATCCTGGGACCAATGTAGGTGCGCCTGCCTATGTGTGCAGGTTTGCCCTACTCCCAGGTGGCCTCAGGCCTAATGACAGGGGTCTGTGGTTAATCCTGGGACCAATGTAGGTGCGCCTGCCTGCCTTGTGCAGGTCTGGCCTACTCCAAGGTGGCCTTAGGCCTATTGACAGGGGTCTGTGGTCAATCCTGGTGCTATTGAAGGTGCACCTGCTTGTGTGTGCTGGACGTCCCCACTGCCCGTTGGCCTCAGGCCTATTGACAGTGGTCTGTGGTTCATCCTGAGACAAATGTAGATGTGCCTGCTGCTGTGTGCAGGTCTGCCCTACACACAGGTGGCCTCAGGCCCACTGACAGGGGTCTGTGTTTCATCCTGGGACCAATGTAGATGCGCCTGCTGCTGTGTAGAGGTCTGCGCAACTCCCAGGTGGCATCAGGACTATTGACAGGGGCTGTGGTTCATCCTAGGACTAATGTTGGTTCTCCTTCCTTTGTGTGCAGTCCTGCCCTACACCCTGGTAGCCTCCGGCCCACCGATAGGGGTCTGTGGTCAATCGTGGTGCTATTGAAGGTGCGCCTGCTTAAGTGTGCTGGACGTAACTACTCCCAGCTGGCCTCATAGCTATTGACATGGATCTGAGACTAATCCTGGGACCAATGTAGATGCCCCTGCTGCTGTGTGCAGGTCTGCCCTACTACCAGGTGACCTGATGCCTATTGACAGGGGTCTGTGGTTCATTCTGGGACCAACGTAGGAGCTCCTGAATATGTGTTCAGGTCTACCCTACACCCAGACCCACCTACATGTCTCTGGTTAATCCTGGGAGCAATGTAGGTGCGCCTGCTGCTGTGTGCTGGTCTGACAGGGGTCTATGGTTAATCTTGGTGCTGTTGTAGGTGTGCCTGCTCATGTGTGCTAGATGTCCCCATTCCCAGGTGGCCTCAGGGACATTGACAGTGGTCGGAGGTTAATCCTCGGACCAAAGTAGGTACACCTGCTGCTGTGTGCAGATCTGCCCTACTCCCAGTTGGCCTCAGGCCTATTGACAGGGGTCTGTGGTGCATCCTGTGACCAATGTTGGTGCGCCTGCCTATGTGTGCAGGTCTGCCCTACACCCAGGTGACCTCAGGCATAATGACAGGGCTCTGTGGTTCATCCTGGGACTAATGCAGGTGCACCTGCTAATGTGTTCAGGTCTTCCCTACTCCCAGCTGGCCTCAGGCCTATTGACAGGGGTCTGAGGTGAATGCAGGGACCAATGTAGGTGCGCCTGCCTATATGTGTTGATCTGCCCTACACTCAGGTTGCCTCAGGCCCACCAATAAGGGTCTATGGTTAATCCTGGGACCAATGTAGGTGCGCCTGCCTATGTATGCAGGTCTTCCCTACACCCAGGTGACCTCAGGCCACCTATAGGGGTCTGTGGTTAATCCTGGTGCTATTTTAGGTCAGCCTGCTCATGTGCGCTGGACATCCCCACTCCCAGGTTGCCTCAGGGCCGTTGACAGGGGTCTAAGGTTAATCCTGGTACAAATGTAGGTGCACCTACTGCTGTTTGCGGGTCTACCCTACTGCCAGGTGGCCTCAGGCCTATTGACAGGGGTCTGTGGTTCATCCTAGGACAATGTAGGTGCGCCTACTAATTTGTGCAGATCTGCCCTATTCCCAGGTGCACTTAGGCCTTTTGACAGGGGTCTCTGGTTAATCATGGTGCTATTGTAGGTGCGCCTGCTCATGTGTGCTGACGTCCACACTCCCAGGTGGCCTCAGGGCCATTTACAGGGGTCTGAGGTTAATCCTGGGACAAATGTAGGTATTCCTCCTGCTGTGTGCAGGTGTGCCCTACTACCAGGTGGCCTCAGGCCTATTGACAGGCGTCTGTGGGACCAATGTAGGTGCTCCTACCTATGTGTGCAGGTCTGCTCTCTCCCAGGTGGCCTCAGGCCCACTGACAGGGGTCTGTGGTTAATCCTGGGACCAATGTAGGTGCGCCTGCTGCTTTGTGCAGGTCTGCCCTACTCCCAGGTGGCCTTAGGCCTATTGACAGGGGTCAGTGGTCAATCCTGGTTCTATTGAAGGTGTGCCTGCTTATGTGTGCTGGACATCCCCACTCCCAGGTCGCCTCAGGGCTATTGACAAGGGTCTGAGATTAATCCTGTGACCAATGTAGATGCGCCTGCTGCTGTGTGCAGGTCTGCCCTACACCCAGGTGGCCTTAGGCCTATTGACAGTGGTCTGTGGTTAATGCTGGTGCTATTGTATGTGTGCCTGTTTATGTGTGCTGGACGTTCCCACTCACAGGTGGCCTCAGGGCCATTGACAGTTGTGTGAGGTTAATCCTAGTTCCGATGTAGTTGCGCCTGATGCTGTGTGAGGTCTGCCCTATTCCCAAGTGGCCTTAGGCCTACTGACAGGGGTGTGTGGTTAATCCTGGTACTATTGTTGGTATGCCTGCTTATGTGTGCTGGACGTTCCCACAAACAGGTAGTCTCAGGGCTATTAACAGGGGTCTGAGGTTAATCATGGGACCAATTTAGATGCGCCTGCCTATGTGTGCAGGTCTGCCCTACACCCATGCAGCCTCTGGCCCACCGACAGGGGTCAGTGGTTAACCCAGCGACTAATGTAGGTGTGCCTGCCTATGTGTGCCAGTTACCCTACACCCAGGTGGCGTCAGGCCTAATGAGAGGGGTCTATGGTTCATCATGGGACCAAGGTAGGTGCATCTGCTAATTTGTGCAGGTCTGCCCTATTCCCAGGTGGCATTAGACCTATTTACAGGGGTCTATGGTCAATCCTGGTGCTATTGAAGGTGTGCCTGCTTATGTGTGCTGGATGTCCCCACTCCCAAGTGGCCTCACGGCTATTGACATGGGTCTGAGCTTAATCATGGGACCAATTTAGGTGCACCTGCCTATGTGTGCAGGTCTGCCCTACACCCAGGTGGCCTCTGGCCCACCGACAGGGGTCAGTAGTTAATCCAAGGACCAATGTAGATGCGCTGCTACTGTGCTGGTCTGCACTACTCCCAGGTGGCCTCAGGTCTATTGACAGTGGTCTGTGGTTCATCCTGGGGCCAATGTAGGTATGCCTGCCTTTGTGTGAAGATCTGCCCTACACCAAGGTGGTCTCAGGCCTAATTACAGGGATCTGTGGTTCATCCTGGGACGAATGTAGATGCACCTGCTACTGTGTACAGGTCTGCGCTACTCCCAGGTGGCCTCAGGAATATTGACAGGGGTCTGGATTCATCCTGGGACCAATGTAGATGCTCCTTCCTAAATGTGCAGTCCTGCCCTACTCCCAGATGGCCTCAGACCCACCGACAGGGGTCTGTGGTTCATCCAGGGACCAATATAGGTGTGCCTGCTGCTGTGTGCAGGTCTGCCCTACTCCCAGGTGGCCTTAGGCCTATTGACAGGGGTATGTGGTCAATTGTAGTGCTATTGAAGGTGCGCCTGCTGGACGTCCCCACTCCCAGGTGGCCTCATGACTATTTACAGGGGTCTGTGGTTCAACCTGGGACCAATGTAAGTTCTCCTGCTGCTGTGTACAGGTCTGCCCTACTCACATGTGCCCTCAGGCCTATTGACAGTGGTCTGTGATTCATCCTAGGACCTGTATAGGTGCGCCTGCTGATGTGTTCAGGTCTTCATTACTCCCAGGTAACATCAGGCCTAATGATAGGGGTCTGTGGTGCATCCTGGGACCAATGTAGGTGCACCTGCTGCTCTGTACAGGTCTGCCCTATAACCAGGTAGCCTCAGGCCCACTGACAGGGGTCTGTGGTTAATTCTGGGACCAATGTAGGTGCGCCTGCTGCTGTGTGCAGGTCTGCCCTAATCCCAGGTGGCCTTAGGCCTATTAACAGGGGTCTGTGCTTAATCCTGGTGCTATTTTATGTGCGCCAGCTCATAGGTGCTGGACATCCCCACTCCCAGGTGTCCTCAGGGTCGTTAACAGAGGTCTGAGGTTAATCCTTGGTTCAATGTAGCTGCGCCTGCTTCTGTGTGCAGGTCTGCCCTACTCCCAGGTGGCATCAGGCCTATTGATAAGGGTCTGTGGTTCATCCTGGGACCAATGTAGGTGCGCCTGCCTATGTGTGCAGGTTTGCCCTACTCCCAGGTGGCCTCAGGCCTAATGACAGGGATCTGTGGTTAATCCTGGGACCAATGTAGTGTGCAGGTCTGGCCTACTCCCAGGTGGCCTTAGGCCTATTGACAGGGGTCTGTGGTCAATCCTGGTGCTATTGAAGGTGCACCTTCTTATGTGTACTGGACGTTCCCACTCCCTGTTGGCCTCAGGCCTATTGACAGTGGTCTGTGGTTCATCCTGAGACAAATGTAGGTGTGCCTGCTGCTCTATGCAGGTCTGCTCTACACCCAGGTGGCCTCAGGCCCACTGACAGGGGACTGTGTTTCATCCTGGGACCAATGTAGATGCGCCTGCTGCTGTGTAGAGGTCTGCGCAACTCCCAGGTGGCCTCAGGACTATTGACAGGGGCTGTGGTTCATCCTGGGACTAATGTTGGTGCTTTTTCCTATGTGTGCAGTCCTGCCCTACACCCAGGTAGCCTCAGGCCCACCGACAGGAGTCTGTGGTTAATCCTTGGACCAATATAGGTGCGTCTGCTGCTGTGTGCAGGTCTGCCCTACTCCCAGGTGGCCTTAGGCCTATTGACAGGGGTCTCCGGCCAATCATGGTGCTATTGAAGGTGCGCCTGCTTAAGTGTGCTGGACGTAACCACTCCCAGGTGGCCTCAGAGCTATTGACATGGATCTGAGATTAATCCTGGGAGCAATGTAGATGCCCCTGCTGCTGTGTGCAGGTCTGCCCTACTCCCAGGTGGCCTGATGCCTATTGACAGGGGTCTGTGGTTCATCCTGGGACCAATGTAGGTGCACCTGCTGCTCTGTGCATGTCTCCCCTACTCCGAGGTGGCCTCAGGCCTATTGACAGGGGTCTGTGGATCCTTCATGGGACCAATGTAGGAGCTCCTGCATGTGTGTTCAGGTCTACCGTACACCCAGGTGGGCTCAGACCCACCTATGTGTCTGTGGTTAATCCTGGGAGCAATGTAGGTGTGTCTGCTGCTGTGTGCAGGTCTGAACTTTTCCCAGGTGGCCTGAGGCCAACAGACAGGGGTCTGTGGTTAATCCTGGTGCTGTTGTAGGTGTGCTTGCTCATGTGTGCTGGATGTCCCCACTCCCAGGTGGCATCAGGGACATTGACAGTGGTCGGAGGTTAATCCTCGGACCAAAGTAGGTATGCCTGCTGCTGTGTGCAGGTCTGCCCTACTCCCAGGTGGCATCAGGCCTATTGATAAGGGTCTGTGGTTTATCCTGGGACCAATGTAGGTGCGCCTGCCTATGTGTGCAGGTTTGCCCTACTCCCAGGTGGCCTCAGGCCTAATGACAGGGGTCTGTGGTTAATCCTGGGACCAATGTAGTGTGCAGGTCTGGCCTACTCCCAGGTGGCCTTAGGCCTATTGACAGGGGTCTGTGGTCAATCCTGGTGCTATTGAAGGTGCACCTTCTTATGTGTACTGGACGTTCCCACTCCCCGTTGGCCTCAGGCCTATTGACAGTGGTCTGTGGTTCATCCTGAGACAAATGTAGGTGTGCCTGCTGCTCTATGCAGGTCTGCTCTACACCCAGGTGGCCTCAGGCCCACTGACAGGGGTCTGTGTTTCATCCTGGGACCAATGTAGATGCGCCTGCTGCTGTGTAGAGGTCTGCGCAACTCCCAGGTGGCCTCAGGACTATTGACAGGGGCTGTGGTTCATCCTGGGACTAATGTTGGTGCTTTTTCCTATGTGTGCAGTCCTGCCCTACACCCAGGTAGCCTCAGGCCCACCGACAGGAGTCTGTGGTTAATCCTTGGACCAATATAGGTGCGTCTGCTGCTGTGTGCAGGTCTGCCCTACTCCCAGGTGGCCTTAGGCCTATTGACAGGGGTCTCTGGCCAATCATGGTGCTATTGAAGGTGCGCCTGCTTAAGTGTGCTGGACGTAACCACTCCCAGGTGGCCTCAGAGCTATTGACATGGATCTGAGATTAATCCTGGGAGCAATGTAGATGCCCCTGCTGCTGTGTGCAGGTCTGCCCTACTCCCAGGTGGCCTGATGCCTATTGACAGTGGTCTGTGGTTCATCCTGGGACCAATGTAGGTGCACCTGCTGCTCTGTGCATGTCTCCCCTACTCCGAGGTGGCCTCAGGCCTATTGACAGGGGTCTGTGGATCCTTCCTGGGACCAATGTAGGAGCTCCTGCGTGTGTGTTCAGGTCTACCGTACACCCAGGTGGGCTCAGACCCACCTATGTGTCTGTGGTTAATCCTGGGAGCAATGTAGGTGCGTCTGCTGCTGTGTGCAGGTCTGAACTTTTCCCAGGTGGCCTGAGGCCAACAGACAGGGGTCTGTGGTTAATCCTGGTGCTGTTGTAGGTGTGCTTGCTCATGTGTGCTGGATGTCCCCACTCCCAGGTGGCCTCAGGGACATTGACAGTGGTCGGAGGTTAATCCTCGGACCAAAGTAGGTATGCCTGCTGCTGTGTGCAGGTCTGCCCTAATCCCAGGTGGCCTTAGGCCTATAAACAGGGGTCTGTGCTTAATCCTGGTGCTATTTTATGTGCGCCAGCTCATGTGTGCTGGACGTCCCCACTCCCAGGTGTCCTCAGGGCCGTTAACAGAGGTCTGAGGTTAATCCTTGGTTCAATGTAGCTGCGCCTGCTTCTGTGTGCAGGTCTGCCCTACTCCCAGGTGGCATCAGGCCTATTGACAAGGGTCTGTGGTTCATCCTGGGACCAATGTAGGTGCGCCTGCCTATGTGTGCAGGTTTGCCCTACTCCCAGGCGGCCTCAGGCCTAATGACAGGGGTCTGTGGTTAATCCTGGGACCAATGTCGGTGCGCCTGCCTGCCGTGTGCAGGTCTGACCTACTCCCAGGTGGCCTTAGGCCTATTGACAGGGGTCTGTGGTCAATCCTGGTGCTATTAAAGTTGCACCTTCTTATGTGTGCTGGACGTTCCCACTCCCCGTTGGCCTCAGGCCTATTGACAGTGGTCTGTGGTTCATCCTGAGACAAATGTAGGTGTGCCTGCTGCTGTGTGCAGGTCTGCCCTACACCCAGGTGGCCTCAGGCCCACTGACAGGGGTCTGTGTTTCATCCTGGGACCAATGTAGATGCGCCTGCTGCTGTGTAGAGGTCTGTGCAACTCCCAGGTGGCCTCAGGACTATTGACAGGGGCAGTGGTTCATCCTGGGACTAATGTTGGTGCTTCTTCCTATGTGTGCAGTCCTGCTTTACACCCAGGTAGCCTCAGGCCCACCGACAGGGGTCTGTGGTTAATCCTTGGACCAATATAGGTGCGTCTGCTGCTGTGTGCAGATCTGCCCTACTCTCAGGTGGCCTTAGACCTATTGACAGGGATCTCTGGTCAATCGTGGTGCTATTGAAGGTGCGCCTGCTTAAGTGTGCAGGACATAACCACTCCCAGGTGGCCTCAGAGCTATTGACATGGATCTGAGATTAATCCTGGGACCAATGTAGATGCCCCTACTGCTCTGTGCATGTCTCCCCTACTCCGAGGTGGCCTCAGGCCTATTGACAGGGGTCTGTGGCTCCTTCCTGGGACCAATGTAGGAGCTCCTGCGTATGTGTTCAGGTCTACCGTACACTCTGGTGGGCTCAGGCCCACCTACGTGTCTGTGGTTAATCCTGGAAGCCATGTAGGTGCGCTTGCTGCTGTGTGCAGGTCTGAATATTTCCCAGGTGGCCTGAGGCCAACCGAGAGGGGTCTGTGGTTAATCCTGGTGCTGTTGTAGGTGTGCCTGCTCATGTGTGCTGGATGTCCCCACTCCCACGTGGCCTCAGGGACATTGACAGTGGTCGGAGGTTAATCCTCAGACCAAAGTAGGTATGCCTGCTGCTGTGTAGTTCTGCCCTACTCCCAGTTGGCCTCAGGCCTATTGACAGGGCTCTGTGGTTCATCCTGGGACTAATGTAGGTGCACATGCTAATGTGTTCAGGTCTTCCCTACTCCCAGCTGGCCTCCGGGTTATTGACAGGGGTCTGAGGTGAATACAGGGACCAATGTAGGTGCGCCTGCCTATGTGTGTAGGTCTGCCCTACACCCAGGTGGCCTGATGAAAAGCTTGGACAAAAGCAGGGCCTAATGCTTCAGGAATTACGGTCATACCAGGGGTTGAGCTCCCTTCAGGCGGTGGCAACACAATCCACCCAGTGTCTGATAATTTCCCCCCCCCCCCCCCTCCTTTTGACAGTAATGGTCCATCTCCACTTTGGTATATCTGGGGGTCCATGCACTAAGAGGTACTGGTTAATCCTGGTGCTATTTTAGGTCCGCCTGCTCATGTGTGCTGGACATCCCCACTCCCAGATTGCCTCAGGGCCATTGACAAGAGTCTAAGATTAATCCTGGTACAAATGTAGGTGGCTGCTTGAATTGCGGCATTTGGGGTGGTAATTTGTCTTGCAATGGCTGCTTCTCGGGCAGAGGCATCAGCAAATCTGTTTCCTCGGGACACTTCTCCATCTCCAGTCTGATGGCCTCGGCAATGCATTACAGCAACGTGTTTAGGGGCCCAAACTGCTTCCAACAAAGTCAATATTTCTGGGCCATACTTGACAGACTTGCCTCCTGAGGTGATCAATCCACGTTCTTTGTACAGGGCCCCATGGGCATGTAGTGTTGTAAAAGCATATTTAGAGTCTGTATACACATTCAGGCTGATTCCGGCTCCGATTCTGAGTGCACGTGTAAGAGCTATCAATTCTGCCTTCTGCGCTGAGGTGCCTGGGGCTAGAGCTGATGATTCTACTACCATGTCCAGAGTCACCACTGCATATCCAGCACATCGCTGTCCTTCAATTATGAGGCTACTCCCATCCACGAAGAAAGTTCTGTCTGGGTGGCTCAAGGGAACATCAGTCAAATCTGGGCGACTTGAATATACAGTGTCCATTACTTCTAAACAGTCATGGTCAGGAGGGCCTGGCCCAATTGGCAGTAGGGTAGCTGGGTTCAGCGTTTGACTAACACTCAATTGCAAGTTTGGATTCTCACATAGCATACTTTGATACTTCAGCATTCGGGTGTTGGTGAGCCAATGGTTTCCTTTGTGTTCCATCAGGGTTAAAACAGAGTGTGGTACAGTGACTTGAAGATTCTGTCCTAAAGTGAGCTTGTCTGCTTCGCCCACTAAGAGGGCTGTGGCTGCTACAGCTCTCAGGCAAGGTGGCCAGCCTTTGGCAACAGGATCCAATTGTTTCAACAGGTAGGCCACAGGTCACTGCCAAGACCCAAGAGGCTGGGTCAAGACTCCCAATGCGTTTCCACTGGATTCATGGACATACAGACAAAATGGTTTCTGCACATCCGGTAGGCCCAAGGCTGGGGATAACATCAATGCTGTTTTCGGTGATTTGAATGCTTTATCTTGTTCTGGGCCCCATTCCAGGGGAGATCGTTCCATTCCTTGTGTGACTTGGTACAAGGGTTTCGCCATGAGCGCAAAATTTGGTATCCATATTCGGCAGTAGCCTGCAGCTCCCAAGAAAGCTTGCACCTGTTTCCTAGTAGTGGGGGTTGGGATGCGGCATACTGCTTCTTTTCGCTCAAGTCCTAGCTTCCGGGTTCCTTTGGACAGATGGAACCCTAAGTATTTCACTTCTGTCTGGCACAGCTGCGCCTTGGCTCTGGAGACCTTGTATCCGGCTTCATTCAAAAGGTGCAAGAGATAACTTGTAGCTTGTATACAATCAGATTTGTTGTTGGTGGCTATGAGCAAATCATCTACATACTGGAGCAAAATTCTTTTTCCTGGAGTTACAGAGTAGCTTGACAGATCTTGAATGAGGGCTGCACTGAAGATAGTGGGTGAGTTCTTGAATCCTTGTGGTAATCGAGTCCAAGTGAGTTGCCCTCGTCGTCCTATGGTCGGGTTTTCCCATTCAAATGCAAACAAAAGCTGACTGGCCTCTGCCAGGCGTATACAGAAAAAGGCATCTTTTAAGTCCAAAACAGTAAAGTGAGTGGCTTCGGCTGGAATCAGTCCCAGGAGGGTGTAAGGATTTGGTACTACTGGATGTATGGTTTCAACTGCACTGTTCACTCAACGTAGATCCTGCACTGGGCGGTAGTCACCTGTCCCAGGCTTCTTGATTGGGAGAAGGGGGGTGTTCCAGGGTGATTGGCATTCTCTAAGAAGTCCATACTGCAATAATTTCTTCAGGTGGCGATGAATGCCTTCAATTGCTGGTCTTGGGAGGGGATACTGACGCACATGCACTGGTTTTGCTCCCGGTTTCAGGGTAACAAGCACAGGAGCTATATTCTTTGCTAGGCCAGGTGGATTATTCTCTGCCCATACTCCAGGTGGGGCTACAATGCTGGTAAGTATACAGGAACTTGCTGTTTTGGATGTAGGTAAATAGAACTGCCATTCTTCTTCTCGGGGGACAGTTAACACCATCAGGCCAGCAGTCTTTGAGTTGATAGTCATTTCCATATTTCCCCCTTCAACAAAAGATATCTGTGCTTGTAGCTTTGCAAGCATGTCTTGGCCTAGAAGGGGAACTGGGCATTCAGGCATGTACAGGAACTGGTGTGTTATCTGCTACCCCCCTAATTCACAGGCGCGGTTCTGCAGGAAAGGTCTTGTGGTCCTAGTTCCAGTAGCTCCCACAATTGTAACAGATCGAGAGGACACAGGGGCCACAGGCTCGGCTACTACGGAATGTTCAGCCCCCGTGTCTACCATAAAGTCCATATGCTGGTCTCCAATCTTTAATTTGACCATAGGCTCCTGGAGACCCAAGAAGAACTTGGAGCCCGGTCTGGCATAGTCCTCATCATCCATGAAATAGCCCTCGGCGACTATTCCTTCCATGGCAGTCTCATTCTGCTGAGTCTGTTGAAACTGTGCGCGCTGCATCCCCCCTCGCTGCTGGAATTGCCCCCCCCCCCCCCGCTCTCCTGGTGCTCCCACGTCCCCTCCAGGGGGTGGAGCCACGTTTCGGGCACGTATCCTTCCAATGTCCTTCCTCTTTACAATAAGCGCACTGATTTGCGCCTAAGGGGGGCCGAACGCTCCCTTGGCCCCTTCCTCTTCCTCGGGCTCTTCTGTTAGGATATCCTCCTCCGTGTCCTTCCACTAGTGCTGCAGCGAGCAAATCCACTTTTCTCCTCATCCTTCTGTCACTTTCCCTTTTACATTCTTCATCACGATTCACATATACCTTTTGCGAGACTTCCATTAGCTGCGCTGAATTCATGCCTGCAAATCCTTCTAATTTCTGCAGTTTTCGCTTTATGTCTCCCTGGGACTGACTCACAAAAGCAGTATTCACCATGTGTAAATTCTCTTCAGCTGCTGGGTCATATGGGGTGTAAAGTCTATAGGCTTCAGATAATCGTTCATAGAAAGCAGCCGGACTCTCATCTGGGCGCTGAAGAACTTCCGCTACTTTCCCAATATTTATAGCTTTCTCACCTCCCTTCCGCAGGCCCTGTAGTAAAGCCTGGCGAAACCGGGTGAGGGATTTCTCTCCTGCGTCGCTATTTGGGTCCCACTTGGGATCTTTGTTAGGAAAATCTGCAGCTGCTGCCTGCTGGGGATCTAGATTCTGGTCTCTCCCGACTACAGGGTTCTCCTCCAACCATTTAGTGGCTGCCCGCACTATCCGTGCCCGCTCCTCCGTAGTAAAGAGGGTAGCCAGGAGCTGGCGGCAATCAGACCAGGTGGACTGATGGGTTTGCATAATACTAGTCATTAACTCTGTCAAATCATGGGGCTTGTCAGTATAGGAAGCATAATGTGTTTTCCAGTTTAATAAATCTGTTGTGGAAAAAGGCACATAAACTAATCTGGTCGGTCCGGGCACAACCTGACCCTCTTCATTTTTGAAAGGTAATCCTGGGACCTGCCGCAGTGGCATTTGGCGGGCTTCTATTTTCTGGCCTTTTTTCCGGGGTCTGAGGGCGTCCCGCAGCTTAGTGGATCTGGCGGTGTCTCTGCTACTGGCGTCTGGTCTGGTGGATGACTCTGGACTGGCATCTGACTCTCCACTAGCGGATTCCTCAGGGGGTGACTGCTCCGCATCAGAGTACTGCTCAGGACTAGGGCTGCGACTTCTATGAGGAGGGGTCTGCTCTTCAAGCTTTGGAGGTGGATGCTCAGGGGGAGGCACCTCGGCTGGAGGCACGCTTGCTACCTCCGGCTCTACTCGGGGTACTGGCAGGGGTACTCGGGGTGGAGCTGACGGGACTGGGGTATACAGAAAGGCAGGTGGATATCCCGTAACTTCTGGGGGCTCTGGCTCTGCATAAATCGGGAGCTTCTCTGTCTTAGCAGGGACTCTCGTGGTAGTGGCTAACATAATCCTTTTCTGTCCCTCACTGCAACTCTTCATCCAGGGGGGCTGCTTCTCACATATGCCTAACCAGGAGTCTATATAGGAAAACTGTTCGGGACTATAGCTGCGCACTATCTTGTGCACTCGGGACACAGTTTGGATATCAAAAGTACCTTCTGGTGGCCACCCGGCATCTAGCGCTGGCCACACCCTGCTACACAATATTTCTAAACGGGGCGCTGTCATTTTGATCCCATAATCACCACTAAAACCTTTCTTAAAATTTGTGATCATACAGTTTAACGGAGTTTGCACAGACTCTGCCCCTCCCATGATGACATACAACGTATAAGACAGCAAACAGCAAGGGTAGGTAGAATGGCTACGGGTAAGGGGTCCGCGTAGCCCACAGAACAATAAGGGGGACAAACAACAGACGCTTCCTCCTGTTCGTGACTTGAACGCGGTCGCCCGGTCAAGAACTGCGCTACTGAGGAGTCCGCTCTCGCTTGGCCTGTGTTGCAAAGCCTCTCAAAGACTCTTCACACAACCAAACATGCTAGCATTTCCCAAATTCCAAAATTCCCGGGCTTACTGACTAAACCAGAATTACCAAAACTGAGAAGGCTGATGGGTTCGCCCCGCGCACTACTTGCGGGGGTACTAGGATCGCCCGTGGAAGTTGATCAGACTTCCTTTTACCTTACCAGATTTGTCTCGAGACTTTCCCAGAGCTAACTGACTAAGAACCAGAAAAATCAATACTCACCGGATCTAGTAGCTAATGCGCTGCGCAACCCGTTCCACCTTGGGTTGAATCCTGGACTCCCCTCAACCAGGGTTCAAGGTGTTGGCCAGCTGGACCCAGCAGGCTGCCGAGGCAGGGTGGAACCCTCCGATACAAGGGACCGGCGGCACCTGGGATCCTCTCCGCTGTCGGTCGGCTGCGGTCCCAGCCGGACCAAACCTAGAGGCGGTAATACGCGGTAATATTCGCTTGCGGTCTATTCGTATTACGCGTTTCCCGGCCAACGCACCAGGAAACTGTAATAGCGAAGGACCCGCAACCCCAATACTACCCGGAGTCAATGGACTAGGATTCAACTCCCTTTTATTGTATATACAGTCTCAGCACTAGCATACAAAATGTCTGAGCCCAGGGCTAAGTCAATCAACAGCATTTATACATTTCTTCTCCAAGTGAATACAGGCCAAACTTCTCATTGGTTCTGGTAGCCCACATACCTTCATCCAATAGCCATCTTTGAACCCCTTGCCCTCCCCCTGGGCACATTTCTCTAGCCCTGGCTCAAAACGCTAGACAAAATATTCTTACAATGTTCTGCTTCTCTGCTGTATTTTCAGCCTAATTGCAAGGTCAGAGCACAGCTCGCGAAAACACAGCGAAGCAGCAAAGACATCTGGCTTTCCAAAACAATAAACAGTAAGAAAGTTTTATTCTCTTATCTCACAGGAGAGAGAACATGTTATCAAGGCAGTTCAGAGCAGCTTTTCTGTCTAACAGCTAACAGCATTCTGTAATTTTCCAAAGTCAGCAATAACACTCTAAAGCAGGGGAAAAGGGCTTCAGGCCTAGCTCTGCTACATACTAGGCCATCGCCTATCACAACAATATATATATATATATATATATATATATATATATATAGATATATATAGATATATATATATAGATATAGATAGATATAGATATAGATATAGATATATATGCAAGTAGTCTGACTATATATGAAACCTAGTAAACAAAAATAAAAAAACTAAAATGATTGATGTAAAATGTTTATATACTGTATATTCACATTACAAATTCAACCCGAGATCAATAGCCACTGATAACTTCTATTACTGACACAAACTACAGTACAAGACTGAAAATAGACGTTAAAGCAGATTAGAAAAGAGCTTTAAAATGAATATTTACTACAAAATCTTAGAAAAGCATACAGTCAAACCTCGGTTTTCGTTTGCCCCAGTTTTCGTATGCTTCAGTTTTCGACATCTTTTTCCATTGAGATTTTGTCCCGGTTCTCGTCCATCTGCTCGGTTTTCGTACAATTTTAAAATGGTCCGTTCCAGGGGGGATCGTTCAGTAAAGTACACTACTTAGCTTGTTTTTGCGATCCAGACCTCTTTGCTTTCAGCGATCCTTTGAGAAATACAAGAATCAAAGGAATCAAATACAAGAATCAAAGGAGTGAGAGTGTGGCTGATCTGATGCTTCCCACACCCTCAATTAGAGGACCCCCTGCTGGGACTCCCTGCTGACGGCGAAACTTTGATCGGTCTTCCAAACATGCCAGTCCTGATGGGTCTTCCAAACTTGCTGCTGAGCATTTCTTCCAGCTTGTAATTTGCTTTCGAGACGGAATCGGAGGCTGGTGAGAGAGTCGGCGATCAGATTACAGTGCTGTATCTGTGTGTGTGTGCTGTCCTGTGACGATCGGGCAGGTGAAAGAAGTGACAGGAGCTGTTCTACTGCCTGGTTGAGGCTTCGGGGGCCCGTGCTGCTGCAGCCATTGCCACATGGCTCTGGAACGCATGCTCCGCTCTGCATTCCAGGTTGCCTGAGCGGGAGAGTGGTGTTTCTGGTGGCTGTGGCTGGTGCCTTTACTGGAGGCTTTTTTTTTTTTGTGGATCCTTCTTGGTTTTTTTTCTTTTTTTTAAAATTCCTGTGCCCAATCTCCTCTCTGGGTGTCTGGCTGAAGATCTGCATGTTGATCACTGTGTTAATCTTTCTCCTTTCTCAGCAGTTTAAACGATCTGTCCGCCAAAAATACCTCTGGGGCACCATCTTGTGGCCAGAGGTGGGATTGATTCTCTTCCTAATTGTATTTTTTGTGAATATTTTTGGGTGTCTGGAACGGATTAATTGGATTTACATTATTTCTTATGGGAAATATTGCTTCAGTTTTCATACGTTTCGGTTTTAGTCAGACTTTTTTGAACGGATTAATCATGAAAACCAAGGTTTGACTGTACTTAAAACCAGGCACTAATAAAAATGTAGCTTTATTATCTAAGAATGATTGAGCTATTAAGTGAGCTATTATTGGGGTTTTTTACTGGCAGCAGATAGAACACATTAAAGAAATCCCATCTTAGTTTATTTATTCCTGTGCTTATGCTTAACTTTCATTCTTCTATATTTCCTTCTACCGTATAATTTCAAACTATTCCTATGCACTATTTGGCTTTGCCAGTTTGCTTTGCAGAGATGGGGTGAGTTAGAGGAAAGGGGGGAAAGCTTTTCTTCAGAAAGTGAGTGGCGATGTGTATCTAAGGGGGGGGTGTTAAGATCAGTAGAGATAATTTTTCAGTTTTTAAGAGAAAGCGAGATATATTCTCTAAAGCAAGATAGTTGCTAGTTTTAAGAGAGACTAGGGAAGTGGTCAGAAAACCTCAGTCTCGCAACCTCCACTATCTACGTTGCACAGGAGCTATGTGCTCCTTGACCTGCTGAACTGAAGGAGGCAGAAAGGAGAGAGGGGAAAATGAGTGAGAAGTGAAGACAGCTGGTCAAGGACTGATAAGCAATATCAGTTTATACAAGCTTTTCTTATGCATGATTATTCCTTTGTAAAAACAACAGTTTAATTTTTCCATCAATTCCCTCCTGTTTTTTTAACACTTCTGTTGTTTTTTTCATTTCTACTTGAAATTCCAATTTCCCTAACATATTTTCGTACTCTGGTTCTGGGTTTTCTCCATTGGTTTCTCTCCAGGACTCTAAGATCATCATTTTATTCTCAGAGGGCCCCATAGTCATTTTCTTGGTGATAGCTGCCTCAATTAGTCACTGCACTAATCCCCTGACACATGGGATTATGCAGCATCCTATTGCAGTTAAGACTCCTAGGACTATGGATAAGGATCTTAGGATGGATACTACCACCCCCTTCCATTTACCAAACCATGACTCCAACCACCCAATTGGGAACGTATCTACCCCGGAGTTCTCTGCGAACTCCTCTGCCAAGGTGGTGAGGCCTTTCAGAGCCTTGCTAATGGTCCCATCTGGGGCTTGTGATAAGGAAGCTTATCATAGCTCAGGAAGGAGCTATAGAAAAGGTGAAGTGACTCTGAACAAGCAACCTGTCAGTTCTGGTAGAAATATGAAAACAGAATTTTGCCATAAAAGACTACCAGTCCCAGAATGCACCAGGTTTCCAACAGCCATTAGAGGAGCTGAAGTGAGGAAACGTGTGTTCAATCAGGAGGGCTATGAGGTAATCTCTAAGCACTCATCTCAAAGGGCAGGGCCTGATTCAGCACAGCTGCGCTGTGTTAGGGAGGATCACTCATCTAAGCAGAATAAGAGTAGAGTTTATTCTACAGATGACCATCTTCATGATCACCTTGGATATCCAGAGAATTGTCCTCAGTATCCTGAGAATCAGCTTGAGTTTGATCATCAGTTTCATCTGAAGGATCATCAGAAGCAGAAGCCAAACCGGACGGACAGAGAGGGAAAGAGACCCTTTGGAAGAAGGAAGAGAAAAGCCTTTGAGAGGTCTAGAAGAGTCCAAAGCAGTACGTATACTGGGAGGTATTCCAAGGGCCAGCATACACCATTGGACTGGGGAAAGCCAGAGGAATGGTGCTGCAGAGCTAGGAATCACCAGAGGCTACCTGTGGGGGAGATGGCTGCACGTGGAAGGGACCCTAAGACCTGTGCCAGAAGGTATGTGAAGAGAGATCCAGTGTCCAGGGATCTGGATTGGAAGGCTGGACATAAGAACTGGACTACATACTGGCCAGGCTATATAGAGAGGAACTCTAGCAGCAATGGAAGCTCAGGTATGAACACTGATCTATGCCCTAGCTATAACCTTGAAAGACAGCAGGGAAACAAGTATTCTCCTGAAAATGCTCCATTGAGAGATTCATCTGTGCCAATCCATGATATTGAACCCATGCTTGTTGAACAAGGGGGAATAATAGCAGATGAGGATCCTGTTTATATGGACTGCTCTCTATCTAAACTCCATTGGTAACTTTCTGTTATAAAGTACAGCAACCATCACAAAGAAATACAAATTTGTTCTTTAATCTACTCAGAAAAGCTCCTGAAGCAGGATTTGACCCACACAGTGGAAGGCAAGCCAGCTAAGGGGTTTCAGCTGGTAACTGCTAGCAATTAAGCCTTACCTAATTGCTTGTGAGCTAGGAGAGAATCACTTCTGTATCTATGTGGGAAATAATCAGAAGTTAACCTGAAAAGAACAGTTTGTTTCTTGCTTTGTGACTTTTCATTTGTTGTTTTCCTGATTTTGACTTCTTTTTTCCAAGTTAACACTGAAAGCAAGTAACCTAATTTAATGTGCTACCAAGCATATCTGTGTTGAGAGAAATAACCCCATAAATAAATATCTTATTGGCTTTACCCAAGAGCACAACTAAATTATTGTCAGCAGCTGTGTCTGGTGTGAATGAACTACATTGCCCACAATACCTTGCAAATCATATAGATATATGCACTTGACAAGACTGTGAAGATTCTCACCCAGGCAGCCGTCTGACAAATGGCATAGTTTTTCGGATTACTTTTGCACAAAGGGGATTTACTTGCTGAGGATTACAACTAAAGTTCAAGTTTAAAGCTGGAAAAAAGATTTTCCCTCAACTGCACTTTGGAGGAGAAGTGGTTGATCCAGGAAGCTGTCCCAGGAGGAAAAGACCCTGTGCAGAGCTGGATTCATCACTAGCACAAGGTAATAAGTGCCTGGGCATGTCTAGTGGTGGATGGGAGTAATAGAGGAGTCAAAGAGTCCCTGGAATAGCACAGGGGTAATTGAAAAAAAAAAAAAGTAGAAAAAAAACACACACCTGTTTGGAAGGTGGTGCACTTTGGGGTTTTTTTTTCTTTGTTTCTTGCAGGGATCAAGATGGATCCAAAGGAACTACCTCAGTGGATGGCAGCCCAATTTAGCAGGCAACAGGAGCTAGCACAGCAGGCTCAGGACGCTGCTATGAAAGCCATAATGGAACAGCAGAAGCCAGTGCTTGATCTGGTGCAAGCCCTAGTTCAGCTGCAGAACCAAAGTGGAACAGATGCAAGACCAGCAGTAAATACTGGTACACCACATGTGGACAGTGTGGGACTCAATCAAGGGATTGGGGCATTTAGTTTTGGGAAGCTAACTCCAGATGATAATGTTGATGATTTTCTAGAGTCTTTTGAAAGAGTGGCACAGGCATTAGCATGGCCAGAGACCCAGTGGTCAGTAAGGCTGGCAGCCTCATTAACTGGAGAGGCGCTTGCAGCATATAGAGCAATGCCAGCAGCCCAGGCTTTGAATTATAAGGATGTAAAGGCTGCTATTAGAGATCGCCTAGGGTTGTCTATTTCAGAGTATAGACGAATGTTTAGAGCTACTACATTGAGAGTGGGTGAAATACCCAGGGCTCTGAGTCAGAGAATCAGAGGTTTCGCTGTAAAATGGTTGGAGCCTGAGCAAAAGACGGTAGAAATGTTATTAGACATTATAATGCTGGAACAATTTATGTCTGCGGTCCCTAAAGATTTGCACACTTTCCTTATACAGCAAAATTGCCAAAATCTTGGAGAGGCAACCATGCTAGCAGAGAGATTCTTGGAAGCCACGCAGGCTTGCCATAGAATGGGTGGCCCTCTGAAGATTGGTGCTGAGGCAAGATGTGCTGTATCAGAAAAGAAAATAATTAAAAATGTTTCTGAAAATGAATGTACTGTATCAAACCAGATGACACAGTGGAATAGAAAGAAATGTTTCAAGTGTGGAAAATGGGGACATTTAGAAAAGAGATGCCAGACACACACTAGCTTAATGGGGGTGGATTTAAAACAGCCCAAAGAAGGATTTCTTTTGATGGTTGATGTGCAAGGAATTACCACAAATGCTTTGTTAGACTCTGGGGCAGACCAGAGTATGATGTCAAAAAGGCTTTGGAAGAGGATAGAGGCCCAAGAAGGATTTGTGCCTAGAACCCCTGAAAGCCAAGTTCACATCAGATGCATTCATGGTGCTGCAACATCATATCCCACCTATAGGCTAAAGGTTAAGTGCCTGGGGGAACAAGAGGAAGTCCTGTTAGCAGTGGTGCCTAGGCTACCCTTTGATTTGGTTCTAGGAAGAGACTGGCCAAGATTTAAGCAGGGTCTAGTGGAAGGACTAGGAAAGAAGGAGGGAGAAGGTTTAATGGTAATAGCTCCCGGGCCTTTATTTGGAAGTCCGCAGACCCCAGCTAAAAAGATGGCTAAGCGTCCAGAAGACCAAGCTACTCCAAAGCAGACATTCGTCCTAAAGTACCATAGGTCACAGAGAAGGCCCAAGCTCCTAAGCGGGCAACCCCTCAAGCTGCTGGGTTTGACCTGTGCAGCATAGAAAATGTGACTGTACCTAGCCAAGGGAGAGCCCTGGTGGACACTGGTCTCCAAGTGGAAATACCTATTGGATGCTATGGGAGAGTAGCCCCAAGGTCCGGATTAGCCCTTAAATATTTCATCGATGTGGGTGCGGGAGTAATTGATCCCGATTACAGGGGCAATATTAAAGTTCTGTTGTTTAATTTTGGACAGAATGATTATCACGTGAAGACAGGAGACAGAATTGCCCAATTGATCTGTGAGAGGCTGGGTTTTCCACCTGTGGAGGAGGTCACATCCCTGGAGAATTCTGAACGTGGAACCAAAGGCTTTGGTTCTACTGATGTCAAAGGGGTTAAAAGCCTAGCTGCCACCTGTGCCCGAGAGAGGGAGGTGAATGAAGAGGAAGATTTGGGACCCCAGGTATCTGATTGTAAAGAAAAATCAGAGCCCCAAATAGGTGAGGACCTGACAGTGGTACAACAGGAAGAAATTAGGAAGTTGCTTAAAGAATTCCCAGATGTGTTGACACCCATACCTGGGGAGACACATTTGGTTGCCCATGAAATAATAACTCCACCTGGGAAATTAGTTCGTCAAAGGCCATACCGCTTGCCTGAAGCCAAGAGACAGGAAGTAGTGGCACAAGTCCAGGAGATGTTGGACATGGGAGTAATAGAGGAGTCAAAGAGTCCCTGGAATAGCCCCATAGTCCTGGTGCCGAAGCCTGATGGATCTTTAAGATTTTGTATTGACTTCCGGCAGGTAAACGCCATATCAGTTTTTGATGCATATCCAATGCCAAGAATTGAAGAGCTGTTGGACCAGCTGGGGCAGGCTCAATACTTAACCACCCTTGATATGACAAAAGGATATTGGCAAATCCCTCTCACCAGGGAGTCGAAGCCGAAGACTGCGTTCAGCACCCCCGTTGGCCTTTTCCAGTTCAAGAGGATGCCTTTCAGACTGCATGGAGCAGCGGCTACCTGCCAAAGGTTAGTGGATCAGGTACTTCGACCCCACCAAAATTATGCTTTTGCATATATGGATGATGTCATAATCCATAGTAACACCTGGGCGGAGCATCTGAAGAGGATCAGGGCAGTCTTGTGCTCCATGAAGCAAGCGGGAATCACTTTAAACCCGAAGAAGTGTGCCTTTGCAAATAGGGAGGTAAAATACCTGGGCCACCTAGTGGGAAGAGGAAAAATTAAACCTCTAATGAGTAAAGTAGATAGCATCAGGAATTTTCCTCCTCCAACGACAAAGAAACAACTAAGAAGTTTCTTAGGACTTATTGGATACTACCGCAGGTTTATACCGCAATTCGCAGAGAAAAGTGCAATTTTCACGGATATGCTGCGGAAGAATTGTCCAAACCAGCTAAAGTGGACACCTGAAGCTGAAAAAGCTTTTTCAGTCTTAAAAGGAAAATTGTGTACAGGACCGGTACTGAAAGGGGTGGACTTCAAGAAACCCTTTCTGGTTCAAACCGATGCATCGGATGTAGGGCTAGGAGCGGTTCTATCCCAGTGTCATGATGGGGAGGAGCATCCTGTGATGTACCTGAGCAGGAAGTTGTCACCGGCTGAACAAAAGTATTCCACAATAGAAAAAGAATGTTTAGCTATCAAGTGGTCAGTGGAGGCGTTAAGGTTTTATCTTACAGGGAGAAAGTTCCAGTTGGTCACGGACCATGCCCCACTTAAGTGGTTGCAGCAAATGAAGAACCACAATGCCAGGTCGACACGCTGGTACATGGCCTTACAGGCATTTGATTTTCAAGTTGAACATCGTGCTGGGAAGTTACACAAGAATGCGGATGCCCTTTCCCGTATTACGGACTGTAGAGAAGAAGTTTCACCAGTGAAACCAGTCCGTAATAACTTAAACAGGGGGGTATGTGATAAGGAAGCTTATCATAGCTCAGGAAGGAGCTATAGAAAAGGTGAAGTGACTCTGAACAAGCAACCTGTCAGTTCTGGTAGAAATATGAAAACAGAATTTTGCCATAAAAGACTACCAGTCCCAGAATGCACCAGGTTTCCAACAGCCATTAGAGGAGCTGAAGTGAGGAAACGTGTGTTCAATCAGGAGGGCTATGAGGTAATCCCTAAGCACTCATCTCAAAGGGCAGGGCCTGATTCAGCACAGCTGCGCTGTGTTAGGGAGGATCACTCATCTAAGCAGAATAAGAGTAGAGTTTATTCTACAGATGACCATCTTCATGATCACCTTGGATATCCAGAGAATTGTCCTCAGTATCCTGAGAATCAGCTTGAGTTTGATCATCAGTTTCATCTGAAGGATCATCAGAAGCAGAAGCCAAACCGGACGGACAGAGAGGGAAAGAGACCCTTTGGAAGAAGGAAGAGAAAAGCCTTTGAGAGGTCTAGAAGAGTCCAAAGCAGTACGTATACTGGGAGGTATTCCAAGGGCCAGCATACACCATTGGACTGGGAAAGCCAGAGGAATGGTGCTGCAGAGCTAGGAATCACCAGAGGCTACCTGTGGGGGAGATGGCTGCACGTGGAAGGGACCCTAAGACCTGTGCCAGAAGGTATGTGAAGAGAGATCCAGTGTCCAGGGATCTGGATTGGAAGGCTGGACATAAGAACTGGACTACATACTGGCCAGGCTATATAGAGAGGAACTCTAGCAGCAATGGAAGCTCAGGTATGAACACTGATCTATGCCCTAGCTATAACCTTGAAAGACAGCAGGGAAACAAGTATTCTCCTGAAAATGCTCCATTGAGAGATTCATCTGTGCCAATCCATGATATTGAACCCATGCTTGTTGTACAAGGGGGAATAATAGCAGATGAGGATCCTGTTTATATGGACTGCTCTCTATCTAAACTCCGTTGGTAACTTTCTGTTATAAAGTACAGCAACCATCACAAAGAAATACAAATTTGTTCTTTAATCTACTCAGAAAAGCTCCTGAAGCAGGATTTGACCCACACAGTGGAAGGCAAGCCAGCTAAGGGGTTTCAGCTGGTAACTGCTAGCAATTAAGCCTTACCTAATTGCTTGTGAGCTAGGAGAGAATCACTTCTGTATCTATGGAGGGAGGAGTGGTCTAGTGGTTAGGACAAGGTACTTCAGGTCGGAGGGCCGGGGGTTCAAGTCCCACCTGGGGACAGCAATCTCAGGCTGGAGGGACTGGGATTTCTAGTCCTATAGGCACTCCTTGTGGTCTTGGGCAAGCCACTTAACCCTCCATTGCCCATGTTCCCTGTAAGTATTAACGTATGTGTGTCATATCCCCTCGTGTTAAATGTATCCCCCAATTGACCGCTCTGACCCGGTGAAAAGCGGAATATAAATACAGCTAAATAAATAAATAAATCTATGTGGGAAGTAATCAGAAGTTAACCTGAAAAGAACAGTTTGTTTCTTGCTTTGTGACTTTTCATTTGTTGTTTTCCTGATTTTGACTTTGTTTTTCCAAGTTAACACTGAAAGCAAGTAACCTAATTTAATGTGCTACCAAGCATATCTGTGTTGGGAGAAATAACCCCATAAATAAATATCTTATTGGCTTTACCCAAGAGCACAACTAAATTATTGTCAGCAGCTGTGTCTGGTGTGAATGAACTACATTGCCCACAATACCTTGCAAGTCATATAGATATATGCACTTGACAAGACTGTGAAGATTCTCACCGAGGCAGCCGTCTGACAGGCTGTATTGTTCGGGATGTAAGTACAACACTGCCCTCCCCCCAGGACTACACAGGCTCTGCCCTTTTCTGCCAATAACATGTCTAAAGCTAACCTATTCTCCCAGGTCTTTCGAATAGTGGCATCCAGCTGTTCTGCTATCCCTTTTACTGCATCTCTGGTATAGTTTATGAATCTCTGTTGGTTATAAAAGATATAATTTATCCAGTCCACGTTTTTATTTATTGTGGACCACCAGAATAAAGCTGATTCCAACCCTGCTGCTATCTGGTTCCGGGCCTTGAATTCATCGGGTACTCCCCGAGGCACCCCTGTCGAATCTATATATATATGATCATCAAAGGAGGTCCCATAAACATCTTTCCTTCCTCTCTAAATGCCAGGGTGAAGGGAATAGCTAATTGCACACATTCCTGCTGAAATAGTACCGATCTCAACACCTTACCTTCACAGTACCACCAGACATCCGCTCTAGCCACCTGCATCTTGGAGTAACTCCCTTGGCCATCTCCAGCCTGTGTAATGTTCAAGGTCATGGTACATGAGGACAGCACTCCCACAGCCCTGGTGAAATTTTCCCCCTGCCTGCTGAGACAGGCAGAGTGATTTTCTCCTGCTGCAAAGAATCTTGGAAGAATGCCTATGTCCTTTTCTTTCAGATCTGGAAACATCCTTGCCAAGGCCTTACAGTTCTCCTGGCCCCAGGCCATCTCATTCTGGAACAGGGCTAGCATACAGTACATCCCGTCTGGGTCTGATCTCCAGTTGAGTCAAAATGGTACTACCTGTGTAAGAGGTCTCCCCAAGACACATGCATAGCAATTGCTTTTGTTAAAACTTTTCACAGTATATTTGACCCACTCCATCCAGGCATTTAGTTCTTGGTATCCTGTTTCCACCTCAAAGGTCCGCTGTAAATCCTTAACTTCTATTATCTTTCTAACCTAGGGGTCATTGGGAGGCTTCCACTGTTCTATCCTGGGAGCGCTAGGGAGTGGGGAAAGTGGGGGAGGGGGTTTCCTTACTACTATCCTAAACCTTCCTTGGGGGTCTGTTCCTAAGATCCAGGCCCCCAACCCATAGGTTCTATGCACTTCAGCGTCTCCTCTCAGGACTGTGAGAGCTATGGGGTTGCATTGCAAGTGCTGACAGTGACTACTTACGGGATCTTTATGGAACACTATTTGTGTCTTAAGGGGCTGTCCCTTCCCACCTGTTGGGGGTCCACCCCCTTCCTCCCGTGGTCCACCATACATTTGATCACCCAGAGCAGGGAGATGCCATACTTAATCGCCTTTTCCTCTCTGGACATAGATATTTTATTTCATGACTTAATTCCCTTTGTCTCTTTAAGTTCCCACAGGGGAATATTTGGCAAGTATCCAATCGTATGACCTGGGGTGTATTTCCCTCAGTAATATTAACCCACATTCCTACTGGGTACCCCCCCCCCCTCCTCTCCATTGGTCATCCTCCCGTAAATCTCTATCTGTGACCAGGGGGGGTTTCTTCTGGGGGGGGGGGGGCTAAATTTCACAGAGACTTCTGGAAAATTTATCAGGGCTATTAATATTACCAGGAAATATTTCCTCTGTGCCCTCACTGGCTCCATTCTGGCTCTTCCTTTTCCTCCCACACAATAATGATTTCTTAAAGATACAAATTATAATAATTCCTAATATACAGCCTGCTACTAGGATTCCTATTTCAATGACAGTTATCTCCTCCCCCAATGTCATAGTATTATGTTCAAGAGCATATAAAAGAAATATATCACATTTATGCTTATCATGCACAATTTGGCTAAAAGCAATATTTCTAAAACAGTCCACTCTTCTTCAATAATCATAGCTCACGCTACAAAACGATCTGGACACAATTCACCGTTTCACTGACTCCTTAAGTCTCAGGAACCGCCTCCTTCTGCTGGATGGAAAGTTATTGTCTTTTTAGTCTTATAATAAGGGGGTCCTCGGTTGTACCCTCCAGGCTTCTGGGGTCTGAGTTGGAGCTGGAGTTGCGACAGGTCCCTTGACTCGGGTGTGGTGGGTCCAATCCGCACAGCTGTTCGTACTGCTGTTTCTGTGGTGAGCAGGACTTGGTATGGCCCCTCCCAAGCAGGCTGTAGCTTTGTTTCTTTTCAGGAAATCAGGACCCACTCCCCGGGCAGGATCGAATGGGCAGCAAACTCAAGGGGTGCAGTCTGGGCAAGTAACAGGACAGTGCCAGCACATATTTTCGGATGAATATATCGTTGGTCTCAATTACAGGGATCGCCCCCTGCCCCCCAAAATAAGGGAACCTGAACCGCATTTCGTATGGAGACAGCCCCAAATCTTTCCTGGATGCTGTTCTAATACGAAGTAATGCAAGGGGCAGACATTTAGTCCAGGGTAATTTGGTCTTCAACATCAGCTTGGCCAGCTGCTTTTTCAAGGTCTGATTCATATGCTCCTCCCTTCCCGAGGAGAGAGGATGCCATGGGGTATGTAATCCCAGGTTGTACCCAATTGATTCATTACCCCCTGTAACACCTGGGAGGTGAAGTGACTCCCCCTATCGGAATCTACCCTTTCTATAATTCCATATCAGGGGATCACTTGTTCTAGTAACACTTTAGACACTTCCCCTGCTGTGGCTGCGACAATGGCCTTGGGGTATGCCTCCACCCATCCTGTTATACAATTACCAGAATGTATTTGAGCCTCCCCGACCCTCGGGAGCTCTGTAAAATCAACCTGCACATTCTGAAAAAGTCTTAAGCTAGGTTTTTGTCCTCCTAGGACTTATTTTCTCAACACTTTCTTATTAATATTTTACACACCATACACCCCTCATACACTTGTTTGGCCACAGTATAAATTCCCACACATCGGTATTTTCACAAAATCAAATCACACATCGGCTGCACTACCCAGTGACTGCTTTGATGCAAAATGCTCATGATTTCTCTGGAAATTTGTTTGTTCACTATCCCCCTCCCATCCGGCAACAGCCACCTTCCTTCCTCAATTTTTATTGCTCCCATTTCCCCTAGGGCTTGTTCTTCTTTCCCTGAGAACTTTAGGATTAGCACCTTGAGAGGAACGGATGGGGTTAATGTGTGTATTGTAATGGGCTTTGAGCTTAAAGCAGCCTCTTTTGCTGCTTCATCTACTAGCAGATTTCCCCGTGCTTCCAGAGTTGCTGCTCTCTGATGTCTCTGTACATGCACTACTGCAATTTCATCTGGCAGCATTAAGTTTTTCTAAGACTTGCCTTACTAACTCTTCATGAATTAGCTCCTTTCCTCTGCTATTTACTAAACCCCTCTCCTGCCAGATTGTCCCAAAGGTTTGTACCACCCCAAAGGCATACCTGGAGTCTGGGTACACAGTACCTGCTTTCTGGGCCAGTGAGAGGAGTGCCTGGTTAAGGGCATAAAGTTCACAAGTTTGCGCTGACCAATTATTGGGTAACCTCCCTGATTCCAAAAGGGTTTCCCCAATTCCACTGACCACTGCATACCCATTATGCCTCTTCCCTCCTATGACCCTGGAAAATCCATCAATGAACAATCGTTCCCCTGCATGGAGGGGAATATCACTCAGGTCTGGACGTACCTTAGTCTGGTACTCTATCACATCCAAACAGTCATGCTCAGGTTCCACAGCCTCCCCTTCCCCTTTCCAGATCAATCTATTAGGTTCTTTTTCTAATAGTTTCAAGTATAGACGCTTGGTCTTTTGTGCATAGGAATCTATCCACAGCTGGCAATATCCGGTCAATCCTAGGAACTTTCTGAGCTCCTTCTTAGTCATTGGTAAGGGTAATTCCGTTATACCTTTTACCTGTTCGGGATTCAATTTTCTCTTTCCCTCCCTGATTAAGTGCCCCAAGTATTGAACCTCCCTTTGAACATACTGAAGTTTACTTTTAGACACCCTCAAACCTTGTTTTCCCAGGAAGTTTAATAGGTCATTAGTGGCTGCTGACACTATCTTTTCTTTAGTTCCAGAGATCAAAAGATCATCCACATACTGAAGAAGCTTCACCTCCTCAGGTATCGCAAAGGCCTCTCAGACCTGCTGCAGGACCTGGGTGAATAGATTTGGGGATTCCTGAGGGAGTACTGTCCACCTATATTGCTGTTTCCTCTCCGTGTATGGGTTCTCCCACTCAAATGCAAATAAATCCCTGCTTTCTACCGCTAGGGGGCAGGGTTTCAAATCCACCACACTGAACCACTTGTGTTCATGTGGAATTTTGCTCAGCAGTGTATAAGAGTTCAGTATCACAGGGTGTCGGGTCTGAACAATCTTATTCAAGCTCCTTAAATCCTGCACCAGCCAGTATGTTCCATCCAACTTCCTTACGGGCAGGATAGGGGTGTTGTAGGGAGACATGCAGGGCTCTAGTAACCCATCTCTTACTAGGCCCTCTTTTACTGGGGTCAGTCCCTTCCGTCCTTCTGACGGGATCGGGTACTGTCTCTGCCTCACTACCTCCCCTTCCTTCTTTAATGTTATTTTCAATGGGGGTATCTGTAGCCCCCCTCTATTCCCATCCCGCACCCATACTTGAGGATCAATATCCTTTTCACTTTCCTCTGTCAGGACCCCTATAACTGGCATTATTTGGTGGTCGGCTATCTCCAATCTTAATCCTAGTTTCACTATGAGGTCCCTTCCCAGAAGGTTACTGCCAATTCCAGGTATAAATAACAGGTCTTCCTGGACCTGTTCTTGATCATTTTCTCGAAGACAGAGACAGCAAAGTCCTACCTCTTCACCCCCGAGACCACCGACTGGTCTTTAGTCAGTGTTTCTCCTTGGGGTTTAAAATTTAATGAAGATCTTGCCGCCCCCGTATCTATAAGAAACACCACTTCCTCCCTCCTCACTGGTGAAGAGACTTAATAGTGACATTAACTCACCCCACGTATAAATGTTAGAACCCAAAAACTGGTCCATCTGTTCAGCTAAAGCTAGGGGATCTTCAATCAGGGACTTCATTTCTCTTTTGAAATCTCTAACTTCTAGACTGGTCAGGGGAGAATTTACATTGTTGTGACCCATGGGCACCTCCCATAAGGGGTACATGGGTGGTTTTTCTAGTATACTTTCAGATAGATCCACTAACCATCCCTCCTTGCCTTCTTCATTCTTTTTTATCTCGGTCTTTCTGCTGCTAAGGCGGGAACTGGTCCTGGTCCCTAGTGGCTTACCTCCCTCCTCACTGGATGGGTTTTTCCTTTCATTTTTCACCTGAACTTCCTTAGTTTCCTTCCTTTCCTCTTCAAGATCTTCAGAACCGGATCCAGGGTCGAGTCCGTTCGGATACTCTCCTCGCCCTTCAGCCCGGAACCCAGCCCATCTGCTCTGGTGGAGAGTGAGGAATCACCCTGATTCTCCTTTTCCCTTGCTTCTTGCCTTCCGTGCTCACCTTGGGGTAAGTACGGCAGAGCCAGGGTACCAGGGAGGTTGTGGACTGGAGGAGTAGTGGATAAGGAGGGGGTAAGTATTCTAACGGGTCCCATGACTTACCCCGATTCTCATTTTTTCCCTTACTTCTCCTAGGCTTAGTTCTCAAGGGGAACATCTGCTCTGAACCCTCCCCACACCAACACTCTGCATACGGGACTTCCTCATTCCCCACCCCTGGTTTACTTTTTACATACATATTTAAAGCTTTACAGATCCAGTCCTCCTCTGCCCAATACTTGGGCCAAAATACAGCAGGAGGGCAGATACTCTCTTAGGTCCAGATCAAACAACAATATACAATCATCTTTTGCCTATCCTTATCCCTGGTTAGCTTATTCTCTTTCCAATATTTCAACATCCTACCCAGAGGACTATTTGAGGGGATATCGGCTAGCTTAATTTTCCTAGCTCCCTCTCCCTGCCCCTTTTTAAAACTTAGGTTTCCCCCCATTCTATCTATTTATTATCTCACTGAGACTTATTGCACGTGCTCTGCCTCTTCGCTTCGTCCGTCTCCGGCTGTCCCCCTCGCGGGAGTACAGAACCGTGGATCAGGACTCCACACTCGCTTCATACGCAATTGTACGTCTCACTCACACACAAGCAGTCTCAGTACCCGATAGAATGGCCCATCCACCAAGGTAATTACAAAAAGTCACACTTTTTCTTACCTTGGTCTGTGCACAGAATTTTCTTGGTTGCTTCTGCAGTGTTTTTAATTTATCACTTCTCACACTCTGGTTCACAACACCTCTGGTTTTTGTTTAGCTCTGTGATCATTACCAGCCAGCAGGGGAATCTCTCAGCAGGGAGGGAAGTGAGACTGTTGAACTCAAGAGGACACGTCTTCACGTCCCTTCCCAGCAGGAGTCCCCCTCCTGTGGTGGGATCACGGAACGAGCCCCCAAGCTGTTAGAAATACTTTTACCTTTACCTGTAGCCAATTTCCCTATGGCCAATATGACCAATGAGACTCAGAGAGGAATATTTGTGAAGCAGATGTATTGCGCAATACGTTGTCTAGACAGCGAGTACCTTCACAGCATCATGCCTTAAGTGAGGTACGCCCCTTGCTTGGGATACCTTACTTTTATCCTTTTTCTTTGAACATTCCCCTTTCCTCGTGCTTAACCTGGCTTATCCCCTTATAGGGGTTTTCTGGCCTTCCTTTGACCTGCTAGTTCTGGCCCCTCCCCCGGGTGGGGGGGGGGGGAGAGCAGCCTAGGTGTTAGAAAGAGGAAGTATGAAAAGGCAGCCTAGGTGTTAGAAAGAGGAAGTATGAAAAGTTCTTACAATGTAATTTTTAACTTCTTCCAACAATTTAATTGTACACACTATATATATATATGTATATATATATATATATATATATATATATATATATATATATATATATATATATATACATATACAAGTAGTCTGACTATATATGAAACCTAGTAAACAAAAATAAAAAAACCTAAAATGATTGATGTAAAATGTTTACATGCTGTATATTCACATTACAAATTCAACCCGAGATCAATAGCCACTGATAACTTCTATTACTGACACAAACTACAGTACAAGACTGAAAACAGGCGTTAAAGCAGATTAGAAAAGAGCTTTAAAATGAATAATTACTAAAAAATCTTAGAAAAGCATTTTTAAAACCAGGCACTAATAAAAATGTAGCTTCATTATCTAAGAATGATTTAGCTACTAAGTGAGCTATTATTGGGGTTTTTTTACTGGCAGCAGATAGAACACATTAAAGAAATCCCATCTTAGATTATTTATTCCTGTGCTTATGCTTATTAACTTTCATTCTTCTATATTTTCTTCTACCGTATAATTTCAAACTATTCCTATGCACTATTTGGCTTTGCCAGCTTGCTTTGCAGAGATGGGGTGAGTTAGAGGAAAGGGGGAAAGCTTTTCTTCAGAAAGTGGGTGGGGATGTGTATTTCAGGGGGTGTTAAGATCAGTATAGTTAATTTTTCAGTTTTTAAGAGAAAGCGAGATATATTCTCTAAAGCAAGATAGTTGCTAGTTTTAAGAGAGACTAGGGAAGTGGTCAGAAAACCTCAGTTTCGCAACCTCCACTATCTAAGTTGCACAGGAGCTATGTGCTCCTTGACCTGCTGAACTGAAGGAGGCAGAAAGGAGGGGGGGGGGGAAAGGGAGACTGCTGAGAGAGAAGTGAAGACTGCTGGTCAAGGACTGATAAGCAATATCAGTTTATACAAGCTTTTCTTATGCATGATTATTCATTTGTAAAAACACCAAAACAACAGTTTAATTTTTCCATCATTTCCAAATAGTCCCTTTGTTTTCGATTCCACGCATCTGGATTTTCTTTTTCATTCCTTTGTCCTGTCATATCTGCACTCTGACCTGTGACCCTTTATGGACTTGTGTATAAACATATTCAACTTTCACCCTGTCTGTTTTTTTATCACCTATTTTTAAGAAATTATAGAAAATATATTTTATTAGTTCTCTGGTATTCTGACAGTTTCCACACTAGGGCTCAGTAGGCCCCATGTCAAACTGACATAACCATACTAAATGTCTTTCTCTCCTGTGTTCTGTAGATAAGTGTGTTTTCTCAAAATTGCTACCATCTGATGTCATCTGATAAAACCTAATGCTCATAGCATCGCACAACGCACATGCAGTACTAATTGCTGGCATTTGTACTGTTAACTCCTTTCCTTCTGGCTCTCACAGTGGCCTCAGGCCTAATGACATGGGTCTGTGATTCATCCTGTGACCAGTGTAGGTGCGCCTGCTAATGTGTTCAGGTCTTCATTACTCCCAGGTGGCCTCAGGTCTAATGACAGGGGTCTGTGGTTTATCCTGGGACCAATGTAGGTGCGCCTGCTGCTTTGTGCAGATCTGCCCTACTCCCAGGTGGCCATAGGACTATTGACAGGGCTCTGTGGTCAATCCTGGTGCTATTAAAGGTGTGCCTGCTTAAGTGTGCTGGACATCCCCACCCCCAGGTGACCTCAAGGCTATTGACAGGGGTCTGAGGTTAATCCTGGAACCAATGAAGGTGCGCCTGCTGATGTGTGCAGGTCTGCCCTACTCCTAGGTGGCCTCAGGCCTATTGACCTGGGTCTGTGGTTAATCCTGTGACCAATGTGGATGCGCTGCTGCTGTGTGCAGGTCTTCCCTACTCCCAGGTGGCCTTAGGTCTATTGGCGGGGTCTGTGGTTAACCCTGATGCTATTTTATGTGCACCTGCTCATGTGTGCTGGACGTCCCCACTCCCAGGTGGCATCAGGGCCATTAACAGGGGTCTGAGGTTAATCCTGGGACCAATGTAGTTCTGCCTGCTTCTGTGTGCAGGTCTGCCCTACTCCCAGGTGGCCTCAGGCCTATTGATAGGGGTCTGTGGTTCATCCTGGCACCAATGTAGGTGTGCCTGCCTATGTGGGCAGGTTTGCCCTACACCCAGGTGGCCTCAGGCCTAATGACAGGGGTCTATGATTCATCCTGGGACAAATGTAATTGCGCCTGTTGCTGTGTTCAGGTCTGCCCTACTCCCAGGTGGCCTCAGGCCTATTGACATGGGTCTGTGGTTCATCCTGAGACCAATGTTGGTGCGCCTGCCCATCTGTGCAGCTCTGCCCTACACCCTGGTGGCCTCAGGCCCATCGACAGGGGTCTGTGGTTAATTGTGGGACCAATGTAGGTGCGCCTACTGCTGTGTGCAGGTCTGCCCTACCCCCAGGTGGCCTCAGGCCTAATGACAGGGGTCTATGATTCATCCTGGGACAAATGTAATTGCGCCTGTTGCTGTGTTCAGGTCTGCCCTACTCCCAGGTGGCCTCAGGCCTATTGACATGGGTCTGTGGTTCATCCTGGGACCAATGTAGGTGCGCCTGTCTATTTGTGCAGGTCTGACCTACACTCAGGTGGCATCAGGCCTAATGGGAGGGGTCTATGGTTCATCCTGGGACCAATATAGGTGCGCCTGCTACTGTGTACATGTCTTCTCTACTCCCCGGTGGCCTCAGGCCTATTGACAGGAGTGTGTGGCTCTTTCCTAAGGCCAATGTAGGTGCTCCTGCGTATGTTTGCAGGTCTGCACTACACCCAGGTGGCCTCTGGCCCAATGACAGGGGTCTGTGGTTAATCCTGGGACCAATGTAGGTGCGCCGGCTTCTGTATGCAGGTCTAATCTACTCCCAGGTGGCCTCAGGCCTATTGACAGGGTCTGCAGTTCATCCTGGGACCAATGTAGGTGCGCCTGCCTCTGTGTGCAGGTCTGATCTACTCCCAGGTGGCCTCAGGTCTATTGACAGGGTCTGCAGTTCATCCTGTGACCAATGTATTTATTTATTTATTTATTTGCTTTTCTTATATACCGCGCTATTAAGATCAGTGCGGTTTACATTACAACTGAACAATGCAACAATGTTTTTTTACATAACACAATGTGCTTACATAGAACAGGGGTACAGTCATAACGGGAGAATAACGGGGGAAACTATTTATAAGATATATACATATAAAATTTACATAGAGTTATATACAACTGATGATTGGTTATAGCTAGATCAGATGGGGGGCAGGATATAGCCATAGGAAGAGGGCGGCCAACCGTTTTCATGTTGGGTTAGTGCGTTGGGATGATTAGAATAGGGGGTGGATGCCTGCAACTTGTGTAGGTGCGCCTGCTGCTGTGTGCAGGTCTGCCCTATTCCAAGGTGGCCTTAGGCCTATTGACAGGGGTCTCTGGCTAATCCGTGTGCTATTGTAGGTGCACCTGCTCATGTGTGCTGGACGTCCCCAATCCCAGGTGGCCTCAGGGCCATTGACAGGATCGGAGGTTAATCCTGGGGCCAATAAAGTTAAGCCTGCTGCTGTGTGCAGGTCTGCCCTACTCCCAGTTGGCCTCATGCCTATTGTCAGGGGTCTGTGGTAATCCTGGGACCAATCTAAGTGTGCCTGCCTATGTGTGCAGCTCTGCCCTACACCCAGGTGGCCTCAGGCCCATCGACAGGGGTCTGTGGTAATCCTGGGACCAATGTAGGTGTATCTGCTGCTGTGTGCAGGTCTCTCCTCCCCCCAGTTGGCCTCATGACTATTGACGGGGGTCTGTGGTTCATCCTGGGACCAATGTAAGTGTGCCTGCCTATGTGTGTAGGTCTGTCCCAAACCCAGGTGGCCTCAGGTGTAATGACAGGGCTCTGTGGTTCATCCTGGGACCAATATAGGAGCGTCTGCTGATGTGTTCAGGTCTTCCTTACTCCCAGGTGGCCTCAGGCCTAATGACAGGGGTCTGTGGTTCATCCTGGGACCAATGTAGGTGCTCCTGTCTAGTTGTGCAGGTCTGCCCTACACCCAGGTGACCTCAGGCCCACTGACAGGGATCTGAGGTTAATCCTGGGACCAATGTAGGTACGCCTGCTGCTGTGTACAGGTCTGCCCTACTCCCAGGTGGCCTCATGCCTATTGACAGGGGTCTGTGGTTCATCCAGGGACGAATGTAGGAGTGCCTGCCTATGTGTGCAGGTCTGGCCTACAGCCAAGTGGCCTCAGGCCCACTGACATTGGACTATGGTTAATCCTGGGACCAATGTAGGTGCACCTGCTGCTGTGTGCAAGTCTGCCCTACTCTCAGGTGGCCTTATGCCTATTGACAAGGGTCTGTGGTTTATCCTGGTGCTATTTTAGGTGCGCCTGCTCATGTGTGCTGGACATCCCCACTCCCAGGTGGCCTCAGGGCTATTGACAGGGGTCTGAGGTTAATCCTGGGACAACTTTAGGTGCGCCTGCTTCTGTGTGCAGGTCTGGCCTACTCCCAGGTTGCCTCTGGCCTATTGACAGGGATTTATGGTTAATCCTGGGACCAATGTAGGTGCACCTGCTGCTATGTGCAGTTCTCCCCTACCCCCAGGTGGCCTCAGGCCTATTGACAGGGTTCTGTGGTTTATCCTGGGACCAATGTAGGTGTGCCTGCCTATGTGTGCAGGTCTGTCCTACAGCCAGGTTTCTCAGGCCAAACGACAGGGGTCTGTGGTTAATCCTGGGACCAATGTAGGTGTGCCTGCTGCTGTGTGCAGGTCTTCCCTACTCCCAGGTGGCCTCAGGGCTATTGACAGGAGTCTGAGATTAACCCTGGGACTAAGTTAAGTTTGCCTGCTGCTGCGTGCAGGTCTGCCCTACTCCCAGGTGGCCTCAGGCCTATTGACAGGGGTCTGGGGTTCATCCTGGGACCAATGTAGGTGCGCCTGCTTATATGTGCAGGTAGCCCTACACCCAGGTGGAATCAGACCCACCGACATTGGACTATCGTTAATCCTGGGACCAATGTAGGTGCGCCTGCTGATGTGTGCAGGTCTGCCCTACACCCAGGAGGCCTCAGGCCTATTGACAGGGGTATGTGGTTCATAGTGGGACCAGTGTATGTGCGTCTGCTGATTTGTGCAAGTCTGCCCTACTCCCAGGTGGCCTTAGGTCTATTGGCGGGGTCTGTGGTTAACCCTGGTGCTATTGAAGGTGCGCCTGCTTATTGGTGCTGGACGTCCCCACTCCCTGGTGGCCTCAGGGCTATGGACATGGGTCTGAGGTAAGTCCTGGGAAAAATTTAGGTGTGCCTGCTGCTGTGTGCAGGTCTGGCCTACTCCCAGGTTGCCTCAGGCCTATTGACAGGGGTCTGTGGTTCATCCTGGGACCAATGTTGGTGGGCCTGCCTATGTGTGCAGCTCTGCCATTCACCTAGGTGGCCTCAGGCCCATCGACAGGGGTCTGTGGTTAATCCTGGGACCAATGTAGGTGCACCTGCTGCTGTGTGCAGGTCTCCCCTACCCCCAGGTGGACTCAGGCCTATTGACAGGGGTCTGTGGATTATCCTGGGACCAATGTAGGTGCGCCTGCCTATGTGTGCAGATCTGTCCTACAGCCAGTTTTCTCAGGTCAAACGACAGGGGTCTGTGGTTAATCCTGGGACCAATGTAGGTGTGCCTGCTGCTGTGTGCGGGTCTTCCCTACTCCCAGGTGGCCTCAGGCCTATTGACAGGGGTCTGTGGTTCATCCTGGGACCAATGTAGGTGCGCCTGCTTATGTGTGCAGGTAGCCCTACACCCAGGTGGCCTCAGACCCACCGATATTGGACTATGGTTAATCCTGGGACCAATGTAGGTGCGCCTGCTGCTGTGTGCAGGTCTGCCCTACTCCCAGGTGGCCTTATGCCTATTGACAAGGGTCTGTGGTTACTCCTAGTGCTATTGTAGGTGTGCCTGCTCATGTGTGCTGGACTTCCCCACTCCCAGGTGGCCTCAAGGCTATTGACAGCGGTCTGAGGTTAATCCTGGGACAAATTTAGGTGCACCTGCCATGACAAAATTACTGTACATATTCATGGCTTAATGGGAGACAGACAACATGGCTTTAGACAAGGAAGATCTTGTCTTACTAATCTGTTATGTTTTTTTGAAGCTGTGAATAAACAGGTAGACAAAGGTGAGTCAGCTGATATCGTTTTTCTGGACTTTCAGAAAGCCTTTGAAAAGGTCCCTCATCAGAGACTTCTGGCAAAGCTAAAAAGTCATGGGATAGGAGTCTGTGTACTATTGTGGATCAGGTACTGGTTAAAAGATAGAAAGCAGCAGGAAGGGCTAAATGGCCAATTTTCCCAATGAAGAAAGGTGAATACTGGTGTACCCCAGGGATATGTGCTGGGTCTGCTGCTTTTTGACATATTCATAAATGACCTGGAAAAGGGAATAACGAATGAGGTTATCAAATTTGCAGATGACACAAAACTATTTAAAGTTGTTAAACCCAAGAGGATTGTGGAAAATTGCAAGAGGATCTTGATAAATTGGATGACTGGGCATCCAAATGGCAGATGAAATTTAATGTGGACAAGTGCAAAAAGTTATGCACCTAGGAAAGAACAACCCAAGCTATGGTTTCACGATGCAAGGTTCCACATTAGGAACCACCACCCAGGAAAAAGATTTAGGTGTCATCGGGGATAACATGTTAAAACCTTATGCCCAGTGTGCAGTGGCGGCCAAGAGAGCAAATAGAATGCTAGGTATCATAAGAAAAGGAATAGAAAATAAAACAAAGGATATTATAATGCCTTTGTATCGTTCCATGGTGCGACTGCACCTTGAATATTGTGTGCAGTTCTGGTCGCCGTATCTTAAAAAAATCCTTCCACAGGATTGCTATGCCCGTTTCATTGAGCTGGCAAAAGGAGTACAATGGCAAAGCCAAGTAATAGCTTGTCATGATGCGGGCACTAATAAAGTTGGTTTTAAGAAAAGAAATCCTGTTTTAGAAGAACTAGATGTGCAGTTACCTTCAGGCACAGCTAGAGGGAGCAGGAACAGACATACTGGTCTTAATGAACCTAAGCTCACTGATGACCTGCAGCTGAAAGGGAACAGGAAGTTAGCAGTAACAGTTCACTTTATAAGCCAGAGCAGAATGCTTCTGGAGGGCAGAGAGAGGAGTGGCACAAGCAGCAGTGGCATAAGCAGAGGAATGAGCATGTGAAGCAGCAGGAGCTGAGGAAGGAGGAGAAAGAGGAAGAAGGAACTGGAGCTGGACTAGAAGGAGAAACAGCAGAGAAGCCTGGAGGCTATCAAGGACATAAGCCTGATTGCTGTGGAAGAAGCCAAGCTGGAAGCTGGAGGAGAAACAGACCTCACAAGGTGGGAAGCCAGAAAGCCCAAACTGGACCTGTTGTGCAAGGGGAGTTTGGTGGAAGTTGCTCCAAGGTGAGAGGCTCTGCCACGCCTAGTTCTTATACTCTGCCTGTTTGTAACCTAGAGAGAAGAAAGCTAAGAACCAGAGAGGGAGGTTCTGATAGAAGCTTATCTCTAGAGGATCATTACCCAGTTTCACCTATTCAGAGGGAAAAGCAGTTTTATAAGCAACGGAAGTTTTTACTCAGTGAGCCCAGGTATGAGGCATTGAACATTAACTGTAATGATTGTACTGCTAAAAGCTATGCTAAAAGAAGGATTCCTCCTAAGGGAAACAAGAGTGCAGACTGGTTCACTAAACTACCGCCAGCCTTAAGAGTCCCTGGTTATGTGAAGCCAAACTCCCAAGCTGGAGATTACCATGCTGAAATAGACAGGGACAGTGGAAGCCCTTTGAATCAGTATAGGGGAGAGGAATTGATGGAAGTGGATTCTCCCAGCACTATTCCCTCACCTTTGCCTGAGGAAATGGAATGTGATTGGTGCACTGCCTATGCTCCAGAGTGTGTATGCTCCACAGAAGAATAAATGAAGTATAAGTTGATGTTTATTATACTGAATATTACTTTGAAGAAAACCTGCTTTAAACTGTGAAGTAACAGTTAACTAGCCAGTGAATATTGGTACCTTTTGAAACAAAGGACTGTTTCTGTTATCTAAAATATCTCTTAGTTGAACCTTGCTTTAAACGGGGAATAAAAGCCTTTATTACCCTACACTCGGACTCTTTGTTCTTTAACAGCGCTACCTAGTGGCGTATAATCTTTGTGTCACCGGGAACCGAGTGACAAGCTTGAGAAATGTTACAACTATTAGGACCCATGTCATCCCCTACGCTCGATTACACATACTACAAGTACAGTGGACTCTATCTTCTTCACGGATGCAAGCAAGCAGATGTCTCAGAGACAAGCTTTGCATCACCCTTCAACTAATCAAGTCCCTTCAGTGGAGGTGTCTCCCACAAAACCTACTCATCAGTTCACCTTTTCAGATGCCTCCACCTCAATTCAGCCTGACGATGAATGACCACACAGGGAGGAGACTGTGAACACCATAGGAATCTGCCCCACAGATCAACCTGATAGAACTACAAGCACTGACAAGTGCTCTTTTTCATCCCCAACCATCAGGGCAACCTGTTCTAGTCAGAATGGATACCCAAGTTGCCATGTTCTATGTGAAGAAACAGGGGAACAGGGTCTCGTCCCCTCTGCGAAGAAGCGATTCGCCTATGGTCCTTTGCCATCTCTCGCCGCATTCACCACAGAGCAGTGTACCTCCTGGGCGAACTCAATCTCCTAGCAGATAGGCTAAGCTGTATTCTCCATCCACACGAATGGACCTTGCATTGGGAGACAGCTGCTTGGATCTTCCAAATGTGGGGAACCCCACTCATAGATCTTTTTGCCACTCTGCAAAACACACAGCTTCCACTCTTCTGTTCCAGAGCTCTGTCACTGCACCAACAAGACCCGGACGCCTTCCTTCTCCATTGGGAACAGGGACTACTCTTCGCATTCCCTCACATCCCCTTGATACCCAAGATGCTGTTCAAACTACAGGTCGACATGAGCTCAGTGATTCTCATAGAACCCTTTTGGCCCTGTGAACTGCGGTTTCCTCTGCGTCTTTGCCTTGCGTACACTCATCCACTGAATCTAGGATGTGCGCCTTAACTGTTCTCTCAGGATCATGGGGCACTGCTCCATCCCAGTCTTAACTATCTCATTTCTCAACAAACAGGGGGGCCCTACATGGAGCGGTAGGTTCACCCCTAAACAAAGACATGGGGAGGGGTGACCTGCACAGAGCGGCAGGTACACCTACTCTTGTCACCTTGCTGGGCAGACTAGATGGACCATACTGGCCTTTATCTGCCGTCATTGACTATGTTACTATATTACTATGATATACCGTTATTAGATTGATTTTAAAAATCAATCAAAAATTTTAAACAATTTCCAAAAAAAGAGGCTATCCAAAACAAGTGATAAAACAAGCATATAAAAGAGCGCTGTGTAATAACCGTGATTTATTACTATATTCACAGAGGAAAGAGATGACATACAATCAAACTATCAATTTAGTCACAAAATATTCTCCATATAGTTCTCAGATTAAACGGATTATAAAAAAACATATGAATGTTTTAAACATTATCCCTGGATTGGAAGAGAAAAGCATCCATTGTGTGTGGCAATGTCACAAAAATTTAAAAGAAAAACTAAGTCCAGCGGTTTTGCGACCTCTATCGAATCAGACAGAAGATTTAACACGACACACAAAATGTGGAAATTGAAAAATTTGTGAGATTACCTTAGAACTGACAAAATTTCAATATCATGGCGTGACATACCGGCTTAAAAATACAACATCTTGTGGTTCTAATTACATGGTTTACTGTATTCAATGCCCATGCGATCTGGTATACGTGGGTAAAACAATTCGACCTTTAAGGGTGAGAATGAACGAACATCACAGTAGACTGAACTGTAAGATAGAAGAAGCACCAATACTGGATCACTGTTTAGAATACAGCCATAAGTTTGAAGAGCTACATTGTTTCTGCATAGATCAGGTAGTTGCAGGTTACAATGGCAAATCAAAGGAACAGGTTCTTGTGATTCGCGAACAAAGGTGGATCTACAATTTGCAATCAGTTATTCCAGGTGGCTTAAATGCTCAAATAGATTGGAATGTTTGCATGTAATGTGTGTCATAACGATAGAATAATAATTGAATACTTGATATCAATCATAGTTAAGCTAATTAAATAATTAAGAAGCTGGAAGATCTGATATAGCAGTGAAGAACACAGCTGGACGGAGTGAGGTGATTACCACCATATAAACATTACACGTAGCTGCTAATCCGCATGCACGGCGTTGTTGGAAAGCTGATAGACTCAGAGAAAGATTGGAATACGAATCAACAGCGTATACAGTATATGCATAATAGAGGTAAAACAACATAGTGCTGTTAAGGTTTATGTTATCGAGCACAAATTCGATTGATAATAATCAGTAGGAAATGTGTTAAATTCGAGAGACGGTGATTAACTAGCAGGATTTTTACTTATTTTGCTATTAGTGCTTTCAAAAGAAAAAAAAATCCTGAAGAAACTCAACAACAGTGAAATGCAGACGAAACACTGAAGCATGCCGTTGGGGATAATACATCAAAGTTGGGCACTGTTTTGTGTTTTGGAGAAATTTAGAAAAAATAATTTGGACAAAGTTTAATTTAATACGACAAAAGGTCATTGATGCGAAAGGGCGCATGACTATCAGACATGCCAAAAGTTTGAATTGCGAAGCCCACAAGAGTCTGAGACCTTTTTGTCTATAATCTAATATCATAGTTATATAAGAACAATTGAAATGGTATAACATCACGATTGTAAAGATGTCTTACACATTGGAACATTGAACGTACGAAGCATGAACCAAGGGAAGTTGGAGGTGGTCAAGAATGAAATGGAACGTGTACAACTTGATCTGTTGGGTGTCAGCGAACTGAAAAGGACTGGTATTGGGCACTTTGCATCAGATGATCACATGGTCTACTATGCTGGAAATGAAAGACAAAGAAGAAATGGTGTTGCATTTATAATAAAGAAGAAACTTGCAAGAACTGAAATGAAATGCAATGCAATCAGTGAAACCTTAATCTCTATTTGTCTATGAGGAATGCCTATCAGCACAACTATAATTCAAGTATATGCCCCAGCAACAGCTGCAGAAGAGAATGAAATCAAAGAGTTCTGTGAACAAGTACAAGCTGAAATTGACAGAACATAAGAACATAAGATATGCCATACTGGGTCAGACCTAGGTCCATCAAGCCCAGTATTCTGTTTCCAACAGTGGCCAAACTAGGTCATATGTACCTAGCAGTTTCCCCAAGAGACACAAGTTCCACAATGCTTGTACTGGGTCAAGCATTGATATCTTCGGTCACTTCTTAATAATGGTTTATGGACCTTTCCTCCAGGAACTTGTCCAAAACTTTTTTAAACCCAGCTACACTAACAGCCTTTACTACATCCTCCGGTAACAAATTCCAGAGTTTGATTACACGTTGAGTGAAAAAATATTTTCTTTTTTTGGTCTTAAATAGTTTACCCTGTAGCTTCATTGCATGTCCCCTAGTCTTTCTATATTCTGATAACGTAAACAATCGATCTACATTTACCCGTTCCATTCCATTCATTAATTTATAGACTTCTATCATATCTCCCCTCAGCCGTCTCTTTTCCAGTTTAAAGAGCCCTAACCATTTTAGCCTTTCTTCATAGGAGTATGCTTCCATCCCCTTTACCATTTTGGTGGCTCTTCTCTGAACCTTTTCTAAAATCGCTATATCCTTTTTAAGATACGGCGACCAGAATTGCACACAATATTCAAGGTGCGGTCTCACCATGGAATGATATAGAGGCATTATAATATCTTTTGTTTTATTTTCCATTCCTTTCCTTATCATACCTAGCATTCTATTTGCTCTCTTGGCCGCCACTGCACACTGGGCCGAGGGTTTTAACATGGTATCCACAATGACGCCTAAATCTTTTTCCTGGGTGGTGGTTCCTAATGTGGAACCTTGCATCGTGTAACCATAGTTTGGGTTGTTCTTCCCTAGGTGCATAACCTTGCACTTGTCCACATTAAATTTCATCTGCCATTTTGATGCCCAGTCTTCCAATTTATCAAGATCCTCTTGAAATTTTTCACAATCCTCTTCGGTTTTAACAACTTTAAATAGTTTTGTGTCATCTGCAAATTTGATAACCTCACTCGTTATTCCACTTTCCAGGTCATTTATGAATATGTCAAAAAGCAGCGGACCCAGCACAGATCCCTGGGGTACACCACTATTCACCTTTCTCCATTGGGAAAATTGGCCATTTAGCCCTACCCTCTGCTTTCTATCTTTTAACCAGTTCCTGATCCACAATAGTACACTGCCTCCTGTCCCATGACCCTTTAGTTTTGCCAAAAGTCTCTGATGAGGGACCTTGTCAAAGGCTTTCTGAAAGTCCAGATACACAATATCAACCGACTCACCTTTGTCCACCTGTTTATTCACTCCTTCAAAAAAACATAACAGATTAGTAAAACAAGATCTTCCTTGTCTAAAGCCATGTTGGCTGTCTCCCATTAGGTTGTGACTATCTACATGCTGAGTAATTTTATTCTTTATGATGGTTTCTACCATTTTTCCTGGTACTGACGTCAGACTCACCGGTCTGTAGTTTCCTGGATCACCCCTGGAACCCTTTTTAAAAATTGGTGTTACATTGGCGATCCTCCAATCTTCAGGTATTATAGATGATTTTAATGATAGTTCACAGATTACTGATAGCAGAACATGCAAACAGGATATCCTGATAGTCCTGTGTGACTGGAATGCAAACGTTGGCAACAAAGAAGAAAGCAAAGTAGTTGGAAAATATGGACTTGGCAACAGAAGTGAAGCTGGAGAAAGACTGATAGAATTCTGCAAGACCAACGATCTATTCATCTCAAACACCTTCTTCCAGCAACACAAGCGGTGACTGTACATATGGACTTCACCCAATAGATTGTATAAAAATCGAATTGACTACATCTGTGGAAGTCAACGATGGAAAAGCTCTGTAACATCAACAAAGACAAAACCTGGAGCTGACTGTGGTACAGATCATCAACTACTAGTATGCAAACTCAAGCTAAAGTTGAAAAAGAGCAAACCACTCATGAATGCAGCAAAATATGACCTTGAGAATATACCACTGGAATTTAAAGACTGCCTGCAAAATCGATTTGCTGCTTTAGATACAAATGACAGATCTCCAGAAGACTTATTTATTTATTTATTTTATTTATTTAACACTCATTTATATACCGCATCTTCCAGCGATCAGTTGTGGTGTACAATTAACAACAGTTAACAAAGCGAAGTTTGTTTTACATAGAACATCTTAACTTTTTACATAGAACTTATGGAATGACTTATGGAATGACATCAAGAAGGTTGTGTTGAAAGAAAGTGAGAAGTCTCTAGAAAAAGGTGATAAAGCAAAAAACGGCCAAAATGGATGATGGAAGAAACTCTGAAAATTGCCCAGAAACTCAGAGAAGCTAAAGCCAGAGGAGAAAGAAAGACAATCGCAGAACTCAACAGAGATTTCCAACGTGCAGCAAGAAAGGACAAGGAAAAGTACTACAATGACGCATGCAAGGAAATAGAAGCAGAAACTATTAGAGGAAGAACAAGATCAGCTTTCCTAAAGCTATGAGATTAAAGAAAAAGTTCCAGCCTCAAATTGGAATGTTACAAGATGCTCAAGTTTCTATGTTGAATGATGCTGAGAAGATCAAGAAAAAGGTGGAAGGAATATATAGAGTTTTTATATGATACAGATCAAGTGGACCAACAGCCGTTTCAACTTGTACCTTTTGATCTGGAACCATTGGTGATTAAAAAAGAAGTTGAAGCAGCATTGAAAGCCTTATCAAAGAACAAAGCATTGATAGCATTCCCATAGAAGTATTACAGCAATCTGATGCAGCTGTTACCATACTTACAAGGCTCTGCCACGAAATATGGAAGACAACATCATGGCCAACTGACTGGAAAAGATCTGTGTTTATACCAATACTAAAGAAAGGTGATCCAACTGACTGTGGAAATTATCGCACAATCGCTCTGATCCCACATGCCAGCAAGATTCTACTGAAGATTATTCAAAAGAGACTACAGCCATACCTGGAATAAGAACTACCTGAAGTGCAAGCAGGGTTCAGGAAAGGGCGAGGAACGAGAGACATCATTGTGGATGTGAGATGGATCCTTGAAAAGACTAAAGAATACCAAAAGGATATCTATTTGTGCTTTATCGACTATAGCAAGGCTTTTGACTGTGTAAACCATGAGAAACTCTGGGCCACATTAAGAAGCATGGGTATACCAGAACACCTGATCGTTCTCTTGCACAATCTATACATTGATCAAGAAGCAGCAGTTCGAACGGAACAAGGAGAAACAGAATGGTTTAAAATAAGCAAAGGTGTAAGACAAAGTTGCATACTTTCCCCCTACCTGTTTAATTTATAGGCAGAACAAATCATCAGAGAAGTAGGATTGTATGAAGACAATAGAGGTGTGAAGATCGGTGGAAGACTCATCAACATCCTTCGCTATGCTGATGATACCACATTGCTGGCTGAAAGTGAAGATGATATGAAACATTTGCTTCTCACAATCAAAGAACATAATCTCAAAATGGGCCTGCACCTTAATGTAAAGAAGACAAAGATCATGACAACTGGCATAATCAACAGGTTCATCGTTGAAGGAGAAGAAATTGAAATGGTGAACAACTTTAACCTACTTGGATCAACTATCAATAAAGAAGCAACAAGCAGTCAAGAAATCAGATGATGCATTGCTCTTGGCAGAACGGCTATGAAAGACCTAGATAAGATTCTCAAGAGCAGAGATGTCTCTCTCCATACAAAGATTCGACTTCTTCAAGCCATGGTATTTTCAATTAACATCATATGGATGTGAAAGCTGGACAGTGAAAAAGATAGACAGGAAGAAAATTGATGCCTTTGAATTATGGTGCTGGCGGAGAATACTGTGTATACCATGGACTGCCCGAAGAACAAACCAGTTGGTACTAGAGGAGATCAAACCTAAGGTTTCTTTAGAAGCTCAGATGACAAGACTTCGACTTTCATACTTTGGACACATCATGCAAAGAGAGAGATCATTAGAGAAAGACATCATGCTTGGCAAGATAGAAGGTCAACGCAAAAGAGGAAGGCCAGCAATGAGATGGATCGATACAATAACAGCAGCTACGGATGCCAGTCTGTCAGCAATGAGACGCCTGACTGAAGACCGAACACAATTTAGTATAGGTATCCAGAGGGTCACCATGAGTCGACTCCGACTCGACGGAACTTAACAACAACATACATTCATTTTTGGGAATATTCTGACTGCCTGCTTACATTCCTTGCATAGCCTTTAAATCAGATATCTGAGTGTGCCCTCAGTTCACGTAAGGCCTACTGGCCAGGGACACTTAGGTTCCCGCCCACCCTACCCCTCACCCCACCCCACCCCACCCCACCCCAGGGCTGCATTGCCTATAAAGTGGTCACATACGTTGACATCTATCCTTTTAATTAGGTTATTGAATCCACCTTTCTTCTCTTTCTAGGAGCACTTAATCAGCATGTCGTGTATTCAGTGCAATAACTGTGGTGCTTTCATTCTGAGAAGAATCATTTGGAACTTAAGAGCTTGTCCTATATGCCTCAAGTTAGCTGCCATGCATAAAGAATTGACTCTACTAAGGGAAGAACTAGCTCCAGTGAAACGCACCTCTTCTAGGATACAAACCGAACAAAGTCCACCACCGCTCCCACAAAGAATCAAACATCACAGGAACAAATGGATCACAGTGAGCTCTGGTAGATTGCGACCTGTAACGCAGAGACACCCTATACATCAAGAGATATCCCTACATAATGCCTTCTCTGCTTTGGTTAATGAGGATGCCCACTCCATGGAAACTGAAGGGCCTTCAAATGAGACAGTCAATGCCCAATCTACTGATAACGTATAACAAAGTCCACCAGAAACATAAAACCCACACGGTATTTTTCAAATTCTTTTTGTTGAAGCGAGCCGGAGGAGGGTCAGGATGGATACTTGACCCACACGGCTAGCTGCTTTTTAATCAATTAAGGTTCTCCACCCAAAATCAAAATCAAAAAATACTCCACTTATCTGTCCGTCGAAAATTCTCATTATAAAGTCCCCTTCAGTTGCGTTGCTCACAAGAAGGTAAATCGGCACAACGTGCACGTTTCGGGCACCAGCCCTGTATCAAGTGCTTCTCTCTAATCTCAGTAATGTGGCAACAATGTTAAAAATGCCGTCAGCACGGTTCAGGTCAAAACTCTCTTTAGACTGAATACATTTAAAAGGAGAAACCAACCAATAGGAACAGGGGAATCCCCACCAACAGGGAAATCCCTGCCCTAATTGGACAAACCACAATAATAGCGTCATAGCACACTCAACCAATCAATTTCATGATTGAGTCCACGTGGCTCCATCGAAAAAATCCATCGCTGTTCTAACCATTGAAGTCTCCTTTCCCTGTCACCACCACGAGGATTTAAAAGTACATAGTCCAACACAGTCCACCGGAGATCTTCTAAAAGGTGTTGAAAAGCCATACAGTGAGTGACTAACGGTGCCGATTCAATTCGTTGGCGTAACGGAGAGGCATGCTCTGCCAACCACTTTTTTATCGGGCGTATAGTCCTCCCTATGTAAACCAAACCACAAGGACATTGTATAAGATAGACTACATAAGAAGACGTACAGGTTGTATCCCATTTATGTTTATATAACACACAAGTCCGTGGATGAGACCAAGTATCCCCCGAAAGGGTTAGAGCACAATAAACACAATCATTACAAGGTCTGTGGCCAATCACCACTCCTGGTGAAGACACCCAATCCGGCAGCAATGATGTCTTAACAAGATGGTCACAAAAATTCTGACCCCGAGTGAAAGCCACCCGTAATGGGACCTTAAAACAATCATGTAATTGCAAAACCGACCAATGGGTGTGCAAAATACGTAGAACTGCAGAACTACGGTCAGTGTAGGGTAAAATTCCAGTTATTGATGACTCCTCTGTACATAATTCACGACGATATTGAGGATCAAGGAGCCAGTCTCTATGTACATGGAGGGCTTTACAATAAGCTTTCAAAATAACCGACGAAGGGTAACCCCTACTTTTCAGCCGGTCACATAAATCAGAAGCATGCTTCTTAAACTCCCCCAAAGAATGGCAGATGCGCCGTAATTGTAAAAATTGTCCAAATGGTAAACCCCTCCGTAGGGGGCTAGGATGAAAACTCCGAAAATGTAATAAACTGTTGCGTTGAACCGGTTTACGATAAAGGGTGGTAAATAAATGGTCCACCTCAATGGTAATTTGCATATCAAGAAACTCAACAGTAGTTGGACTAATGTGTTCAGTAAATTGTATATTGCCCCTTAAAGAATTCAACCAGGCAATGAACAAATGAAGGGAATCCAGATCTGACGTCCAGATGAAAAAATCATCATCAAGGAAACGTTTCCACAATAAAACATTCCCATAATCCGCAGAACATTCAATTAAATTAGCCTCCATATCTGCCATGTATAAGGTGGCAACAGAAGGCGCCACCGTGGCACCCATGGCAATACCGGTAAATCTGTTGATAAACGCCCTCAGACAAAAAATAGTTCTTAGTTAATACAAATTCCATTAGTTGAATCAAAAAGGACCGAGGTAACCGGTCAGGAGCAAAAACAAACAGATCTTCCAATAAATTCAGCACCTCAACTTGGTTAATATTGGTATATAATGCCACCACATCCAAGGTGACAAGCAAGGCGTTAGCTGGAACCGTGATAGTGGATAAAATTTGCAAAACGTGCGTGGAATCCTTAATGAATGAGGAAACTCGACAAGCCTCCTGTTTGAGAAACACGTCACAAAAAATGGAAAGAGGTTCTAATACTGAGTGCCTACATGATACGATGGGACGCCCAGGAGGTGCAGAAATGGACTTATGGATCTTCGGTACCAGATACAGAACAGGAACAACTGGATGTAGATTCAACAAAAGGTATATTCCTTTCGGGTGATCCAACCATTCTGTAAGGCAGATCCCATTACCGCTTTGATGTCACCCATCAATGACATGGTAGGGTCACCGTCTAAAATCCTATAGGTGTTACGATCACTTAAGTGTATGGATAAAGATGTCCGATAATCCTGCAACGTTTGCAAAACCAAAGCACCCCCCTTGTCAGCTTTTCGAATAACCAATGAGGGATCAGAAGCCAAAGACCTAAGCACACGCCATCCTTCCGTATCCAAATTAGAAAACGTTTTTTTCTGCAAATTTTCCAAAAGGGCCAAATCCCGCAAAACAAGCGCCTGATAGGTAGACACTACCGGGTCAGCCACCATCTCTGGCGGAAACCAACGTGACACCAATGTTCTGCGGATTATGGGAATGTTTTATTGTGGAAACGTTTCCTTGATGATGTTTTTTTCATCTGGACGTCAGATCTGGATTCCCTTCATTTGTTCATTCCCTGGTTGAATTCTTTAAGGGGCAATATACAATTTACTGAACACATTAGTCCAACTACTGTTGAGTTTCTTGATATGCAGATTACCATTGAGGTGGACCATTTATTTACCACCCTTTATCGTAAACCGGTTCAACGCAACAGTTTATTACATTTTCGGAGTTTTCATCCTGGCCCCCTACGGAGGGGTATACCATTTGGACAATTTTTACGATTACGGCGCATCTGCCATTCTTTGGGGGAGTTTAAGAAGCATGCTTCTGATTTATGTGACCGGCTGAAAAGTAGGGGTTACCCTTCGTCAGTTATTTCAAAAGCTTATCGTAGAGCCCTCCATGTACATAGAGACTGGCTCCTTGATCCTCAATATCGTCGTGAATTATCTACAGAGGAGTCATCAATAACTGGACTTTTACCCTACACTGACCGTAGTTCTGCAGTTCTACTATTTTGCACACCCATTGGTCGGTTTTGCAATTACATGATTGTTTTAAGGTCCCATTACGGGTGGCTTTCACTCGGGGTCGGAATTTCTGTGACCATCTTGTTAAGACATCATTGCTGCCGGATCGGGTGTCTTCACCAGGAGTGGTGATTGGCCATAGACCTTGTAATGATTGTGTTTATTGTGCTCCAATCCTTTCAGGGGATACTTGGTCTCATCCACGGACTTGTGTGTTATATAAACATAAATGGGATACTACCTGTACGTCTTCCTGTACGTTGTTGCAGGATAAGTGGAAGTTCCAAAGAGGCCAGCAGTTCCAAAGTGGAGAGCTCCAGGGAGAAGCCGTCAGAAGAGGTACCAGGAAGGCACAGCTCAGGGAGAGATAGCATAAAAGTCTTCCCACGTTTGTGCCGGACTGGAAGTCTCAAGGTGTTCAGAGGTGGGTGCCCAGGGCTCAAGCTAGGAGGCAGAAGAACCCAGCCTGGAACAGGGAGCCAGCGATTAACACCAGAGAGGAACTTAAGCAAGGAGGCCAGGAACTGTTTAACCGCAGCTGGAGAGAGGTTTGTGAACCTAGCCAGAAAGAGAGAGCTCAAACCCCAGATACCTGTTTTCCATACCAGGTAGACCACTGCTGGAGGGAATTACAGAGATCCCCCGAGAAAGTATATCCTGGGAGATACGGGGAAAGCTCAGAGCAAGTTGATGTTTCTTCAGAGCAGGAAGTGTAGGCCGGGTCCACCTACAAAGCTTCCCCAATTACTAATAAACAGTTCAGACAGCAAGTTGCTCAGCTACAAAGAAACTTTTTATTTGTCACAGCAAACAAATGGTTATAGATGCATATAGCAAGTGCCTGTCTGAGGGACAGTGGGGCAGACTTCTCTCTGCAAGGGGAGAAAAGAACTGCCCCCAAGACCCTCTAAAATTGCTGTCTTATATATACCTCTCTGCTTCAAATTCTAAATAGTTTCAGCAAATGCAAAACTCTTTCCCAGGACCTTCTATGGTTATGTAGCTAGATCTGCTGATCAAGGCTCGCCTATCTATGCAATCAATCATAGCCCTCTGCCTCCTCCTGTGTTTTTCCATCTGCTGGCACCAATTGAAACCTTCAGGGCAAAAGCATTAGTTGAATTCCTGGCTTGACCTGTTTGAACTTAGGCTTATATCCTTGGACACTTCTGTCCAAAGTATAGCTTTTTTTTAGGCTTTATAACAGTCATAAGCTGCATGTACTCTTTTCCTGTTGCCCACCTGCTTTGTACCAACCATATATATGCAATCATAAGGCAAACATATAAAGCAGATCTGAGCTGATTATCCCTTTATTCCAATTATCCCTTCAGAAGAAGTGCAGATAGATCCTAGCGAACAGGATTCCTTACTGCCTGAGTTTCCCATGGATTGCACATTATGTTTGGCTGGAAGCATGGAGTCCTTAACTGAAGAATACCTTTAGGATGTGCGCTTTTGGGTAACAGAGTAAAGAAGTCTGACCTTGTTGAAGGTAAGAGCTTGTTTAACCAAAGGAATATTGCCTAGCACCTGTGCTTGGTGATACTAAAGAAGGAAAGGATAAAAGAGAACATTTTTACTAAGCTGGATGAAGAAGCTTGTGTTTTGTTTCATCTGCTATATTTTTGGATTAAAAACCCTGAATAGAAGTAGTGACTGTGAAACACATTCAACCTGAGTTTTGTGAATATCTTTGGACATACTAACTGGAGAGAATATCCTGATGCTTTATGTTGAACCTTGTGACATTGGGAAAATAAAATCTTTATAATTTACCTTCATACTGGTTTGTCACGGCTATACTTTTAAAAGGGCAACTACAACTCCCAACCTGCTTCAGTGCTGAAGATAGTCTTCAACCCGTTTATGAAGGACATAATGTCCACCCTAGCTCTTTAAGCAGACAGAGCTTAAAGATCCCAAATTACCCATGTCTAACAATAGCCAAATTAATATGAATAAAATACATTCTCTAAAATGCTTGTATGCAAATTGTGACAAGGCAGAGCTTTCAGAGCACAAGAAAAAGGGTTTTAAACACACTTTATCCTATGAACCTGCCAGGTATACAGGTCAAGAAAGGGTTAAAAGCTCAGCACACAAAGTTTCAGTGCAGGAGAGACTGGAAAGGGAGCCACACCCTAGCTCTAGGCTAACAGGGAGAGCTAGCCTATCAGGGAAAGGGGTGGACTCACGCCCGATTGGACAAAGCAGTCCTCATAATCAGAAAGTGGTAGTTTCAGAGGAGAGAGGGGGAGGAGAAGGAGTAAAGAGAAGAACACAACGCAGAGGCTTACCTTTGGCACCGCCGGGAGAAAGTGACTCAAGGGAATCAGACGCAGCCTCAGAGTCAGACACTCTTTTCAGAGGGACAAAGAAATCAGGTCCAGGCAGAGACTTGAAACCCCAAGGAGGCAAAGCTGGAAGCAAGTGGAACCAGGTGGGAACCGAGTACTTGGACGGTTGCCAGCCACCTTGCTCAGAGAAAGCCACGTCTCGGGGAAGGCAGTTGGAAGTGCTGCCAGGAAGGAATAGCCCAAAGCCAAAGCCAAAACAGGTTAGAAACTCTTACAAACCTTTTAAGCAAAGTTTGGAATCCTTGTCTGAAAGGGATAGAAGTAATTCTTCAGATAATTTCCCTAGGTCCAGACTGATAAGAGAGAAACTGGGTAGAAGGGAAATCCCAGCTGATGAAAAACAAGCGTTGCCTTATAGCAGAGAACGTGTCAGAAGCTGCAGTTCAGAGTGTAGCTCAGCTGCACCTCAGCAGGTTGCTAATTGGCAGCAACGGGACATGAACTTAGGATCAGATTCTGATGACCAGGCTGTATTAAAAGAACCTGTAAAATACTATCAGAAGAGATATATTCCTCCCAACCAGAAAGTAAGATCCAGGCAAGACAGGGAAGAGAGAAATCCCTACTCTCAGTTGTTTGAGAAGCTTAATAAGCCGGTAACCCTGCAAAAGCCTAGGAGACGTAAGGAGACTGGAGAAAAGCAGTTACAGACTCTCCTTAAACACTTGAGATCTCTAGACTCTAGTGAGCCTTATATACAGGAGACTCAAGATAGTGAATGTGAACCGATGCAGACAGATAATCCATTGTCTTCTAGCAGTGACTCAGAAATGGAATGTGGCATCTGTCAGGAAGAGTTTTAAACTACAGCTTAAACATATCCCATATTTTTAAAGCTGTTGTGAAAGGCTAATTTGGAGATTGGAGTTGCATGCAGACAGGAGTATTGTCTCACTGCCAACCCAAGTCATATACCTAGCTCTAAAGGATAGGTTGCAAGAACAGATAGAATTCTTCTGTGAGAAGTTTTTGTAGAAGAAGAATCAAGCTTAAGAAAGAAGCATCTGTTATACCTAGAGGCTAGAAGAAGTAACTTAAAGCACACGTGGAAAAGAAAAACCACAACACTGAAAGTTCCTTTATTAAAAGCCTTGTATTGGAAAAGTATTGCTGGTATTGAGAACACGGATGTTTTGGAAAGATGAAAGAAATAAGAGAAGTTGATTTTGATTTGCATATTGTGCCCTGAGAAATATCAGGAGAACTGTTCATTCTGGACTTTATCTGTTACGTTGATATCATCTTTTTGATCTCTGTTCTGGGGGAAGAAACCCTGTGCAAACAATAAAAATATTGTTTAGCCTTAACCTAACTTTGGCTGTCATCACTGGGCTACAACTACACAAGCATACCAGGCAACAGCATAAACAGAGTGACTTTAACTGTGCCCCACTCTCCTACAGCCTCCATACTGGGGTTGACTGGCGAGGGGTGACAAAATGCTAGAAGTCTAAAAAATAAGATGGGAGAGTTAGAATACATAGCACTAAATGAAAGGTTAGATATGATTGGAATATCAGAGACATGGTGGAAGGAGGACAACCAGTGGGACACCGTGATACCTGGGTACAAACTATATCGTAATGATAGAGCTGATCAAATTGGTGGAGGGGTTGCTCTCTATGTTAGAGAGGGCATTGAGTCAGAAAGGATTAAAGTTTTGCAGGAAACAAAATCTGCTGTAGAACCTATATGGATTGAAATTCCATGTAAAAGGGGGAAGGCGATGGCAGTGGGGGTGTACTATCGACCGCCTGGCCAGAATGACCAAATGGATGATGAAATGTTCAAAGAAATCAAGGAAGCTAACAAATGTTACAGAACAGTAATAATAATGGGTGATTTCAACTACCCCGGTATCGACTGGGTCAGTGTCACGTCAGGACATGCTAGGGAGATAAAGTTCCTAGATGAAATAAATGACTGCTTCTTGGAGCAGCTGGTTCATGAACCGACCAGAGGGGAAGCCATATTAGACCTAGTCCTTAGTGGAACACCAGATCTAGTGCAAGAGATAAGGTTGTTGGGGCCACTTGGCAATAGTGATCATAGCATGATTGCCTTTGATTTAATTAGTGGAGGAGGGATAGTAAGGAAATCCACAGTACTACCTTTTAACTTTCGAAAGGGAGACTATGATAAAATGAGGAAAACAGTTAAGAAAAAACTAAAAGGAGCAGTTGCAAAGGTTAAAGACGTACATCAGGCTTGGCTGTTGTTGAAAAATACTATCTTGGAAGCCCAGACCAGCTGTATTCCACGGTTTAAGAAAAGTGGAAGGAAGTCCAAAAAACTGCCAGCATGGTTTAAAGGTGAGGTCAGAGAGGCTGTTGTTGCCAAAAAAGCATCTTTCAGGAAATGGAAAAAAGAGCCAAACGACAAAACCTGGAAACAGCACAAGCACTGGCAAGTCAAATGCAAGGCATTGATAAGGCAGGCAAAGGGAGAATTTGAGAAGAAGCTTGCTGCGGAAGCAAAAACGCAAAGTAAAGACCTTTTCAAGTACATTCGTAGCCAAAACCCTGTGAGAGAGTCAGTTGGTCCATTAGATGATAAAGGGGTTAAAGGAGCACTAAGAGGCGACAAGGCGATAGTGGAGAGACTGAATGAATTCTTTGCTCCGGTCTTTACTGAGGAAGATGTAGGGATATTACCCATGACTGAAGTGGTATTTAAAGGTCCGGAAGAATTGAAGGAAATATCGATACATCGGGAAGATGTATTACAACTATTAGATAAACTGAAGAGTAGCAAATCACCTGGGCCGGATGGTATACATCCAAGGGTGTTGAAAGAACTGAAATATGAGATTGCAGACCTGCTATTAGTAATCTGTGAACTATCATTAAAATCATCTCTAATACCTGAAGATTGGAGGATCGCCAATGTAACACCAATTTTTAAAAAGGGTTCCAGGGATGATCCGAGAAACTACAGACCGGTGAGCCTGACGTCAGTACCGGGAAAAATGGTAGAAACCATCAAAATTACTCAGCATGTAGATAGTCAAGACCTAATGGGAGACAGCCAACATGGCTTTAGACAAGGAAGATCTTGTCTTACTAATCTGTTATGTTTTTTTGAAGGAGTGAATAATCAGGTGGACAAAGGTGAGTCGGTTGAAATTGTGTATCTGGACTTTCAGAAAGCCTTTGACAAGGTCCCTCATGAGAGACCTTTGGCAAAACTAAAGAGTCATGGTATAGGAGGCAGTGTACTATTGTGAATCAGGAACTGGTTAAAAGATAGAAAGCAGAGGGTAGGGCTAAATGGCCAATTTTCCCAATGGAGAAAGGTGAATAGTGGTGTACCCCAGGGATCTGTGCTGGGTCCGCTGCTTTTTGACATATTCATAAATGACCTGGAAAGTGGAATAACTAGTGAGGTTATCAAATTTGCAGATGACACAAAACTATTTAAAGTTGTTAAAACCCAAGAGGATTGTGGAAAATTGCAAGAGGATCTTGATAAATTCGAAGACTGGGCAACAAAATGGCAGATGAAATTTAATGTGGACAAGTGCAAGGTTATGCACCTAGGGAAGAACAACCCAAACTATCGTTACACGATGCAAGGTTCCACATTAGGAACTACCACCCAGGAAAAAGATTTAGGCGTAATTGTCGATACCATGTTAAAACCCTTGGCCCAGTGTGCAGCAGCGGCCAAGAGAGCAAATAGAATGCTAGGTATGATAAGGAAAGGAATGGAAAATTAAACAAAAGATATTATAATACCTCTATATCGTTCCATGGTGAGACCGCACCTTGAATATTGTGTGCAATTCTGGTCGCCGTAACTTAAAAAGGATATAGCGATTTTAGAAAAGGTTCAGAGAAGAGCCACCAAAATGGTAAAGGGGATGGAAGGATACTCCTATTTAGAAAGGCTAAAAAGGTTAGGGCTCTTTAACCTGGAAAAGAGACGGCTGAAGGGAGATAACATTTTTAACATTTTTGTTAGTGATATAGCGGAAGGGCTGTCGGGTAAGGTTTGCCTCTTTGCGGATGATACCAAAATCTGCAATAGAGTAGACACCCAGGAAGGGGTAGATAACATGAGGAGGGATCTAGCTAAGCTTGAAGAATGGTCTAGAATTTGGCAGGTGGGATTTAATGTTAAAAAATGTAAGGTCATGTATTTGGGCTGCAGCAATCCAAGGGAGCAATACAGTATAGGAGGTGAAGTACTTTTGTCCACTAAAAAAGAGCGGGACCTAGGCGTGGTTGTGTCTGATGATCTTAAAGTAGCTAAACAGGTAGAAAAGGCGACAGCAAAAGCTAGAAGGATGCTTGGGTGCATACGGAGAGGAATGGCTAGCAGAAAAAAGGAGGTGATAATGCCTCTGTATAAGTCTTTGGTGCGACCTCATTTGGAGTATGGTGTGCAATTCTGGAGACCGCACCTTTAAAAGGATGTGAACAGGATGGAGTCGGTGCAGAGGGTTGCTACTAAAATGATTAATGGGCTTCGTTATAAAGCATATGAGGACAGACTTAAGGATCTTAATATGTACACCTTAGAGGAAAGGCGGGATAGAGGTGATATGATTGAGATGTTTAAATACCTCCGTGGCATAAATGTTCAGGGAGAGAGCCTCTTTCAATTGAAAGCAAGTTCTGCTACGAGGGGACATGGGATGAGGGTGAAGGGAGATAGATTCAGGAATGATATGCGGAAATATTTCTTTACGGAAAGAGTAGTGGATCCATGGAATAGTCTCCCAGTGGAGGTGGTAGAGATGAGGACAGTAACTGAACTCAAAAAAGCATGGGACCAACACAGAGGATCTCTAAAGGTAAAATGTGGACTGTTGTAGTTGTTGTTATGGAAGGACAGACTAGATAGGCCATGTGGTCTTTTTCTGTCATCATGTTTCTATATGATAGAAGTCTATAAATTAATGAACGGAGTGGAACGGGTAAACGTAGATCGATTGTTTACCTTATCAGAATATACAAAGACTAGGGGACATGCAATGAAGCTACAGGGTAAACTATTTAAGACTAATAAAAGAAAATATTTTTTCACTCAACGTGTAATCAAACTCTGGAATTTGTTACCGGAGGATGTAGTAAAGGCTGTTAGTGTAGCTGGGTTTAAAAAAGGTTTGGACAAGTTCCTGGAGGAAAGGTCCATAAACCATTATTAAGAAGGGACCCAGGATATCAATGCTTGAACCAATACAAGCATTGTGGAACCTGTGTCCCTTGGGGAAACTGCTAGGTACGTATGGCCTAGATTGGCCACTGCTGGAAACAGAATACTAGGCTTGATGGACCTTGGTCTGACCCAGTATGGCATATCTTATGTTCTTATGTTCTTATGTAGTCTATCTTATACAATGTCCTTGTGGTTTGGTTTACATAGGGAGGACTATACGCCCGATAAAAAAGCGGTTGGCAGAGCATGCCTCTCGGTTACGCCAACGAATTGAATCGGCACCGTTAGTCACTCACTGTATGGCTTTTCAACACCTTTTTGAAGATCTCCGGTGGACTGTGTTGGACTATGTACTTTTAAATCCTCGTGGTGGTGACAGGGAAAGGAGACTTCAATGGTTAGAACAGCGATGGATTTTTTCGATGGAGACGGTGGAGCCACGTAGACTCAATCGTGAAATTGATTGGTTGAGTGTGCTATGACGCTGTTATTGTGGTTTGTCCAATTAGGGCAGGGATTTCCCTGTTGGTGGGGATTCCCCTGTTCCTATTGGTTGGTTTCTCCTTTAAAATGCATTCAGTCTAAAGAGAGTTTTGACCTGAGCCGTGCTGACGGTGTTTTTAACATTGTTGCCACATTACTGAGATTAGAGAGAAGCACTTGATACAGGGCTGGTGCCCGAAACGTGCACATCGTGCCAATTTACCTTCTTGTGAGCTACGCAACTTTATAATGAGAATTTTCGACGGACAGATAAGTGGAGTATTTTTTGATTTTGGGTGGAGAACCTTAATTGATTAAAAAGCAGCTAGCTGTCTGGTGTGGTTCAAGTATCCATCCTGACCCTCCTCCGGCTCGCTTCAACAAAAAGAATTTGAAAAACACAGTGTGGGATTTATGTTTCTGGTGGACTTTTTTGTTATATGCTTGCTTTTTCGTTCACTAGACTGGGTTTTTTGGTTTACAATCTACTGATAAAGCACCAAATATGAAGAAAAACTCAGAAAACAGAAAACTACTACTACTTGGAGATTCCATCATCAGAGGCACCAACTTGGGAACACAGTTGAAAGGAGAGAAGATAGTCAAATGCCTCCCAGGCTCTTCAGCCAGCAGGAATACAAACCAAATAGTTGATGTACTTAGCGCAGAAAGTGAGCACTCTAAAATTGATGTTGTTATCCACTTGAGTACAAATGACCTGGCTAGAAACAGTGCCTCTGCAGTTCAAAGGGACTTCCAGACTCTGGGAGAAAAACTCAAGCCCATTGTTAACAATGTAGCATTCTCAGAAGTTCTACCTGTTCTTGATAAGGGGGCAGAAAGGCTGCATCACATAAACAGCTTTAATACATGGCTCCGGACCTGGTGCAAACAAGGATTCAGATTTATAGGCAATTGGGGAAACAGATGGACCAACAAGAGACTATACTGTGCTGATGGACTACATCTCTCTGTCGCAGGGAAAAGAATCCTAAGTGAAAAATTTAGGCAGTATGTGGATATGCATTTAAATTTAGAAAAAGGGGGTGACAGATGGGGAAGGACACGTTCAGAATGTCACTCCCGGCAAAAGCAGAATAACATCAGAAACAGCTACACTTTTAAATCACACAACATGTGGGAAGAAGTGGGCAGAAGAAAATCAATGTAAAATACACGCAAGCCAGCTAAATGCTGGAAAGCAATGAGCACAAATGCTCAAAGCTTAGCCAATAAAGTTCCTGACCTGGAAGCCCTAATGGTGGAAATGGACTTGGACATTGTGGCCATTACAGAAACATGGTTTAATGAATCGCATGAATGGGATATAGCCATAGCTGGCTATAATCTATTCAGAAGAGACAGAGAAAGTGGAAAAGGAGGAGGAGTAGCCTTATATGTCAAAAGCAATATTAAGACAAAATTAAAACGGTCTCTTCTCACGAATGAATACTTTCCAATATAATGCTTCTTCCCCATTCATTCAATATATCAATACAGTGCAGTATTCTTATGTCATCCACTACAGGTCTCATAAACTTGAGTATCCCCCAGAGTGCAGCAAGGGACGTGGTACAACAAGCTTTGCAGGGTCAGGGGGACTTATCACAAGATCTTTTGGTATTTTTGCAGAACTTGACTGAGATAGCTTTGTACAACAATTTTTTTGTGTTTGGGAGAGTTTGAACGAAAGTGGATGCCACATTCCCCTTATATAACTCATGTAAAGTGTGACAAGGCAGAGCCCCAGAAACAGGAGAAAATGGGTTTAAATCACTTTCTGTCACCTCAGATGCTTGGAGAGGCAGGACAGGAAGGGGTTAAGTTTCCTGTGCACAAACTTTCTCTGCAGAGAAGAGCAGGGAAAGAACCACACCCTAGCTCTAGGCTAACCCAGAGACATAGCCAATCAGGGAGGTGGGAGGAGTCAGACCGGATTGGGCCACTCTGCACTCATAACCAGGAAGCAGCAGTTAGTAGGAGAAGAAGGGGCTCGAGGAGCAAGCACGGGAGCAGCAAGCCCTCGAGGAGCAAGGCCTGGAGAAGAGGAAATGGTTACAGAGCAGTGCAAGCAGAAAGGCTGAGCCCAGAGGGACTAAGGAGAGAACCAGGGAAGGGAGAGTTCCTGCCAGTGGTCCAGGAAGAGACACAGGCAGACCTCAGCTCCATGAGAGAGAAAACCTTGGAGGTGACCCAGAACTGGATTCAGAAGCCTGGAATACTGACTTGGAGTCAGGGGGGTTCCCCAGAGGCAGACGCTGCAAAAACCAGGTCAGAGCAAACTCTTCTAAGCCTTGGAAAGTAAATAGCTTTGAAAGAAGTCAGTTTATAGGAACTGACAATAGTCTGCTTCCTAAAGGAGGCAGGGATAAATCAGGCCCTGAATATAAACCTGAAGTTAATAGAGGGAAGAGGGGCTATAGAGAAATCCCTGTTAGAGAGCTGCAAACATTTCCCTACGATAGACAGCGTGAGCTAAGCTCTAGTTCAGAAGAGCACACACCTGCTTGCCAGCAAGAAGCTAATTGGCAGCAACCGTGCAGAGAGCTAAGAGGAGCCTTTGCAGACCAGGCAGAGCTGAGGGATCTTACAAAGCAGCTACCTAAGGATTTGTATGATAGAGTGAAGAACTATAAGTATTCCTAATTGATGATTGAGTGCTGAGAAGCCTTAAGCCAATGTTCTAGAACGTGCATGAGAGACAGCAGCGTTCTAGTGAATGGAATGAATCAAAGCTTCATGTGGTACAGCTGTGAATAGAAGGCAATAGAGAGAAACTGCTCCTACACAAGAAGGCAGTCATTAATAAGCCAGAGTTGTGGAGATTGCCATTTCTATGGGAAGCTGTTTGACACTAGAAAGAAGTACAACAGGAGAAAGATTCTTTATTACCAATAGATACTGAGAAAGCAGTATTAGAAGATTGAAGCCCTGTTGTAGTAATGAAGCTGGAAGAATGATGAAAGCTTGTAAATATTTTATGTGTCCCTGAGAAGTATCAGGAGAAGCTATATGAACACTTGAACTTTTATTTGGTACAGAAGGTTACCATTATACTTCTGTGGCGGGGGAGTAAGTCCTGTACGGTGTCCTTTGCTATACTTTGTGCAAATACCTTATGCATGAATAAAGCATTACTTACTTTGGAAACCCAACCTTGGCTGTCGTCACTCACTCCACAACTACAGTAGGAAGGCTTCAGCACTAACAAGGACTCTTTTAAACTCACCCCACTGTGTGGCTCACATCCCCTTGGCCTGCTTACGCCACAGGCTAGGCGGTGCGTTGTCACAAAAGGCATGGTACAGATATATAGACAACGTTTTTATGCTGTGGGTTGGTGCGGAATCGAGTTTTCAATTGTTTATGCATTGGTTAAACCAATGTGATATTAATATCAGGTTCACGCACGAGGCTCATAAAGAGCACATTACCTATTTAGACATCACTATCATATGAGAACAAGCTCAATGGGGGACTTCTGTTTTTCGGAAGCCCACAGATCGCAACACATTCCTTCACTATGATAGTGTCCATCCCCCCCCCCCACCCCCCGCTCAATTTTTGAGATACCGAAGTAATTGTTCAGACCTAGTAGACTAAGGGGCATGTTTACTAAACATTCCTAACGTGCGGGGCCGTGCTAGTGTGCCTGTGCCATATAAGGAGTGGGCGGTTCAGGCAGAAAATAGAAAAAAAACGGTAGTAAGCAACCGGACGTGTGTGCGTCGCGCTAATGTGCGGGGGTCGACATTAGCGCGTGGAAAGGCAAAGTGGCGCGCTGCTGAGTATACAAAACAACAGAGCCGTGGTACAACGGTGAAGACACTGACCAATGGTGCAGGGGCCATGGGTTCAATCCCCCAGTGTGCGCAACGACAAAGGTCAGCTGAGGCAGTAACTGTAATGATTAACATTGTTTTAGGAGGCAAATTAATTTGGAACGGCATAAGGCGGCGCACAGTTATTTTTGGGTGGCAGAAGGCGGCGCACAGTTATTTTTGGGCAGCAGAAGGCGGCGCACTGGTCCCCTTGGGCGGCAGAAGGCGGCGCGCTGATAGGCACAAGGCGGCGCGCTGATGCACAAGCACAGGAACAGAGCCACAGCACAATGGTTAAAACACTGACCAATGGTGCAGGGATCAGGGGTTCAACTCCTCACAATGCCCAGTGAAAAATGCCTGCTGAGGCAGTATGTATTATGTTGTGGAGTGCTGTAGGAGGCTGTATAATTTTATTTTGTTATCACTACTAGCAAACGCACTCTCCCAGCATGTTAACATACGGCGGCCCATAAGGCACATGTTACAGTGCACTGTTCGCCAAGGCACCCTTGAATGACCCCGATAGGGCAGCATGTATGTTGCGACACAGGATAATGTATAGTGCACCCTATAGGGATGGCAACCATAAGGTGGCCTACAGGGCGCCCTATGAAGCACCCTCAGAGGCACCTAATGGGTATAGTAAGCTGAGGGTGGTCTTGCCGGCATAGACATATGTACAGTAAATAAAAATAAAGCTGTGGACAGCCCTACCAAAGGGCCCCACTGTGGGTTTGAACCCATGACCTCTGGCTGCACAGGCAGTGATGTAACCATTGCGCTACAGCTCCATAGCTGTAAGCAGGCCCCTGGCTGGCTGCAGATAGCCTACACGTCACCTCACAGACAGTCTGCTGGTGTCAACAGGATAGGGTTAGGCCACCCGTACCCATGATGCACTGCACATGCAAATTAGCTGTCCGCAGATGGACACAAGATGGGGAATGCACCCCCACAGCACCTCGGCCCTGTTGGGGGAAGTGACCGGGTGCACCCACACAGCACCTTGGCCTAGTAGGGGGCACTGACCGGGTGTTTTACTGGCACAGAGTAGCCACACACTGTTACATCGTGCGGGTACTGTGCTCACCCTGAGTGTGCAATGAGGTGGCCAGGACCAGGTCAACAACACCTGCCATGGCTGATGGAGGCCAAGCGGGCGTTCCAAAGCAGTGTTAATGTGTAAGATAGCTAGTTTCTGCACAAACACCATGGATATCCCTGTCTGCCGCCATCAGGCACCCCCCCCCCCCCCCAGTGGCAAACATGGTCCCCATCAAGGGATCCACACTCTACCTCCCTGCAAAGGTGGCAGTAGAGGGCAACATCAACCCCAGTCCTGCTGAGGAACACCACCACCAGGCAGGCAGCTCCATACACAGCCATAACACAATAGCAGACAGACATAAGCCCAGGGTATGGTAAGCTGCACTCCACCACCAGATATTCCCCTGCAGCAAGCCAACAGCCACTGCACCCTGCAAGCCATTATAGCAAGACATTTACCAGCTACAAACAGTCTGCTGGTTAGTCCATAGTGCATGTTCCCAATGGAGATGCATGCACCCAGAACTGGGCTGTCTGCATACACAGCAAGCAGATAGATCAGTGACTGGGCCCCAAAGAGAAACCCATATCTATCACATGAGAGAACTACTATACAGCACTATGGGGGGGCCTAGCCATGCTGTGGTCACTGCACAGTCAGGGTGAGCGTGATCCCCCAGAAGGACATGCTTTGGCCACCCTGTCTGTGTAGGTGGTGGCCGGACACTACAATATCCCAGCCAATGTCCCTGCCAGGGCCCTATGCCCAGTGCAGATGCATCCTGGCCACGCCACCCTGCCCTGGCTATACCCATGGTACCTTGCACCTCATTATGCACATTGACTGGCCAATACTGGCAACAGTGCTGGCAGTGCGGGCTGTTGAAGGGGCTTGCAGCCAACACCCACTGTATAGACAGACACACACTTCCACACCTCTGCCATCATGGTGCTACGATTGAGGGGGTAAGTAGCCTTGCCCACCAAACCGGTCCTGAGCACGGCAAGGCATGGATATGGTACGCATTACAGCTGGTGGTCACTCCCCAGGGTGGTAAGCACCGTCAGAGGCCAGGCCTGGAGCATGCCCTGCAAACACCTAACAGATTGTTTGGATGGGGTCAACTAGCAGTATGTACGTAACGTATGGATAACTGCCTGCCTGTGCTCCTAGCAAACGTCTCCGAGCTGTGTACCGTATACCTCAGGTGTAGGGTGACATTGGTAAGTTATGCAAGTGCTCGTTTTCGGTGCTGCATGCACGGTCCAATGTTCTGCCTTTCCAGGAGACATTGGCCAATGGGGCCTGTGGGTGTGGGTGTGGGTGTGTCTGCCCTTGATGGCTGCTGCTTTACGGCACAGATTCCCAACTCCAGTCCAGGTTTGCATCACACTGTTCGGGTTTTCCTGCTATCCCTCATGAATATGCATGGGCTACATCTACATGCCATGGGGGTGGTGCATAGATATACAGCACAGGCATTTGTATGAGTGTCAGCATGGAACCTGACTGGTGTGTGGCCCACCAGGACTGCATTTGGGTGATTCTGCTCTAGGTACTGCCCCTGTTCATGGTGTCTGTGCTCAGTGGGGTAAAAGATAGATGTCTTACCATTGCATATGTCCCCGCCATGAAAGGTGTGTCCTTACTATCACTGTTTAGTTGTGGGAAAAATATGTGGGCAGGATTGGCAGTAGCCCCAGCTGGGCTTTGAACCTGTGACCTTCTGTTCTTGTATGCACTGTCTGTGTGCACTGCACCACTGTGTAGCCACAGATTGGTTGGATTCCCTGGACTGTCCATGACTGTGGATCCGGCAGGACCTGTCTGTTGCAGTGGACTGTGCCAGCCTGCACATGGCTAGGCCTCTGTCTTCTGTGGTTAGCAGCCACTGCCCCCTGCACCACATGTACTTGTCCGCCAACATGCTGGCATGAACTTCTCTCAGAAAAAGCAGTTGACCTGCTTGCAATGTGGCAGTATGGGACTGCATTTGGGGGACTTGGCTGTAGGTAATGCCCATTGTTGTGGTGTGTGTGCGGTGTTGGGTAAAATATGGGTGTTTTCCCCATGCATACAGGGGTGTCTGCGCTATCTTTATTTAGTGGTGGGTAAAATATAGGGACTGGGCTGGCAGGTGCCCCAGCTGGGTTATGAACCTCTGCCCTCTGGTCCTAGAGGTAATGACTCTGTCCGCTGTACCACACTTTGGCCACAGAGACAGTGCAGCCCCTGGAGGCAGTAAGCCTGGCAGGATGGAGTCACAAACCCTGCTCTACGCAATTCTACTGTGGGCATATGCACCCTGTCTGGTGACAAACGTGCACATAAACCCCGGAAATGACCACGGGAAATGTGGGACAAAATATCACCACGCTGGGCAACAGTGATATTAATGGGCAACCATAGCAAACACTCCCAGGAAAGCTCCAAAACGTGGAAATGTTTTTTGGAAGAGTCTCCTCTCAGTAGACCCTTCCAAAATTCATTTCTTTTTTCTGGAGCTTTGCTGGGTGTGATTTCTGTAATTGCCCATCACTATAACTGTTCCCCAGCTGAATTACTATTTTTAATAGTTCTGTTGTGGTCATTTTCTATTTTTATTTTCACTTTTGTGCTGTGCACATATATCACACTGCTCACGTTTTGCTGGTTTCCCCGGTTTTCCTGTACATTGCTGACGGAAATGGTTTCTCTTCCCTTTAAATGCTTTCTACCGCGAGTGTTTCACTCGCGGTAGTTTTTACATGCAAATTCGGGCCCGATACTGTGCGGGGAGCCTCTCCCCTCCCACTCTCCACCCATTGACCCCGTCCCTCCGCCCCTCCGGAGCCTTCCTCCGCCCTCCTTTCGCCGTTCCACGCCTCTATCGGACATTTGCGGGCCCGCACTTGTACGGGGCCCGTTAGTGAGCCGCGTACCTGTGCGGGGGTGACACGCACGTGTGCGGGGCGTTTAAACGCGTTTCTGCGCGTTTCAGTGCCGCGTTGCCGTGCGCTATTTTGCGGTGCGCTATTTTGCGGATTTTAGTAAACATGCCCCTAAGAAATTATCGAAGAAGTTGGCAACTAACTTTGTGGAGAGAGGGTATCCCCGATGTATAGTTCATCGGGCGTATCAGAGAGCACTCTATAACAACAGGAGCTTGCTTTTAAAGCCCAGAAGTTTAGGCAGTAAACAGCTAGATAATTCCATCAATTTGATTATGACTTACTCCCCCTTAAGTTTTAGTTTACAGAAAATATTGCGGAAACATAGTGCTGTTTTGAAAGTCTTACCAGGGGTGCGAGATAAACAAGTGCAGTGTGTGTGGAGACGGAGTAGGAACCTCAAAGAATATTTAAGTCCAGCGGTATTAAGGGCTGTAGAACCAGGGCTCCAGGTATCGCGAACAGGGGGCCACAGCTGATGTGGGCATTGTACGGTGTGTGACATCACGTATGAGACGTCGCATTTCACCCATAAAGGAGTGCAATATAAGTTAAAACACATCACGACTTGTGAATCAACATTTGTGGTCTATGCCATCCGTTGTCCTTGTGATCTTCTTTATGTAGGGAAAACCATCCGCACTCTTAGGGTGAGAATGAAAGAACACGAGAGTAGATTGCGATGTGTGCGGATGGAAGCCCCGATAGTTTCACATTGTGTGGCCCACAGCCATAAATATGAACAGCTTCGTTGTTGGTGTATTGAGAAGGTAATTAAAGGTACACAGGGAAGGACATGTGCTCAGCAGCTGCTAAACAGAGAACAATAGTGGATATATAAATTGGATACGGTACAGCCAAGGGGTTTAAATTTAGAGATAGATTGGTCTGTGTGCATTTAGAATTGGTGATATGAATAGCCCTTTAAGTCATTTAGTCAACATGGTTTAAATAGCTAGAGTACACGTTAACCCTTCATGCGCGGTGTTTTTTGGGTAGTCCCGAGATAGAGTCGGTGAATGAGTGTGGAACATGGGCAGCAGTATGTACAGGTATTTAGGATCAGTTTGGTAATAGTATTGCTGGGATGCTAGTCAAAAGTATAAAGAACATTATTCAACAGTTCAGTTACTAATTCTGGTTTTTCCGTAGGAAGTAATACATTCAGAGGTCCCCTAAAGAACCTGTTAAGAGAAACGCATTTGCGCCTAGAAGCATGGCGTTGGGACTTTGAGAGAGTGGTGGAAGAATATAATTAGCGAATTAGAATTAAAAGTTAAATGTTCTTATTTTTTGATTTACGATAGAGTTACAGGTCATTGATGTGAACAGGTGCGAGCCGGGAAATTAAAACCCCGGAGATTGTAGCGCCCAAGTTTATCTGAGACCTGTAGTGGATGACATAAGAATACTGCACTGTATTGATATATTGAATGAATGGGGAAGAAGCATTTTATTGAAAAGCAATATTAAAGCTACTGAAATGTAGGGGGTATGGGGAAAAGAAGAAGCCCTCTGGTTTGTGTTGGAAAGAGGAGATAGCACTGTCTCCATACTGGTGTAGTCTATAGACCTCCGACTCAAATCGAAGAAATAGATAACGAATTGATTATAGATATTGCCAAGATAGCCGCAAAGGGGGAAGTGATCATATTGGGTGACTTTAATCTACCCGATGTGGATTGGATTACTCCTTCTGCAAATCTGGAAAGAAGTAAAAAAAATTGTGGATGCTTTCCAAGATGTGTTACTTAGACAAATGGTGATGGAACCAACCAGGGAAAGCTCAATGCTGGATTTAGTGCTCACCAATGGTGATAGCGTGCCAAATGTCCGGGTGCGTGCCCCTGTGAGCAGCAGCGATCATCACACGGTGTGGTTTGAGATAAAAGCCAAGGTGCAGTCCAATCATAGCAAGCTCAGTCCTAGACTTCAAAAACACTAACTTCCTCTGGCTTCCTCCAGTCCAATGGAGTATGCTTGCCTCTGGAATCACTCCTAACACACGTACTGCTGTGGGCTCCTTCTTTAGACCTCCAAGATGTCTTTCTCTTTTTCCTTCCACGTTGCTTCTGCTGTTGTAGTCCTCTCTCTTATTTCTCCAATGGCTTCTGCTTCTGTCTCTCCTTGTTCTCCTGGTTCTTCCTGTTCTGTCTCTGTGTAGAATATCCTTTACTTTTAACGTGCTTAGAGGGACACTCCACCCTAGCACAGCCCAGGTGTGCTGAATCAAGCCCTGCCCTTGGAGATGAGTGATTGGGGATTACCTCATAGCTCTTCTGATTGAACACACGTTTCCCCACTTCAGCCCTTCTAGAGGCTGTTTGAAACCTGGTGCATTCTGGGACTGGTAGTCTTTTATGAAAACATTCTGTTTTAGTATTTCTACCAGCAAAGACAGGTTGCTTGTTCAAAGCCAATTCACCTCTTTTATAGCTCCCTCCTGAACTATGATAAGCTTCCTTATCACAAGGCTTATCAATAAATAGTTTGGGGATGGGTCCCAAGGTGGTGAACTGGATCAGAAATTGGTTGACTGACAAGACGACAGAAGGTGATGGTAAATGGAGCTCACTCGGATCAAAGGAGGGTGATTAGCGGCGTGCCCCAGGGTTCAGTCCTGGGCCTGCCACTGTTCATTGTATTTGTCAGTGATATTGCTGAAGGACTGAAAGAAAAAGTCTGTCTTTTTGCAGGTGACACAAAAATTTGAAACAGAGTGGACTCCCCTGAGGGAGTGGATAGTGTCACGCCCATAGCCCCTTACATGCAGTATGGAGGGGTGTGGTTGTCCTTAGAGAGATTCACCTTATGGTCTTTAACTGACTAATTGCCTTGTAATGCCTAATGGGAAAGGTAGTTCAGTCAGAAAGTATTCAACCTCAGGTAAAAAAAAACACCTTTTTAGTTGCCTTGAGTGGTAAGGTAATGACAGTTTATTAACTGAAAAAAACACACTAAGGTTCACAAATTCCACCTTTGTATTATTTCTCCAGGATTCTTGTAAATGAACATCAGGATATAAATGAATTCCAAACAAAACAGCTTGCAATGTTCTCCAGTATAAACATAAATACTTTAACAGCCCATGCTATCAGGCATGGCTTGCAGTGCTGATCAAACAAACAGAAAACAGCTTTCCCTAAAGCAGGTTTCTTTTTCTCTCAGTCCAGAACACTGTTTGTCTTCTTAAACATAGAAAAACTTTCAACAAGGCAGTTAAACTCTTCACAGGCAAGCAATTCTCTATGCAAGGTTTTCTTATAAACAGCCAAACAAAAGCTTTCCTTACTTTCACCATCAATACAGCTTCAGGCTGAGCACTGCTCTGGCTCACAGCTGATTCACCAACTTAATTAGGCAGCTTCGGCTTGAACAGTAAAAAAAAAAAAAGGTATTTTGCCTTTAACTCAGGACCTTCACAAGTTAACCACAGGCTCTTAGGGCTACCGGACACTGGAGGTTTTCCTTACGGTTGACTCCCTTTCAACACCTCTGTATTGGAAGACTGGCATAAAGAGCAATCCATGTATGAGACTTCTTCTAAAGCTATGTCTGGTTCACCCAGTTGCATTGGCACTTCCTCTGTTTCTGGCTCAGAGGTCTGAGCTGACTGCCTTCCGTTAGGGCTAAGGCTGTCTCTGGCAATTCTGTAGTGCTCAGAATTAGGCAAGCTTCTAATGCTCATACCTGGGTCAAAGCTTGTAACAGCTTCTCCTCTCTCATGCACTGGCGACCATTCACCGGTGCTTCCATGTCCTGTTCTCCAACTTGTGTTCCTGGTTCCTGCTGTTCCAGATTCCTCTTCCTGTAGGCACTCCTACTGCTCTCACGTTCTCTCTCCTTTCCTCTTCTTCTTCCTCTCCTGCCTCTCCCTTCTGAATAAACTGACCTAGTCTTAAACCTCTCAGGTGCCTGCTCCACCCCCTCTCCTCTCAGGTGTTGGAGATCAAACTGCCTCGTGGCAGCTGAGTAATTGGGGAATTCAGTGACGTAAGGGTTCCTTACCCTGAGCCTGTATTCCCTCTCTTTTTCTCCACTAGGGGCATTCTGCAACCTATTGTAGCTAGGAATTACCTGCTTTCTAGATGTAAAGGGAGTTTTGTGTCTCTGACCTGGTAAAATAGGTCCTTTTATAAGGGTAAATTCCTTCTCTTTATCCCTGTCTCTTGGGTCCTGATAAGCTTCCTTATCACAATAGCATGAGGAAAGATCTACAAAAGCTGGAAGAATGGTCTAATGCTTGGCAGTTAAGATTTAATGCGAAGAAGTGCAGTGTCATGCACTTGGGAAGCAGAAATCCAAGGGAAATATATGCGATAGGGGGCGAGAGGTTGGTGTGCATGGACCAGGAGAAGGACCTTGGTGTGATGATTTCTGAGGATCTCAAGGTGGCAAAACAGTGCGACAAGGCAGTGGCAAAAGCCAGGAGGATGTTGGGTTGCATACAAAGAGGAATTACCAGCAGAAAGGAAGATGTACTAATGCCACTGTATAAGACACTGGTGAGGCCTCACTTGGAATACTGTTTTCAGTTTTGGAGACCATATCTCACAAAAGATATATAAAGACTGGAAACGGTTCAGAGGAAGGCGACCAAAATGATTTGGAGCCTGCGTCAGAAGCCTTATGACAGAGGTGTCCAAACCTGTCCTGGAGGGCCACAATCCTGCCAGGTTTTGGGATAGCCCTAATGAATATGCATGAGATATATATGCATTAGAGATAGCCTGCCAACCTGATTGGTTTGTGGCCCTCCAGGACTGGATTTGGAGACCCCTGTCTTACACCTCTGTCATTTAAGATTGTGAGTGGGCAAGGTGCAGATGTCCAAGACATCAAAAAGGTTAGATAGAATTTGTCACGTTCCTCCTCACTTCTCACCACCACCAAAATATTGTCCATTAGACATCTTTTTGGTGGTGGTGAGAATCGAGGATGAATGTGACACATTCTATATACCCTTTCGATGTCTAGGACATCTGCACCAACAAAAAACTAAACTTGTGCACAAAAACTAAACTCAAACAATTAAATCCAAGCAGTCCAAGGGATTTTTCCAAGCGGTGGAGGCTCGGAGCAGCAATGCAGGTCAGAAGAAGGGTGCTGTCCTCGGTTCAGTAGAGACACTCTCAGACCATCAACAGCCACATCAAGTGGCTCTACGACATTTCCCATATATATGTATACAACAGGCCTGCCAACAGAGCATACCGCTTACCACCTAGATAGAGCCTCCAGGAACATCGGCTTTGAATCTGCTTTGGTTACATTGGGCAGTTTTATCATTGGAAGTGGAGTGACATTGTCATCAAGAAAAGCGGTTTCGACTGCGGAGAGGGAGCTGATGCAGGGAGGGCAGGCTCTGCCGGGCAGGGGGGCCCCCTCGGGACACTGGAATCTGCCGTGGAGGCAGCGCAGGCCGGCAGCAGACAGCTTTTTTTAATTTAAAATTTTCCTTAGGCGGGGGGGGGGGGGTTAGGACTGATAATGGGCTATGGGGGGGGCTAAGTCTGGAAATGGGGTGATGGGGGAGTTAGGACTGGTAATGGGCTATGGGGGGGCTAAGACTGGAAATGGGCTGATGGGATTAGGGCTGGAAGTGGGCTGATGGGGATTAGGACTGGTAATGGGCTATGGGGGGGCTTAAACTGAAAATTGGGTGATGGGGGTTAGGACTGGAAATGGGCTGATGGGATTAGGATTGGAGTGGGCTGAGGGGGGGTTAGGACTGGTAATGGGCTATGGGGAGTGAAATGGAGAGGAGAAAAATATTTTGTGTGGGAGGAAAGAAAAATCTGCAATTGGCCAGGTATTGGGAGAGTAAGTGGGGATTGAGGATGGAGGGGTAAAATCTGAGTGGATGAAAAAGGAATGAGGAAAGAGCAAAAGGAGAAAGATTAGTATGTTAAAGCAGATGTAAGAGAATGGAAAAAAACTAGAAGAGAGAAGAAAGGACAAATGGACAGCAGACGATGGAGAGTTAGCAGAAGACACAAAGAAACCAGAAGAAATTGTCTGGATAAATTTCAAATGAAAAAAAATGCACAAAAGGTACAAAGATATCTCCTTATTTTGAATTTATTAACTGGAATATGACAGCTCTGGGAAATGTGCATCATTAACGTCTGTGCTTTGTTTAGTACAAGAGGAAATTAATTTATAGTTTTATTTCTACATTGTTGTTGTACATTCCAAGTTTGGCTTTTTAGGGTTCCCAGTTTAATTATTGTCTTCCTGTTTCTAAATTGTGATTCCTTGTTTGGTGATGGTCTGTGTTCTGCATGTGTAACTGAACTGAGGTATTCTGTTTATGTAATTCCTATTTGACATTGCCACTTGTTCTCTTTCCCCAGTAGGTCATGTATTGTTATTCTCTGAAATGTATTGGTTTAATATTTGCAGTGTTGCCTTTTGATAGGTAGGGTCTGGTGCTTTGTGAGTCCTGGCAGTGCTGTTATGATACGGCGGGTTTGCTAAGGTTCTAAATGGGCAGCATTTGTAGTAGTTCCTATTGTGCCTGGCGGTTGGCACTGGATTATAGAAATATAGAAATCTTTTAGTCTTTCTTTATCCATACACTCATGAAGAGGCATGTTTACTAAAAGTTAGTGTATGGTAACATTATGCAAATATTTATACAAATGAGGCCCCTTATGCAAATGAGGCCCCGCGCTGAGTCTCTGCACATGGCCCCGCACACTTGCATCACTTGTTACAGCAGTGACAAATGTGGAACCGGACATTGACCATCTCATTAGCCAAAAGCAGGCCCATAGTTCCCATTGAAATACTGGGAAGTTTGTTGATTTAACTTTACTTGTTCTTCATTTTAAATATTGTATTTGTTCCCGTTTTGTTTTTTTACTTCAAAATAAGATATGTGCAGTGTGCATAGGAATTTGTTCATAGTTTTTTTAGTCCGGTCCTCCAACAGTCTGAGGGACAGTGAACTGGCCCCCTGTTTAAAAAGTTTGAGGACCCCTGGTCTAGAATCTGGCAGCTGGGATTTAATGTTAAAAAAATGTAAGGTCACGCATTTGGACTGCAGCAATCTAAGGGAGCAATATAGTATAGGGGGTGAAGTACTTTTGTCCACTAAAGAAGAGCGGGACCTAGGCGTGGTTGTGTCTGATGACCTTAAAGTAGCTAAACAGGTAGAAAAGGTGATGGCAAAAGCTAGAAGGATGCTTGGGTGCATACAGAGAGGAATGGCTAGCAGAAAAAAGGAGGTGATAATGCCTCTGTATAAGTCTTTGGTGCGACCTCATTTGGAGTATAGTGTGCAATTCTGGAGACTGCACCTTCAAAAAGATGTGAACAGGATAGAGTCGGTGCAGAGGGTGGCTACTAAAATGATTAGTGGTCTTCATTATAAAGCATTTGAGGACAGACTGAAGGATCTTAATATGTACACCTTAGAGGAAAGGCGGGATAGAGGTGATATGATTGAGATGTTTAAATACCTCCGTGGCATAAATGTTCAGGGAGAGAGCCTCTTTCAATTGAAAGCAAGTTCTGCTACGAGGGGACATGGGATGAGGGTGAAGGGAGATAGATTCAGGAGTGATATGCAGAAATATTTCTTTACAGAAAGAGTAGTGGATCCGTGGAATAGTCTCCCAGTGGAGGTGGTAGAGATGAGGACAGTAACTGAATTCAAAAAAGCGTGGGACAAACACAGAGGATCTCTGAAGGTAAAAAGGGGATTGTTTTAGTCGTTGATATGGATAGGCCCTATGGTCTTTTTCTGTCGTCATATTTCTATGTTTCTATGTTTCTAGCGCCTTCCATGTCATCCCTGGAACCGGTGGCTGGGCCCTCTGCGGCGCCAGCTCTTGCGCATCATCAAGTGCTAGGTCAGGGGATTATACCTTCTACGTTCCCCACTGATGGTTGTTTGGAACGGAGCTCTCTGATGCCTCACAATATGATTGGTCCACAATAGAAAATTTAAGATGTCTGATCATAAGAGCAGAGTTACATGCGGAGACCATAAAAGAATACTGCTGGGAGCGGTGTATTTCTTGTGATTTAAGAGTTTATAAGGCTCCGCATTTATTTGAAAATAATGTGCCATTCGCGCAAAATTGGAATGCTATTTTATCAAAATACTCATTCGATCTCATGTTGCATATTATGGAAACCATGGCATCTGAGGTCTCCAAACTAATGAGTGAACTTGAGAATAAAATGCAACGTTTACGTACTCAGGAGGGTTTTGATGCCAAATTTAAGGAGTTAGATGGGCAGATGACGCAATTTCGACAAGAAGTGTTACAGCGTAAACTTAAGCAATTTCAAAGGGATTCTGCAGATTATCATCGAGGGGAAGTGTACCCTTGGATATATCAGTGGTCTTCTCCAAGGGTACAGCGACATGTGACCTTTGAAGGGACATCTGATGACTCCTCTGATGCTTCAGATAGGGAACTTTTTTTTTTAGAGTGTGGCGGCAAAGGACAATGAGGTCGAGCGCATTTTTGAGGGGAGGCAGAAATTGATGTTGGCACCGCGAGCAGTTGTGAGGACCACCCCTATCTATGGTGGTGGAGGGGTACTGACATTGAGTGAGAGTTTGGAATTGAATGAAGTTAGTGACTCTACATTGGTATTTAACCTGTCACGGCATTGTTTGATGCCGGTGGAAGAATTGGTGTTGAATCATGGTTTATCTTTTGTTCCTTCCACTCTCCCAGATAATTTTACATATCATGTGAGTTTACAGGCTTTTATGTGGAAATTGAGAATAGTGTTATTTTTTGCAGATTACTCAGAGTCTGGCCAGTGGTAGATTGGTTTCATGCAAAATAATATTGAGTTCCTCCTGGAGTGGTTGATCCAAATATTTTGGTGTTCGAGAAGTGATTATGGAAGGGCTTAAAAAATTACTCTTCCTTATCATCCCTCCAATCCAGTCCCGAACCTCTGGGTTTTACACCACTTCCAGAAGCTTGGAGACTGAGCATGTCATCTTTTGATGACAGTAGTACATATAGAGCAGGCACCACCCCTTCTCATCAACACATTCAGTCTCCAAGCAGCTGGAGGTGGTGAGCTAGAGGGCTGGACTCACTGAGGATAACTAAGGAGCCTGTAGTTAGTTAGGTTTGGGACTTAATTTGTTTGTTTGCAGTCTCTGTTCAGAGCATTTTATTTTTATAGTTGTGCAGCAAAAAAAAAAAAAAAATGAAGAAACCTAGACAGCGGATTTGGACCAGAGAGAGTCCCCCACTCTCCCTTTCCCCTCCCCCCCCCTTGACTGGGTTCGGAGGGTAGTGAGCGGGAGGTGCTCGGCCCGGGGTAGTAGAGCTCCCGATCCCTCTGACCTTTCTCTGCCCCGGAGTCCCCGCAGTGCCGAAGCCTTTCTTTTCGGCTGAGTGCCGGAGGAAAGTCACTCAAGCACAGCACAACATGAGAGGATCGTTGCTGGGCAGTGTGGCTATCTCAAACCCAATGCGCAATTTACGGGGCGTCGGGGGGCATCAAGCACTGATCGAGCAGAGAGCAGGAACACAGCATGCTGTAGCCTGTATTCCTGCCAGAGGTCGGTTTGATCATGGTTTCCCACGCAGGCCTGCAGCTGCATGTGGAGATGTGCAGCTGGGTGGAGAAAGCAGAGGCCGCGGTTGCTGGGTATTTTTTGTTTTCTTTCCTTTCATTTGAACTGATTTATTCTTTATTTTCATTGCTTTCAGTTTCTTGGCGTCTCTCTCCCCTTTTTCAGTGGTGGGAAGCATTTCTGGAAAAAAAAGAAAAGAAAGAACTACGAGCAGAACACCTCTGTAGGAGGTAAGGTGGATACCTTGGTTGCTTTTTTCCTCTCGGGTTGCTGCTCTATAGTGAGCCATTGCCAGCTGGTGGGGGTAGCGCTGGGGGGATTTAGAGCTCGGGCTCTGGCACGCAGAGCTGTTATGCCAGCCATGTCTTAGTGTCTGGTGTGTGGGACTAGGCGAGGCATGGTCTCGGAGGCGGGCATTTGTAGGGGGTGAGCTCAGGAAGCCACCACTATGCAGCAATCCCTGCAGAAGGATTCAGTGCAAGGGGGGCCTCCTCCTCCGCTTTCAGTTGAGCAGGGGGCGGCGAGGGCTGACCCTGTCTCTCTGGAGCCATCTCCTGTTTCCCAGGCCATCTTCCGCACTGGGGTTAGTGGGAGGAGGGATCCATAGGGTGTTTTCCCCAGAGTTTGTCCTGCTACTCCACCAGACATTCTGCTTATGAGAGCAGGGGGCTGTAGGAGGTGATGATGGGGGAGCAGAGCAGTAAGAGGCCAGGGATGCCCAGTGAGGAGTTGGGGACACTCCCAGCAAAGCGCCCTAAGCCCACGGAGGAAGGGCAGGATCGGTTTCCGGTGTTGGAGAGTCTCGAGGGGGAGGACCTTGACATAGAGGTGGATGCATAGGATGAGCTCGAGGAATGAGAGATCCTGGAGCAGGATGACCACACGCGGATAGTCCGGGTCTTCCGTAGGGAGGAATTGTCGGTGCTTATTGTGGAATGGTTGCAAGTGTTGAACATGCCGGCAGGACCTCCAGCAGAGGAGTAGGCACTGGAGGATCCTCTTCTGAGAGCAGTATGGAGGTCGCAGTCAGTCTTTCCCATACAAAGGGTGATGCAGCAGATGATCCAAGATGAGTGGGATCTGCCGGAGTCTTCCCTGCAGGGGTCTAAGCTCATGGCCTGCCTATATCCATTGGTGGATCAGGATAGGGAGTTTTTTGGTCGCTGAGGGTGGACACAGTAGTGTCAGCTGTCACGAAGAAAACGACGATCCCGGTGGAAGAAGCGGCGGCGCTAAAGGATGCGCAAGATCGTCGACTGGATGCGCTGCTAAAACAGGCTTTTGATATCAATGCCTTTTCCCTCCAAGCCTCAATCTGTGGGGCTTGGGTAGCGCGAGCCTATCTCCGCTGGTCCCAGCGAGTGCAACATCAAGGAGATTCTGACCAGCTGAGGCGGCCTGCCTGGAATCCGGGATGGCTTATCTGGTGGATGTTCATTATGACCTCATTAGAGGTCTTTCGAAGAGTATGGCCTCGGTAGTTGCTGCCCGTCGTTATTTGTAGCTTTGAAATTGGGCGGTGGATAACTCATCCAAGGTCCGGCTCAGTAAGTTGCCCTTTAGGGGCAAACTGCTATTTGGAGAGGACCTCAATATTGGTCAAGGACTTGGGGAGTCAAAGGGCGGTCGGCTGCTGGAGGACAAACAGAAGCCAAACCATGCTGCCTCCATCCCCCCCGGAATCAGCAGTGGGACTTCCGGGGGTTTCGATCCTCACACCAGGCCCCCTTTCAGAGGGGGTACATTCCCTTGAGGATGCAAGGGTTCCAAGGTTTTCAGGGAGCGGGGCACAGGTTCGCGGCCACCTCGTCCTCAGGGCCTAAGAAGTACCAATGAAGTGAGGGGGGCCCAGGTGGAGGTGCAGCCAGTAGGAGGTCGACTACAAGACTTATACTCCACCTGGGTCCAGATCACCTCTGATCAGTGGGTTCTCGAGGTCATTCAAGAGGGGTATGCCCTTGAGTTCACGTGGCCGGCGGGCAGCTCTTTCATACAGTCTCCATGCAAGGCACGGCTCAAGGAAGCAGCGGTGCGAGATGGCTCTTGCAGCTCAGAGTGGTGGTGTTGGGACTAATACGGCTGCAGTCAGTACTCCATTTATTTTGTGGTACCGAAGGAGGACAGAGCCTTCCATCCCATCCTCGACCTCGCTGTTTGCGAGTTCCACATTTTCGTATGGAGACCTTGCGGTCCGTCATAGTGGCAGTTCACAGCAGGGAATTCTTGACGTCCCTCGATTTGACAGAGGTGTACCTGCATATTCCCATTCAACTAGAACATCAGCAGTTCCTCAGGTTCACGGTGCCCATGGGACATTTTCAGTTCTGGGTGCTACCCTTCGGTCTCGCAACAGCACCGTGCACCTTCACCAAAGTTATGGTAGTGGTAGCAGCAGCACTTTGTAAAGAGGGGGCGCTAGTGCATCCGTACCTCGATGACTAGCTCATTTGAGCGAAGTCTAGTGAGGAGAGCGAGCGCTCCATAGCCCGAGTGGTGCAGTTCCTTCAGAGTCTTAGGAGCACGCTTTGACACGATAGCAGGCAGTGTGTTCTTGCCGGAGCATCAGGCGCGGGAACTTCGGCACCTGGTACGGGAGTTCCTTGCGAGGCCGGAGCCCTCAGTATGGCATTACCTTCAAGTATGGCATTACCTTCAAGTATATTGATTTTTGTTCGATGTGAACCGCCCCTGATCTCTGGAAGGGGCGGTATATAAGAAACTGTTAAATAAATAAATAAATAAATAAACTCCTGGGCACCATGGCAGCCACTCTCAAACTGGTTCCATGGGTGAGGGTGCACATGCGGCCCCTCCAAAGTCATTGCTCTGTCGGTGGTCACCCCAGTTGCAGCCGCTCTCCCAGAGGCTTCCCTGCCCACAAGAGGTCTAGAAGGCCTTCGGGTGGTGGCTTACAAGTGGGCATCTGGAAAGAGGGATGCCCCTCGAGTCGCCAGCCTGGGTCCCGTTGGTGACAGATTCTAATCTCTCCAGCTGGGGGACCCATTTCAAGGGACAGTTTGCACAGGGGTAGTGGAGCCCGCAGGAGGTGGGTTGGTCAATCAGCTGGCTGGAAATGTGGTGGTGATCCTAGCACTGCAATGTTTCGAAGCAAGATTGCAAGGAGCGGCAGTGCGGGTGCTGTCGGACAACGCAACGACAGTAGCCTACATCAATCAGCAGTGCAGGCCTGGAGGCAGAGTCCGAGGCGCTGATGGACTGGGCGGAGGAACACCTGCAGGCGTTGTCAGCATCCATGTGGCAGGAGTCGACAATGTCACGGCAGATTATCTGAGGCAAGTGCGAGTAGACCCTAGGGCATAGGTTTTCAACCCTAGGCCAGTCAGATTTTCAGGATTCCTACAATGAATATGCATAAGATAGATTTGCATACAATGAAGGCAGAACATGCAAATCTTTCTCATGCATATTCAGTCTGGGAATCCTGAAAAACTGACTGGCCTAGGGTTCCCCGAGGACTGGGTTAAAAACCCCTGCCCTAGGGAATGGGTGCTCGATCAGGGGGTGTTTGACTTGCTCGTACACCACTGGGGCGCTCTAGTGATGGTCTGATGGCGAAATTTGAGAGCACCAAGGCGAGTCGCTTTTTCAGCAGTTAAAAGGAGAGGATGTTGGAAGGTTTGGATGTCCTCATGCAGCCATGGACGGCGGAAGAGCTCCTCTATGTGTTCCTGGCCTGGACGCTCAAAGTGGTGCAAAGGATCGAGACTCATCGGGGAATGGTGGTTCTCATTGCACCGGATTGGCCACGGTGTCTGTGGTATGCGGATCTGGTGAGGAATCTAGTGGACCGGCAGTGGCGCCTCCCTGCACAGGCAGATCTCATCACAGGGGCCAGTGCTCATGCCTCAGGAGGATCGATTCATGCTTACGGCCTGACTCTTGAAAGGGCACAGCTGAAGAAGAAAGGTTATTCAGGACCAGTGATTTTGACATTGTTGAAGGCAAGGAGGAGTTCCACCTCGTTGGCCTACATCTGGATTTGGCACTTATTTGAGGCATGGTGTGTGGGCAGGCAGGTGAGGCCAGCCGCAGCCTCCGTGCCTGTCATCTTAGAGTTCTTGCAGGCCAGATTCGACAAGGGTTTGGCCGCAAATTCCTTGAGAGTACAGCTGGCGGCAATCGCCTGTTATCGTGGAAAGGTGCAAGGAATAGCGTTAGTTACGCACCCGGAGTTGGCTCCCTTCTTGAGGGTGGTGTTTCGCCTGCGCTTTCCAAGGTGGGCAGTAATCCCACCGTGGGACCTCAACTTGGTATTGATGGCGCTTTGTGGAGAGCCCTTTGAGCCTTTGTCGGGAGCTTCGCTTAAGACGGTATTCCTGGTGGCCATTTATTTATTTATTTATTTAACAGTTCTTCTATACTGCGCTATTTTAGATCAGTGCGGTTTACATTCAACATCAACCATACAACACAGGCACTCTGAGTTGCATTTACCATTTGCTTGGCCTGTAGCATTTCGGAGCTACAAGCTTTGTCATGCAGGGAGCCATTTCTTTCATTTTCAGAGGAGAAGGTGGTTCTTCGTCCCATTCCCTCCTTCTTGCCCAAGGTGGTTCGCTTTTTCATCTGAACCAGTCAATCTCCCTGCCAGTGTTGTCAGGTGTAGAGGAGCTGGGTGCTCGCCAATCACTGAAGTATTTAGATGTATAGCGTGTGTTGCGGAATTATTTACAGAGGACTCAGGAATTCCGTAGGTCTGATCGCCTGTTTGTGCTCTTTGGGGGGGCCACGCAAAGGCGAAGCGGCGGCTAAGGCTTCTATTTCCAGATGGATTAGGGAGGCAATCTTATCGGCGTATATGCTTAAGGGTAGGCTGGTGCCGTCGGTTTTGCGAGCGTATTCTGTGAGAGCACAAGCTGCTTCGTGGGTAGAGTACAGTTTGGTACTGCAGGTGGAGATTTGCGGGGCAGCCACCTGGTCATCGCTGCATACCTTTGCGACGTTCAGTCGGCCGGGGATATATGATTCGGATCGGCGGTGCTATGGGCCTGTTCGTCAGGTCCCTCCCATTATGCTTAACTGCTCTGTTACATCCCAGAGTTTCGGGACTGGACTGGAGGGATGATAAGGAAAACAAAATTAGACTTACCTGCTAATTGTTGTTGCTTGAGGAACTCCAGTCCAGTCCCGCATCCGACCCATGTAGCCATTGTCAGGATAGAGTTTGGCTGGAAGGATAATCTGTCTCATGGGCTGTGCTTGAGTGTGGGGCCCAGTAGGATCTCAGTCAATTACCCCACCCTGGGACGGGAAAGAGAGGAGGATTTCCTTCTCCGGGAAGGGGGGGGGGATGTGTTCTATAGTTTTAGGTAGACAGTGTTCTGTATTATTATTCTTAACTGCTTATTTGTTGCTCCTGTGAGTCTGCTTTGTCAATAGGTTACTAGTGAGAAGGGGCGGTGCCTGCTCTATATGTACTACTGTCATCAAAAGATGACATGCTCAGTCTCCAAGCTGCTGGAAGGGGTGCAAAATCCTGAGGTTCGGGACTGGACTGGAGTTCCTCCAGGAACAAAAATTAGCAGGTACGTCTAATTTTGTCTTTTCAAAGGTAAAACATAATTTGACAAAGGCTGAGTGGAAGCTCTGAAATCCTTGCAGCATGACAACACAATCATGATAAAGGTAGTAGTATATCCTATCCTCACTCCTGTTCAACCTATATCTGCGACCCATTTGTGAAATCCTACAGGACCACAAGATCAGTTACCACATCTATGCAGACGACCTGATGCTCTACACTCACCTCGACATAAACAACCCTGACCTCACCCAACTCGAAAAATGCCTAAGCGAACTACAAACCTGGCTGCAACGCAACAATATGTCAATCAACCATAAAAAAAAAAAAGTGATGTGCATCTCCAGGAAACAAGAATTCAACCCTCCACCAACGGTTACCATGAACAACAACGTTTATACCACAAAGCCCGAAATAAAATACCTAGGAGTAATGCTGGACAGCAACCTAAATATGGACAAGCACCTCCGAATTACCAATCGGGCCATTTTCCACAAATTAAGAGTCCTGCAACCGCTACGGAACATTATTGATCACTCCGACTTCAGAACAGTGGCACAAGCCCTCATCATTCCCCACCTGGATTATTGCAACGCCATTCTACAAGGTCTGCCTAAAAAAACCATTAACATTCTTCAACTGGCACAAAACGTAGCAGCCCGAGTCATCATGAAAAAAGGTCTAACAGAGCACATCACTCCCGTCCTAATTGAGCTACATTGGCTCCCCATCACGGCCCGCATCCAATATAAGATATTAGTAACCACATTCAAGCTTGTTCATAATGTAGCACCCTCTTACCTCAACACCTTAATCTCAGCACAACCAATCAACAGAAGCAGAAGAACAGTGAATAGCAATACCCTTCAAGTCCCGAGTAGCCTGAGAAATTTCAATGCTAGCACCACTAACAGAGCGTTCTCCTTTATGGCTCCACGACTCTGGAACCAAATGCCCCACGAACTGAGAGCAAATAAGGACCTGAAGGACTTCAGGAAAAAACTAAAGACTCACCTATTTCAGACTCATTACAACCTAACCTAGTCAATGTAATCCTTTCGAACAACATAGCTACTAAAAATCATATTCAACAAGAAATGCATCCTGTAATTATGTAATTTATGTATATATGTAAAGCCCCCTCTCAAGAAATGAAATGTAAATCTGTAACCGTTTGCTGTGACTTTCACCCTCCCCTGCAATCCTACTGTATGCTTAAATTCTGGTCTGTACAACCGCTCCCTTTTGTATAGAAAACCGCCACTGATCGCTGGAAGTGGCGGGATACAAGTGTACACTAAATAAATAAAATAAATAGTGATCCTCGACAGAGGCGATTATGAAAGGGAAATTCTCTCTCATTTAAAGAACAGGCTGTTTCACCGACCGCTATCGGAGGATCCCACTTCAGTGATGCAATCTGAAATTTTGGATGTATTGGAGTGGGCATTGCATTTAGGTTATCACAAAAAGTTGTTGAAGTTCTTTGTTTCGTATCCATGTATCCCATCATTTTATGTGGTTCCCAAAATCCATAAGTCCTTGGTTAATCCGCCAGGATGCCCAATAGTTTCAGGGATTGGGTCAGTTTTGGAGCCCCTTTCACAATATATGGACTCTTTTTTTGAACCCCTCGGTAAAACAGGCTCAATCATATATTAAAGATTCTGGTGATTTGTTGATATTTTTGGATTCGTGGCAGGGCTTAGAGGGGACTTATTTTTTGGTCACCATGGATATCACAGCTCTGTATACAAACATGCCACAAGGTGAGGCGGTTGAGGTCTAAATTTGGCATGTCTGCAACATACAGAGGTTCGGGTATTGTTCTATCGTCATTTATTAGAGCTAATATTGTGGAAGAATTATTTTTAATTTAATGGAGCATTTTACCATCAGATTGAGGGGATCTCAATGGGAGCGACAGTGGCTCCATCGATTGCTCGTTTATATGTACACTACTTTGAAGAACGAGCAGTATATGCTTCTCCGTATTGGTCCGATGTAGTGAAATGGGAGTGATATATTGATGATATTTTTTTCATTTGGTGAGGTCCTGATGGGTAGTTACAGGAATTTTTGATATGGCTGAACAATCAGGATAGTCATTTACAATTTACCCTGGAGGTAGCTAAGGAGGAAGTCCATTTTTTGGACATTAAAATCAGTTGTGGAGAATTTGGTTTTTCCACTTTTTGAAACTTTGCTTTCCTGACTACTTTGCTAGCTTCTCCAAGTTTTTCCAAATATAGATGCCTGTCTTCCTCTCTTCGTGATTTCTTGTACTGTATTTTATGAAGGCCTCCCTCTTTTTCTTCACTTTTTCAGCTACTTCCTTCGAAAACCATAAGGAGACCGCTATGGTTTTCGAAAGAACTAGCTGAAAATGTGAAGAAAAAGAGGAAGGCCTTCATAAAATACATAAGAACATAAGATATGCCATACTGGGTCAGACCAAGGTCCATCAAGCCCAGTATCCTGTTTCCAACAGTGGCCAATCTAGGTCATACGTACCTAGCAGTTTCCTCAAAACACACAGGTTCCGCAATGCTTGTACTGGGTCAAGCATTGATATCCTGGGTCCCTTCTTAATAATGGTTTATGGACCTTTCCTTCAGGAACTTGTCCAAACCTTTTTTAAACCCAGCTACACTAACAGCCTTTACTACATCCTCCGGTAAGAAATTCCAGAGTTTGATTACACGTTGAGTGAAAAAATATTTTCTTTTATTAGTCTTAAATAGTTTACCCTGTAGCTTCATTGCATGTCCCCTAGTCTTTCTATATTCTGATAATGTAAGCAATCGATCTACATTTACCCGTTCCACTCCGTTCATTAATTTATAGACTTCTATCATATCTCCCCTCAGCCGTCTCTTTTCCAGGTTAAAGAGCCCTAACCTTTTTAGCCTTTCTTCATAGGAGTATCCTTCCATCCCCTTTACCATTTTGGTGGCTCTTCTCTGAACCTTTTCTAATAACGCTATATCCTTTTTAAGATACGGCAACCAGAATTGCACACAATATTCAAGGTGCGGTCTCACCATGGAACGATATACAGGCATTATAATATCTTTTGTTTTATTTTCCATTCCTTTCCTTATGATACCTAGCATTCTATTTGCTCTCTTGATCACCGCTGCACACTGGGCCGAGGGTTTTAACATGTTATCCACAATGACTCCTAAATCTTTTTCCTGGGTGGTGGTTCCTAATGTGGAACCTTGCATTGTGTAACCATAGTTTGGGTAGTTCTTCCCTAGCTGCATAACTTTGCACTTGTCCACATTAAATTTCATCTGCCATTTTGATGCCCAGTCTTCTAATTTATCAAGATCCTCTTGCAATTTTCCACAATCCTCTTGGGTTTTAACAACTTTAAATAGTTTTGTGTCATCTGCAAATTTGATAACCTCACTCGTTATTCCACTTTCCAGGTCATTTATGAATATGTCAAAAAGCAGCGGACCCAGGACAGATCCCTGGGGTACACCACTATTCACCTTTCTCCATTGGAAAAATTGGCCATTTAGCCCAACCCTCTGCTTTCTATCTTTTAACCAGTTCTTGATCCACAGTAGTACCCTGCCTCCTGTCCTCCTATCCCATACAAGAGATCATGGAGAGAGGAAGACAGGCATCTATATTTGGAAAAACTTAGAGAAGCTAGCAAAGTAGTCAGGAAAGGAAAGATTCAAAAAGAGGAGGAAATAGCCAAGGCAGTTAAATGGGAGGATAAGACATTTTTCAGATATGTTAGTGAGAAAAGGAAGGGGAAAAGTGGTATTGTCAGACTCAAGGTGAAGGGGAGGAAAATGTAGAAGTTGATGAGGATAAAGCAGAATTGCTTAACAAATATTTCTGTTCTGTGTTCACAGATGAAGAACCAGGAGCAGGACCTCAGAAAACACCCACAAACAGGAACAGAAGGGAGGGGCATCTTGAACAATTTTCAGAAGACTGTGTTCATGAGAAACTAGCTAAACTTAAAGTAGGCAAAGCAATGGGACCGGATGGGATGGGATACATCCCAGAATACCGTGGGAACTTGGGGACGTTCTAGCAACTCCACTGACTGACTGGGGAAACTGCTAGGTACTTATGACCTAGATTGGCCACTGTTGGAAACAGGATACTGGGCTTGATGGACCTTGGTCTGACCCAGTATGGCATATCTTATGTTCTTATGTTCTAATGCCTTGTTGGAGTCAGGAGTGGTGCCAAAGGACTGGAAAGAGGCACACGTGGTCCCTTTACACAAAAATGGAAGTAAGGATGTGGTTGAAAACTACAGGCCTGTTAGTTTAACTTCGGTAGTGAGTAAATTATTGGAAGTGCTGCTGAAAGAGAAAATAGTGAGGTTTCTGGAGTCCAGCGGATTACAGGATCAGAGGCAGCATGGAGTCACCAGAGGCAGGTCTTGTGAGACAAATCTGATTTCTTTGACTGGGTGACCAGGGAGTTGGACCGAGGGAGAGCCCTAGATGGGGTGTATTTAGATTTCAGTAAAGCCTTTGACACTGTTCCTCACAGGCGACTTATAAACAAACTGAGCACCCTAGGGATGGACCCTAAAGTTACTGCTTGGGTTATAAATTTGTTGAGTGGGAGGCGACGAAGGGTACAGGTAATTGGAGCTCACTCTGAGGAGGAGGTGGTTACCAGTGGTGTGCCTCAGGGATCTGTCCTTGGTCTGATTCTTTTTAACATCTTTGTTAGTGATATAGTGGAAGGGCTGTTGGGTAAAGTTTGCCTCTTTGCAGATGATGCCAAAATCTGCAATAGAGTAGACACCTTGGAAGGTATAGATAACATGAGGAGGGATCTAGCTAAGCTTGAAGAATGGTCTAGAATTTGGCAGCTGAGATTTAATGTTATAAAATGCAAAGTCATACATTTGGGTTGCAGCAATCCAAGGGAGCAATATAGTATAGGGGGTGAAGTACTTTTGTCCTCTAAAGAAGAGCGGGACCTAGGCGTGATTGTGTTTGATGATCTTAAAGTAGCTAAACAGGTAGAAAAGGTGATGGCAAAAGCTAGAAGGATGCTTAGGTGCATAGGGAGAGGAATGACCAGCAGAAGAAATGAGGTGATAGTGCCCCTGTATAAGTCTTTGGTGCAACCTCATTTGGAGTATTGTGTGCAATTCTGGAGAACGCACCTTCAAAAAGATATAAACAGGCTGGAGTCCATACAGAGGATGGCTACTAAAATGGTTAGTGGTCTTTATTATAAAGCATATGAGGACAGACTTAAGGATCTTAATATATACACCTTAGAGGAAAGGCGGGATAGAGGTGATGTGATTGAGACGTTTAAATACCTCCGTGGCATAAATGCAGAGGAGGAGAGCCTCTTTCGAATGAAAGCAAGCTCTGCTACGAGGGGACATGGGATGAGGGTGAAAGGGGATAGATTCAGGAGTGATATGCCGAAATATTTCTTTAAGGAAAAAGTGGTGGATCCGTGGAATAATCTTCCAGTGTAGGTGGTAGTGATGAGGACAGTATCTGAATTCAAAGAAGCATGGGACAAACACAGAGAATCTCTAAAGGAAAAAAGGGGACTGTTGTAGTGGTTGATATGGAAGGACAGACTAGATAGGCCATGTGATCTTTTTCTGTTGTCATGTTTCTATGTTTCTAATTTATACCAAGGCTACAGATTGGAATAGTTTGCATGATTATCAAAATTTCCATCCATGACATATTCGTGACAATATCCCCATGGGGCAAATTTAGCATCTTTGTAAATTGTGTTCTTCGCGGCAGGAGTTTGGTTTACAGATGCATAAGATGACTTTGAAGCTTCATAATCATGGTTATCCTGGTCGGGTGATACATTGGACTAGAAAGAGGGCTTTTAATGCACATCGAGATTGGTTGATTTTGAACACACAGAAGAGGGGTGACTGCTCTAACTTGTGCCCTACCCTTTTCCACTAAGACCCGATATATAAAAGATTTAATTTTGCATTAATGTAATATATTACAGATACATTCAGTATTTAAGGATCCTCCTGCATTTTCTTTGTGGAGAGGACGAAATTTACGTGATATTTTGGTGCATTCTCGTTACCGGAAGTGTGAAGAATCAGGTGAGCATGGACATAAGAAATGTAATCGCTGTGTGATTTGGAATTACAGGCTTTTGAACATCCCATCAAGGGATTTGTTTGTTTTGAGAGATTTCACCACTTTCAATATGAGTGGTGTGACTTATGTAGTGTCGTGTTTGTGTTCGAAATTGTATATAGACCAGACATCACGACCTTTTAAAACGCTGATGATTGAACATCTTTTAGCGATTCATCATTGGGTAGAAACGGCTCCGTTAGTTTCCCATTGGCAAGAGATGAAACATACTTTGCAGAATTTTCGGAGTTTTGTTTTGGAGAAAGTTAGTAGGGAGGATGGTGGTGATGTTCAAAGGTGGCTGTACCGTCAGGAACAACAATATATTTTTAAATGGGATACTGTGATACCAAATGGGTTACACAGATACACAAGTGGAGTGGCATTGGTTCTACTGAATTTTTTTGTTTTAAAAGAGGGTTTGCAGTGTGCTTGCACTGGCATTTTTTGAGAATTGTGAGCTTTTGATGAAAGCCATGGTGCAAGAAGGATGAAGGTCAGTAAGTGGTTTAATGTCTAGAGTGTTTCTGTTGGTAGTGGAATTGAGTTTATATGGCATTTTTGTTTTCATGATTACAGTTTTCCTGATGCAGCCAAGAGAGGCAAAACTATGATCCATAGTTGGAGTGTTTGACGCTGGGAGCTTCTGAGCTGGAGATGGGAGCTTTGGAGCTTTCTGGAGTGTTTCACGCTAGGAGCTTCTAAAACTGGAGTTGGGAGCTTTGGAGCTTTCTGTTGGAATTTTTGTTGGAGTGTATAGAGTGGTGGTGATAATGCACACGGCCTGTGTCGGGTTGTCAAGGGTTTAATAAAGACTCTCTCTTTCCATTCTTATCATGCCTTAGACTGGAAGGTGTTGGATTATGCAGAGAAGTGAAATAAAAGTGAACCAGAGTTACATCGGTATTGGATATATATCATATCTCAAAGAGGAGCAACACCCCGAGGTTTAAGTGATGACCAGGGCGTCTGTGGAGGTGAAAAATAGTATTAATGGAGTGTAATGAAGTGTAATGAAAAGTAATGAAGTGAATTATTATGGGATAAAGAGAGAGTACAACAAGTGCAACAAGTTATATCGGGGTAACATCGGTTTTGAATCTGCTTTGGTTACATTGGGCAGTTTTGCCATTGGAAGTGGAGTGACATTGTCATCAAGAAGACAGCGTGAAAATTGTGGATATTGGAATTGGAATTGGATAGTGAATGGGTTGTGGGAGATGCATGTGTGCATATGTTGTGTGGTGGGGAGGGGGATCGAGAAAGGGGTTGGGGACTTGTGCATGGGGATATGTCTGTTGGATGAGTGTTTTGTTCATGTGTGGTTGCCGGTAGCAATGCAAAGGGGAGACCGAGGGAGTGTTTGGGGTGAGGAGCCTCAATGCATTGCACCCAGTAAAAGGACTCCAGATGGAGTTGGATTATGGGAAGAAGGGGAATGGAGGTGGGGGGTTAGGAGGAGGGGGAGTAGGAGAGGGGGGATAAGGGGGATGGGAGGAAGGGGAGCAGAAAGGAGGTTATGGGAAGGGGAGGGGAGATGGCTTTGAATGGTTGGGCTCTGCAGATGGATTTGATTTGATTTCATATGGGCTCCAAGAAGGGAGACTCTAGGTTGGGTGGGGTCTCCCTGATATTTATAAACGGATGATCTATATTTCAAGCTTTGTTATCTCATAAAAGGGCTGAGGGTCATTTCCTGGAACGTTTGTGGCTTTGGTACTCCCATTAAACGTTATATGATCTTGCGAGCCTTGGCCTGCCACAATTGTGATATTGCCCTGTTCCAAGAAACGCACCAGACTGCTGCAGAATATGCAAAACTCTGCTGAGAATGGGTGGGTCAGGCTTTTGGTGTACCAGTACAAGGCAGAAAGGGCGGGGTAGGCTCATTGTTGTAAAGCTCTGGGTCTTGATGGGTTTACTGCCAAATTTTGCAAACTTATACAGGATTTGGTGTCGGTCCCATTGGCCGATGTATCGAAACCATACACAGTGTGGGCATTTTTGTGGGGAGATAATCGGGCTTATATCATTTTAATCCCTAAGTCTGGAAAAGACCCACTACAGGTGGGGTTGCACCGGCCAATTTCTCTGATCAACTTTGATTTGAAGATCTGGACCAAAATCCTGGCAGATCAGCTGGCGCCTTTTCTTCCTAATCTTCTTCAGGACTCCCAGATTGGTTTCAGGAGGGGAAGGTATACCTCCAGTAATTTGCAGAAAATTATCACATCTTCAGAATGGGTGCATGAGAAAGATATGCCATCGTTGTTAATTAGTTTAGACACTGAAAAGGCTTTCGATAGAATGGGGTAGGGTTATCTCTTCCAGCTTTTGCCCTATTATGGTTTGGGGAATGCACTTATACAAATGGTTTGTGTGCTTTATCCTTTTTAAGATACGGCGACCAGAATTGCACACAATATTCAAGGTGCGGTCACACTATGGAACGATACAGAGGTATTATAATATCATTACACGATGCAAGGTTCCACATTAGGAACTGCCACCCAGGAAAAAGATTTAGGCAACATTGTGGATAACATGTTAAAACCCTCTGCCCAATGTACAGCGGCGGCCAAGAGTACAAATAGAATGCTAGGTATCATAAGGAAAGGAATGAAAAATAAAACAAAGGATATTATAATGCCTCTGTATCGGTTCAATGGTGCGACGGCACCTTGAATATTGTGTGCAATTCTGGCCATCGTATCTTAAAAAGGATATAGCGTTATTAGAAAAGGTTCAGAGAAGAGCCACCAAAATGGTAAAGGGCATGGAAGGATAGCCCTATGAAGAAAGGCTAAAAATGTTAGGGCTCTTCAACCTGGAAAAGAAACGGCTGGGGGGGGGGGGAGATATGTTAGAGGTCTATAAATTAATGAACGGAATGGAATGGGTAAACGTAGATTGATTGTTTACGTCATCAGAATATAGAAAGACTAGGGACATGCAATGAAGCTACAGGGTAAACTACTCAAGATAAATAAGAGAAAATATTTTTTCACTCAACCTGTAATCAAACTCTGGAATTTGTTACCGGCGGATGTAGTAAAAGCTGTTAGTGTAGCTGGGTTTAAAAAAGGTTTGGACAAGTTCCTGGAAGAAAGGTCCATAAACCATTATTAAAAAGGGACCCAGGATATCACTGCTTGACCCAATACAAGCATTGTGGAACCTGTGTCTTTTGGGGAAACTGCTAGGTACGTATGACCTAGATTGGAAACAGGATAGTGGGCTTGATGGACCTTGGTCTGACCCAGTATGTCATATCTTATGTTCCTATGTTAACTCTCCCATCTTATTTTTTAGACTTCAGCATTTGTATACATTGCAAAATGTATATTTTGTTCATATTAACAAGACAGGGGTAATTGAAAAACTTCAACTCTGCTCTTTAATTAAAGACATTTGGTTTACTTTTACCTTTGTTGGAACCCAGGTCTATACCGAGGGCTATGCAAGTGGTGTGGCCACACAGGGTGCAAGCATAGAGTGAGTTACTGAATGTGGGCGGATAGAGGGGGTCACCAGATTCGTAGTCACACAGGATGCATTTCTAGCTTAGTACGTTCCTGTTGGAACTTTTCTATTGGGATTTCTTAACTTCCCTGTCTTGCTAGTATCCTTGAAAGATGCATCACTACAAACCAATGCGCTCTTGGGCAGATGTCTGCTTTCCCCACGTTCTAGTTTAAAAACTGTTCTCTCTCCTTTTTAAAAGTTAATACCAGCAGCCTGATTCCACTCTGGTTAAGATGGAGCCCATCCTTTCAGAAAAGCCCCTCCCCTCCTCTTCCCTTCCACAGAATGTTTCCCAGTTTATATCAAATCTAAAATCCTCTAACTTGCACCACTTTCTTATCCACGTATCGAGACTTTGGAGCTCTATCTGCCTCTTGGGTCCTGTGTATGGTACAGGAAGCATTTCTGAGAATGCTACCTTGGAAGTTCTGGATTTCAAGTTTCTACCTAAAAGCTTAAATTTGGCTTCCTAAACCTCCCTCCTACGTTTTCCTATGTCATGTGTATTGACATGTACCAAGACAACAGGCTCCTCTGCAGTGCTATGTAAAACCTTATCTAGGTGGCACATAAGGTTTGTCACCTTTGCAACAAGTATGCAAGTTACTAGGAAAGCCTCGTAGACACCAGCCACCCAACTATCTACATGCCTAATGATTGAATCACCAACTATAATGGCTATCCTAACTCTTCCCTCAAGGGCACATTGCCTTGGAGACACTTTCTCAGTGCAAGAGGGTATTAAATCACCTGGAGGACAGGTCCTAAGTACAGGATCACTTCTTACCACACCAAGGTAATGCTGTCCTTTTATATGACCTTCCTTCTCCATGACAGCAGAGAGGCTGCCAGCCTGGAGGTGGGACTTCTCTACTATGTCCCTGAAGGTCTCATCTATATACCTCTTTGCCTCTGCTTCTCCAAGTCTGCTACTCTAGTCTTCAGAGATTCCACTCATTCCCTGAGAGCAAGGAACTCCTTACACCTACTGCACACCAGAGTTGCCAAGTTTCCCAGTTCTATGAGTGAAGTTCTCTACCAGTGCTAGATTTCTGACAATCTCATTCTGTTGCATTATGGGACCTTCAGCACTGATCCAATGTATAAACTCAGGGACTACAAGCAGTGGTGTCCTAAGGGCAGGGCAGTGGGTATGGCTTTTCCCCAGGTGCCAGACGGAAAGGGGTGCACCCCTGCTGGGCCAGCACTTTCGAGGCCGCGCAGCAAGCTTACATAGAAACATAGAAAAATGACAACAGAAAAAGACCACATGGCCTATCTAGTCTGTCCTTCCATTTCAGCAACTACAACAGTCCCCTTTTTTCCTTTAGAGATCCTCTGTGTTTGTCCCATGCTTTTTTGAAATCAGATACTATCCTCATCTCTACCACTTCCACTGGGAGACTATTCCACGGATCCGCCACTCTTTCCATAAAGAAATATTTCCGCATATCACTCCTGAATCTATCCCCTTAAGGAAGGGTGGCTTGCCGCACTGCCACCTATCCAGGCCCGGTGGCTCTTCTCTCCTAGCTGAAGTCTCGCAAATTGGCAAACTAAAAAACAAGATAAAGTAAGCTTGCCCTGCAGGCTGCTGCTGCCGCTATGTGGTCCCGGAATTTCAGCGACTGCAACCCCCTTTTGGCTGACACCCAGGGAAGACCTCACCCACTGCCCTGTCCTTGGTATGCTACTGCATCTTCCAATTCTACTGTATCCTTTTTAAGATATGGCTACCAGAATTACACAAAATATTCGAGGTGCAGTTGCAACATTGAATGATACAGAGGCATTATGATGGGTCCTTCAATTTATACTCCATTCTTTTCCTTATGATTCCATGCATTAAATTTGCTTTCTCAGCCACCACTGTACATTGGGCAGAGTGTTTCAACATATGAACCAAAATGAAACCCAAATACTTTTCCTGGGTGGAACCTTGCATCGTGTAACCATAGTTTGGGTTGTTTTTTCCTAGGTTCATAATTTTACACTTGACCACATTAAATTTAATCTACCATTTGGATAACCAGTCTCCCAATTTCTCAAGGTCCTCTTGTGTTTTAACGACTTCGAATAATTTTGTGTCATCTGCAAATTTGACCACCTCCCTCATTTTTCCATTCTCCATGTCATTTATCAATATGTTAAAAAGCAGAGGACGTAGCACAGATCCCTGAGGTATACCATCTTTCTCCATTGAGAAAACTGGCCATTTAACCCCGCTCTGCTATCTTTTAGACAGTTCATAATCCACAGTAGTACACTGCCTTCTATCACATGACTTTTCAATTTCTCCAAGAGTATCTCATGAGGGACCTTGAAAATCTGAAAATCCAGAAGACATCAGGATGAACTTGAATCTGGCCAAATATTCAAAGGCAACCATCCATAATGGAAAACCAGGAAAACAGAAAATATCTGTCTATAATATAAAGTAATATATGTCTGTAAAACATAAGTGTATTACCAAAAGCAGAAACTGATATTGATAAGTGCTTTAATATGATAGAATAAGATACAAACCCTCAATCGGCTTGTACTTTCATTCAGCTTTGAAACTATAAACTGGCCCCATCAACAGAAAAACTGGATGCCCACCAGGTAATCTACAACAAGATTGTATAACCCAAGAACTGAAGGTTGTATGGGGTTTATAGAAATAAATTAACCTAAATAATCATGGAGGGTAATTTATAATATGGTGCCAAGGTTCAGGGAGCCAGAAAGCATCTATTGAACCCCAATTTTATAAAGACACATGAAAGCCGATTTTAGTTATGACATGGAGAATTCCCATGGTATTCTACAAGAGACTCTGCCATACATATGTCTTCTTTAAAATAGGTGCCAGGCTGCACATTGATCTTTCTCCATGTCGAACAAGAGCAGAGGTTTTAATAAGCTGCATGTAGAGGAAAAAAGCACAAATATCTCCCACATATATGTGGGAGCAGCTTTTTAAAACTGCTGCTCCTGCAATGCAGAAACAGTCCAAGCTAGCAACATCATTTCCCCCCCTCTCGATCATTTATTTATTGATTTATTTATTTAACTGTATTTATATCCCGCTTTTCACCGGATCAAAGTGGTGTAACATTAAAGGGGGGGGGGGACAGTAATCAATTCTTAGGGTGGAGGGGCTGTCACCGGGGAGGCCAACATTAATGATCTGAACAGACATTAAGGACTTAAACAATGGACATCAGTCTCTTGGTAGGTAGATCTGTGGGTATGTTAGAGAGTCTGGAGGGGTAGTCAGTGACGGATGTTTGTTTCTGGTCTGAGGTATTCCTGGAACAGGATGGTTTTCAGTTGTTTCCTGAATGTTGAAGGATCTCCGTTGTTTCTGATTGGACTTGGTAGGGAGTTCCAGAGGGATGGTGCGTATAGTTGAAAGGCTCTGTTGCAGGTCCGTAGATTATATTTAGTTCGTTCATGGGGGATGGTGAGGGTGTTGCTAGTGGTTTGTCTGGTTGTTCTGTTGTGGGTGGGTTGGGGCAGTAGAGTACGGAGCTGGGAAGTCTGTGTTTGATAGAGGGCTTTGTGGATAAGTAGGTCTGATTTGTATTTGATTCTTGCTTCGAGAGGGAGTATGTGCAGTTCTCTCAGGACTGGGGTGATGTGATCTTGTTTTTTTGCTTTCTGGATAATTCTTGCTATGGAATTTAAGGCAGTTCGTAGTAGGTTGGTGTGGGTGGCAGGTGGTCTGTGATAGATTATATATTGCAGTAGTCCAGGTAGGGGAGCGTCATAGCTTGCATGACTGTCCTGAAGTCCTGTGGATCAATGAGAGGCCTGAGGCGTTGTACTGTTTTTGCCTTGTGGAATATTATTCCGGTAGTCTTTTTGATATGTTGCTTGAGTGTGAGCACTTGGTCTATGATGATTCCTAAGTATTTTATGTGTGGTTGTATTTATATTTGTGTGGTTCCTAAGTTGAGGTGTGGTGGTGGTGTGAAGTTTGGGTCCTTGGTTACTATGAGGGCTTCTGTTTTTTTTATGTTGATGGATAGGTGTTCCTTTGTAGCCAGCTGGAGACTTCTATGAAGCAGTCTGATAGGTGATTGTTTGTTGGGTTGGTGGTTGTGATCGGTCCATAGAGCATTATGTCATTTGCGTAGATGTGGTAATTGATATTATGAGCACGTATGATTGAGCAGAGTGGTTGCAGGTAGATGTTGAAGAGCATGGCAGATAGTGTGGATCCTTGGGGTACTACTTGGTGTTGATGAAAGGGGGGGGAGGTTGCTATGTTTGTGCGGATCAGTTGTTGTCTATCATCCCCTTGACCTCGATCCCTCCCCTTTGTCCTGCTAGTTTATCCAATCTGCTCCCCAACATCCCATGACAAGCAATCACCCCTACCTCCCCAAACATCCATTCACTCCCACAAACAAACCATGCCTTCCACAAAGACCCTTCATCCATCTCCCTTGGCAACAATGATCTCCCTGAGGTCTCCCCACCCTTGACTGTACTACAGGTCGCTGATGTCTAGTGGGAGAAGAAGTGATCCCCAGTCACTCTCTCTCTTACAGCACTAAATTTCAAAATGGCATAGATGATCCCTAGGGGTAATCTTGCTGTATTAAGTGCTCTCTAGATAGCGACTGAATATCTTGGTAGTCTTGAAAGACTACCCAAAAGGACTACTACTGATGAAAGAAATTTGAATTTGTAAGTATTTTCCTGCTGGTAAATTCTCTCAATCTTGGGGAAAAGGGAATTCTTTAGGTTAAAGCGGATAATTTATTTAATGTCTTTTTTATACCGCGCTCTTTAGAATCAGTGCGGTTTACAGGTAACAAATTTATGCAGTGCAGGCAGGCCTTCACTGGACTTACAATAAACAGGGGTCTTATACAGGGCTAACAGGGTAACTATGTACACTTCAACTGGCTGTCACAGGTTATGTGGACAGCTCAACATTATTTACAGAGTGGCTCAACTATATACAGGGTGACAATTTAGAGTGTGTATACATCCAGCTGTCGAGGGGATAGGGATCTAGAGGGCTGAACTGCAAACATGTGGGGTGGCTGTGTTGGGGGTGTCAACCTGGGTTCTGAGTGTGAATGGCTGTGAGATGTCATCTGGTTCAGTATAGTACTGGAGGAACAGATAGTGCTTCAATGCCTTTCTAAACTGGGAGAGGTCATTGATGGCACGGATGGCAGGTGGCAGGGTGTTCCAGCAGGTGGGTGTATACAGTGCGAAGGCTCTGTTTCTAGTAGCCTGAGAGCATTTTGTGATTGCCTTCGGGAGTTTCAGAGTATTGGCGGTGGCTGATCTTCTTACTGTGTTCAGGGGGGTGGTCTGGATGAGTTCCATGAGGGAGGTGGAGGAGCACTTGTTGATGGCTTTGTAGGTCATCGTTAGAATTTTAAAGGAGATCCTGCAGTGGACCGGCAGCCAGTGCAGATGTTTCAAAATTGGGGTTATATGTTCCCTCCTGGATGCTCCATGCAGGGTTCTGGCAGCTGCATTCATTGCCAGCTGCAGAGGGTTAAGCGTGTTCTTCAGGAGTCCATGTAGTATTGTGTTCGCATAGTCAAAATGTGGAATTACTAGTGCTTGATATACTGTCCAGAAGTCTTCTGGCTCAAGCAGCTGACGCAGGTGGCGAAGCATCCGAATTTTGTGGTAGATCGCTTTGACCATGTTGCTTGTCTGGGCCTTCATGTTGAGCTATTGGTCCAGCGTGACCCCTAGGTACCGTACCGTGGGTTTGCTGAGGAGCTCAGCATCGAGGTGGGCGGAGTGAATGCTGGGTTCCTGGTGATAAAGAGGACCTCCGTTATCTTGAAATTTATTCTGAGCCTCTGCGTGTGTAGCCAATCTGTGACAGCATCGAAGCAGGTGGATAGCGGAGAGAGTTCTGGATGATCTGTCAAGATAGGCATGTATAGTAAAACGTCATCGGCATAGATCAGGCAATTGATATTGAAAGAGCGGATGAGGTCGCAAATGGGTTGCATGTAAATGTTGAACAGTAGGGCTGAGAGTGAGGATCCCTGTGGTACGCCTTTCTCTTGCAGGAAAGGTGTAGAGGTGGAGGGGCAGGAACGAACATGCTGCCATCTGTCTGTCAAGTACGACGCACACCAGGTCAGTGCAGCATCGTGGGCGCCCTTCTCCCTGAGGCGTGTCAGGAGTATTTCGTGGCTGACGGAGTTGAAGGCTGCAGCAATGTCCATGAAGATCAGGGTAAACTCTTGTCTGATGTTGTCCAACCCTATGGTTAATGTACTGAATAGAGTGGTCAACAGCATCTCTACGCCATGTGACTCCCGGAATCCATGCTGGCAGGGGTCGAGGGGTGCGCTGGTCTCGATGTGGTGATGAAGTTGGCGTTGGACAACCTTCTCAATAATTTTTGCTAGAAGAGGGATGCTTGAGATCGGCCTGTAGGAGTCCATCTTTGCTGGGTCCAACTTGTTGTTTTTTAGTAGCGGTCCGATGGCTGTTTGCTTCAGGCTTCGGGGGAAGGTCCCAGTCGAGAATGATAGTCCTATGAGTTTGGTTAGGAAAGGGCTGAGGTCAGCATGCAGGGATTTTATCCAAAATGCTGGACAGGGTCGTTAGGTGCTGTGGTGGTGTTTATGCCAGTGATGATATCTTGGATGCCTTTTTCGGTTGGGGCCGAGAAGGCAGTGATGATGTGCTGGGTGTCCTTCGTGGCTGGCGTCAAGGTGAGTGAAGGGGTTAGGTGGGCTGCCCCGTCCAAAGTATGGAGGTTTGTGGACATGCTGGTCTGGCTTGTTTTGGCCTGCAGGTGGTCTGCATATTCCTGTGGGTCAGGGAGGCTTGGTTGCGTGGGGGAAGGCTCTTTTGTCAGGGTCTTAATTAGGTTAAAAAGCTTGTGTGGTTTATTTAGGGAGCGCTGTAATATCTCTGCGTGGAATTGCTTCATTCTCATTGTAACTGCTGAATGGTGTCTTCCTAGTTGAGCAGTGTATGCTTCATGGTTCTCAGTTGATCGTGAGTGACGCCAACGTCTTTCAAGCTGTCTAAGATGGAGAAGTGACGTCCGTAGCTCAGGGGAGTACCAAGGAGCATTCTTTCTACTTCCTGGTGGCTTATTAATGGGAGGTAGGTGGACTATGGCATCCAGGCTGTGTTCCATGTGGAGATCATGTCGTCGAGGCTCTATGCTGGTGGATCATGGAGAGGCCGGGCTCTATCCAGGATTTCCTCCTTGTTAAATGTCCAGAAGTGTTTTGATGACACTGTGGTGGGTTTACTTGAGGACTGGGCTCTAGTGTTGTCGGGGTGCAGTGGCATCTGGAATCGTATCAGGCTGTGGTCGGACCATGGCACTGGGCTAACAGATAGATCAAGCTTGTGCATGGGGTCGACGACTGCCTGCAGAGCGAAGATCAGGTCCAGCGTGTTTCCCTTTACATGAGTAGGGGTGTCGACCATCTGAGTATATCCTAGCTCTTTAAGGGTCTCAATGAAGGCCTTGGTATGGGTGTCTTGGAGGGCCGGGAGATTGAAGTCGCCCAGCACCCATTTTGATGTACGAGGGTTCATGGGGTTGCAGGCGAGGTCGATTATTGTGGATAAGTCTTCCAGGGAGGGGGAGGGTGCTCTGCAGAGCAAGTTGATAGTACTGTGTTTATTCGCTATGGTGATGGAGTCGAGGTTCTTAGTACTGCTGGAGGCGATCAGATGGAATTGTAGATCCGTCTTGGTTAGGATGAGTGCTCCTCCACCTCTTCGGTCGGCCCTGTGGCAGCAGTGGATGGAGAAGTAGGGGGGGACAAGCTGGTGAAGGAGGTCAGTGTCTGAGGTGGACAACCATATCTCAGTGCTACATAAGATGTCCAGGTCATGGGCGGATACCATGTCGGCCACGGCTGGCCATTTCTTTCGGATCAATCGCGCATTTATAAGGGTGCACTTCAGGTTGCTGGGGTGGGTGTGTTGTCCCCGCTGGGGGGGGGGGGGGGTTAGGCTGCTGGAGGGCAACATAGATTAGGTGAGGGCTTGGCATGCGCCCGGTCCCATACCACCTCCTCCATGAGCCGTGTAGGATCGGAATGGGGTTATGGGAGGAAGTGAGGGTGAGGCTGCTGTGTGACAGAGCTAAGATAATGCAGAAGCTGGCTAGGGCACAGGGGTAAGGAGTCATCGTGGGTATTAACATGGTGGTCTGGTACATCAAGAAGGGCTTCAAGCAGATAGTATGGGCTCAGCTTAATGTAAAAACACTAGATGGGTTCAAGCAGATAGTACAGGCTCAGCTGAATGTAAAAACGCTAGATGGGTTCAGCAGATAGTACAGGCTCAGCTTAATGTAAAACACTACATGGAATACTAGTCTGTATATCAGACAATAGTAATAAAGTATACTGGTCTGGAGGGATAGTCAATTGGCCTGTATATCAGGCGAGAGTTAAATGGTACCCAAGTCTACTAGGACAATCCAACAGCTAATAGGTGAAGATCCAGTCAGTAAAAAACATTCTCACCAGGGTTCTGCAGGGTAGGTATCCTTCCAAAGTTGGTAGGGCGTTGTTCTCGGACCTGCCTGTCTCTTCCGGGGTAGTGGTGGCTTTGTTGAGGTCCCCGCCTAAGGGCCACGCCAAAGGGCCCTCTGGTGAGGCCCTCAGGCACGGCCCGCCAGGTGCGGGTGCACCCGATGGTGCTCCTTTAAGTCTGGTGGCATTTGCCCTGATTGGGCAGGAGAAGAGGCGGGAACGGCCGGTCTGTGCGGGCCCTGGCTGCTCGATCCCGGACGGGTATTTTAGAATTCAGTGTTTTTGTTAAATCAGTGCTTAGTATCACCAGAGAACTTTCATTTAAATCTAAAGTCAGTCAAGGCTTAGTACAACCAGAGAGCTTTTCATTTAAAACAAATCAGATTATAGCTAAGCATAGAAGGTAGAATAGTGTAAATATTCTTTGAATAGAAAGAAATAAATTGTTTCTAGAGACCTTTACAAAGAGGCCTTTCAGTTAGGAGGCAAGAGACCTGTTTTAAATAGGTGTTAAATCCACGTGACAGATAAAGCACAGTTACTTACCTGTAACAGGTGATCTCTGGGAACAGCAGGAATAAGTCTTCACATATGGGTACGTCGGTATCGACGGAGCCTGCGCGGGAACGCTCCCCAGCGTCCAATCAGAAAGCTTTTGGGAGCATCCCTCAGCGCCTGCGTGCTGCCTTCCCGCCTTTCCAACTGTCTCTCCTCAGTTGAGTTTTATAGCTGAGACAAAGAGAGAGAAAGAGGAAAGGAAGATAGATAGAGAGATACAACTCCTAGGGGAGGTGGGTGGGTTGTGAAGACTTATTCCTGCTGTTCCCAGAGATCACCTGTTACACGTAAGTAACTGTGCTATCTCCAGGAACAAGCAGGAATGAGTCTTCACATATGGGGACTCCCAAGCTAAGATGCCTGGAGCCCTGCATGGTGGGGATTGGAACATGCTACACCTCATATGGCCAGGCATCCTGAGGATGGAGGGTAGGAGTTGAAAAGAGAGGAGCTGTAGGGAAAAACAGCTAACCTAAAATAGGACTACAGGTAAGGAGTCCTTGTATGTATGATAATTAGCATGAAAAATATTGAAATGAACAATCACAATATGGACCTCACCTACTGGATTGCAGGAAGTAGAGAGGCTGATGGAGTCTACTGGGGATCCAGTAGAGGAATCTTCAAGGTGACCTCACTGAAGTGAAGGTGAAGGTCCAAATCTGGAAGTGACAGGTGATCCAGGTGTCAACTGGGGTAGTACAAAAACGGTAGGTCTTTAGGAAAGCTTTATGGAAAAAGCTGGGAACTCTTTTGGCTACAGAGTTACTCACAGTTAGGAGCAAAAGAGGAAGACTGACCGATTTGGACAAACTAGCCCAGTCCTGGAGGGAAGAAGGGTTATGGGAAAAAAGCCCGAATTCCCAAGGACAGATGTCTGAAGGGATGAAACCTCAGATCTACTGAAGATCCACCCTGTCTTTCCTAACTGGTGAGAGAAAGGAAAGATATTGTAGCATGGAGCTTCAGGGATACCTAAACCTAGGGTTAAGGTAGGAGCTGTCAGTACCACAGCAGTGGTTGTGTGCATAATACCCCAGACATACTGTGGGACAGTATGAACATATGCAAGCCCACTGTCTGGAACCTATAGGAAGATAAAACCTTCATAAGCATAGACAGTTAGAGAGATAAGTATGTAAATACATATCTACCTATAAGGAAGCATCTCGACAGATACACATATATGTATGTATATGTATATATATATATATATGTGTATATATAGATATATATATGTCGATAGTGAGATCTGGAGGGGCATAACATATGCACACGCAGCTTACAGACATATGTATCTATAGAGAAGTATATAGAGATATATACATACATGAATATACCAAAGAGCGCGGTATATAAAAACTGTAAAATAAATAAAATAAAATAAAATAAATATATATGTCTAAAGATAAATGTCTGCAATTAAGCAGATAGAGATATGCCCATAAGAACAGTCACATGGGAGATGTGAAGAGGAAAGATTCATCTAATAACAAGAAGGTGGAACCTACTTGAGAAGATATAGAGAATCTGTCCCCCTAGTTAAGATGGAGCAGGAATACTATCCAGTGAAATAACCAGGATGGTTGCGTGGAAAAAACAGAAGATAATATCAGTCTGTAAACAGCAAGTCCTGAGTCCAGTAGAACTCTAACATGGTGAATGGACAGAAAACGCAGAGGATGAGATACCAGGTTGACCCACTTGAGGGACAAGGGGGCGGGGGGTATCATGCGTTGTTTAATTAAATATGTGCTGTCCATGAAGGATTAGGATACCATGAGGACAAGCTGCAAGGAAAAAGAGCATATTTCCTGAAGAAATTGGGTAACTCTTTAGACTGTCACATAGAGAAGGCTTATGTCCTTTATTAAAAGGAAATAGAAGGGTGTAAAGAACCCCTACAGTCATGAGGAATGACTGAGGAAGCCTTTTCAACCATATAGGATAGTAATTAGAGAAAAAATCCCCATGCTCTCTAGCAAGGGCCCATAGTGGAAAGCTTCTCAGTAGGATTGCAGAGAGCACTATGCAGGAGAATTGGGAAATAAAAGTGGCTGTTGGAGAAAAACAGCTGCCACTTCAGTTATGCTGCTAACTCCAGAGATTTGGAGATGACAGAAAAGAAGCGATAAGGATTATCCAAGATAGTGAGCACTATCTTGGAAGCACTACTAAAGCCAGAGAAAAAGTAGTGGAAGACAAGACTGGAACTCGTGGAAAAGTACCAGTAGTCCAATCACTGGAACTCCTGCATGGGCAGCTGCTGAATAGAACAGCAGAGAGAATCCTTCTGTTTGTAACAGAGAGAACAGACAGAACAAGAGGAGAAAATCCTGATCATGTCTGATGAGCTGCCCACTACACTACACTACACTAGAAAGGACAGGAAGACTAGAAAGGCTAAGAAAGCCTTCCAGTGGTATGGTAGCACTCTTACAGGGGAGGCCCTGAAAAAGAGGGTAAAGAAAAATAGGAGCTGAATGGAGACGTGCCATATGGTAAGTCTGCAGAAGGAAAAAATTCATTGTGGTACAGGAGAAAACTATCATGAGATAGTTGGCAAACCTCTCTTCATGGTAGAAAGAGGAGGAAAATCCTGTGACCCATAGACATGAATCTCCTGACAGTTCAGCCTACCTAAGAGCAAGTGGATGTCCTGGAAAAACAGGAATCCATGTGTAGAGTTTTAATGAAAAAACAGTGAAAAACCTTCTGCTGAGAAGAAGTGAACTGTAGGTTATGAAAAGATTAATTAGAACCCTATTGAGGGTTAATTTTCCTGGCTTGAGTTTGGATTCTTTAGATCAGAGCGAGGTTTCCCTTGTTTAGGGACATCTGTATGATGGGCAGGAGAAGAATAAAACCTTCTTCTTTTAGGGAAAAAAGGTTTGGTAGGGCATTTCCTACCTACTGGGGAAGGAGAAGGCTTAGGATAGCCCTCAGAAACAGGGAAGTCAGTGGAGCAATGAGCAACCTGACGTAAAGACTCCCTATTGAAATGATTTTCTCCAGTACAAGGAGTATTACCCAGTCTTTGTCGTGCCCATCTGTTCAAGTCTGAGGCTTGGAGCCAGGCTCTACATAGTGCTCCTATGGCTATAGCAGAGGTTCTGCTAACAGACTCAAAAGAGTCTAGGGAAGCACGAGAAAGAAACCAAGAAATATTTTGGCTATGACTAAGAAGTAAGGAATAGTCTGCAGCCTTGGGCTCTGATAGAAAAGGAGTCAAAAGAGATCATTTCTTTGTGACCTCCTGAAGGGATAGACTCATATAAAAAATATAAGAGAGAATCCTTGTTGCCAGCATAGATGTTTGGAAGGTTTGACGTCCAAAGGCATCCAGTGTTCTAGATTCACGACCTGGCGGATAAGAAGAATGCTTCTTCTTGCTTTTTACCTTCCTCATTGCTGATTCCACTACAATGGAATGATGGGGAAGTTGAGTCTTTTGAAACCCTGGAGAGGGGGGCACCTGATACAGAAGATCAGTTGCTGTAGAAGGTGAGGAAACCCTTAAAGGTGTTTCCCATATTCTCAGAAGAAGATCCTGCAAAGAATGATGTAAAGGAAGCATTATATTTTCCTTTTCCCCAGAAGAGCCTTGTGTAGGATCATAGCCAGGGATAGGAATAGCAAGGAATGTTGCCATGTCAAGCACAAATTTCTGAAAAGAAGGATCTCCAATGGGAACCATCCCTGGACAGGCTAAAGTTGAAGAACTAGCCTGGGCACCGGAGGATGTACTGGTCCGGTGCAGAAAGGAGCTCCAATGGATGGATACTGGTACTGGCGGTTATGACTTGGGACAGTCAGTACTGCATCGTCCATGCCAGGGATCGACTCCAAACTAGGTATAGAAAGGAGCGATCCTGGTGAAAAAGGCATGGAAGTAGCTGGTCCCGATGTTACTGCAGGAACCGGCATCGATACCGACACCGGTAGCTGTGCCGGAATCGGAGGCAATACCGACATCGAGACAGTCATCGGAGGCTGCTCAAGCGGTACCGAGGCAACCAAAAACCCTTGGTGAGTATCCTCGGTACCGCGTATCTGGAATCGGTAAGCGTCGGTTCCGAGACGCGTCGGTACCCAGTCTTCCAGACTAGATATCGATTCCAGACTCGGCATCGAAGAAAGCGAGTCTATCGATGCATGTCTAGAGGGTACCGACGTCGGTGGTCATATCGGTGATACTGCTGATACTGGAAAGTCAATCTGGGACGTATCGATCGGTCCCGAAGGTACCGAGAACGCCAGATGACGATCCCTGGTGAAGAGTGAATCACTCAACACCAGTGCCGATGCCAGGGTATCGGTACCGTTCGAAGCGGATGCCACCACCGAGCATGGCTCAGGTATGTTCTGTGAGGGGTGAGCCCCAGGAACAACCTGAAACCCCTGAAAGGCTTTGGAGACCGAAGACTCCCGCCGGGGTTTTGAAGCCAATAGGGTCTTGAGGGCAAGGCTGGAGCTGTCATCATGCTTGGCATGAGACCTACCACTCAAAGATTGGCTAGTCTTAACAGACTGTTTGTGGGTTACCTGATCCTGTAGAGAAGAAATGGTCGGTGCCCTGACACTGGAAGGGAACTCGTAATCGAGGGAAACTCGAAATGGAAAATCTCTTCTCATAAAATTGTAACCTAATGGCTCCGGAGGAAAAGGGTCAGGACCCAAACAGGTTAGACACCAGTTATTGGAGTCTAAAAAGAAAACTGTATTTCCACAGTTAAGGCACTTCTTAGGAGAAGGCGGCTCCATGATGGAGAGGCCTTACAGGCCCAAAAATTTAAGACAGAAACTGAGGGAAAACTCTCCCTGAGTTTGAGAAAAAGAAAAGAAAAAATCCACCGGCGGTACCGGTGGAGGCGGGGAAACAGCCGCGACCACAAGAGAAAAAGAATTAAAGAATAAAAAAAAAAATTTTCTGCGGTGACAGGAGGACGTCCTGCCGGCTCCGCGGAAAAACGAAAACTGAGGAGAGACAGTTGGAAAGGCAGCACGCAGGCACTGAGGGATGCTCCCAAAAGCTTTCTGATTGGACGCTGGGGAGCGTTCCCGCGCAGGCTCCGTCGGTACCCACGTACCCATATGTGAAGACTCATTCCTGCTTGTTCCTGGAGATAAGGGGTAATTTATGTTATGTCGGGAGGAGTGGCCTAGTGGTTAGGACAAGGTACTTCAGGCCGGAGGGCCGGGGGTTCAAGTCCCACCTGAGGACAGCAATCTCAGGCCGGAGGGACTGGGATTTCTAATCCTATAGGCACTCCTTGTGGTCTTGGGCAAGCCACTTAACCCTCCATTGCCCATGTTCCCTGTAAGTATTAGCGTATGTGTGTCATATCCCCTCGTGTTAAATGTATCTCCCAATTGACCGCTTTGACCCGGTGAAAAGCGGGATATAAATACAGCTAAATAAATAAATAAAAAATAAATGTTTATGTTTATTACGTTTGATATACCGCCTTTCAAACAAACAATTTGAAAAACTCTTTCTATGAAACCTTGCAAGGGCTGTGTGAATCACCCAGGAAATTGTTAAAAGATTACTTTAGAAGTACAGGTATAAATAGATCTACCAGAGCTCTGTAATTCTCAGTCTTGAAGGACTACCAAAAGGGACTGCTACTGCTGGAAAGAAATCTGCATTTGTAAGTATTTACCTGCTGGGAAATTCTCAATCTTGGGAAAAAGGGAATTCTTTGGGTTAAAGCTGATAAATCTGTGTATTTTAGAATTCAGTGCTTTTGTCAAGTCAGTAAGGGCTTGGTACCACCAGAGAGCTTTCATTTAAATCTAATGTCAGTCAGGGCTTAGTACAGCCAGAGCTTTTCATTTAAATCAAATCAGAGTATAGCTTAGCATAAAAGGTAGAATAGTGTAAATATTGTTTGAGTAACAAGAAATACATTGTTTCTAGAGACCTTTACAAAGACGTCTTCCAGTTAGGAGGCAAGAAACCTGTGAAATTGTTTTAAATAGGTGTTAAAGCCACCTTAACTAGGATAGGACCAGGCTGCTGGCATTAACCTTTAAAAAGGAGATAGAATAGCATTTTTTTATTCTTTATTTTTCTTCTTAGCATAACAATAAGTACATGCCAAAAAGCACAGGATTATAAAAGTCAAAATCAGGACAAACAACATATCCAACAATGTAACAGAACACCATTATTGTCATCCCAGAGAACACGGCCCTGTACTACCCTAGAGGGGTTAAGGCACTGAAAACCCCTAAGGCACATTTGGAAAAGACAACTACCGTCATCATGAGGGAAAGGGAGTCACTGAGGAAACGGACTAGAGGCAAAATGGATGAAAGGGGGGGGATAGGGGAGGAAGAAAGCAACAGAAGGAGTATGGTCACAGATCAGAGACAGACATAGGACAAAGAGAAGCAAGAGAGCTCCACAATATCAGAACAATATTCTCCCACCCGGGACAAATAACAGGAGAGAGAGGTCAAGATCCCTGAGTCCCAACCACAGAGGCAGAGAGTAGAACCCACCACATCCTCATACCAACAAACATTGACTGGGGGGAAGGGAGGATCCCCACCACCCATGGGACAATCAACCTCCCCCTCCCATCCGCTCACCCAATGCCCTCCCTCTCCCAAACCACCTCAACCACCACCTGGACGGGAGACCAGATCCTGAGAAATTTGCCCTTGCACCCTAGCCACTCCCCTCTCCATCTCCATAAGGAAGAGTAACATTTTAAGCCAATCTGAGATAGTGGGCAGGGTGGGACTCCTCCACTGTGCTGTGACACACAACCGTTCTGCCAGGAAGAAAAACCCAGCAAGGTTGGACCTATTGAGACAAATCTCCAGAGGACCTTCCATATAGCCTAATAACACCAAAGCTGAATCACTCACAAAATGCCTCCCTATAAGGCTTAAACAGCACCCAATCACTTCCTCCACAGGGGAAGAGCAGCTTTCAAACTAGATAATAAGGGAAGGCTGACAGTTGCCCAAGAGTGCATGGAAGGATGTATCCTTGAAGGATACTAGCAAAAGATGGAAATTAAGGCATCCCAACAGAGAGGTTCCAATAAAGATAAAAATAATCCAGATACCTTTAAAATACAGAGCAGACAGAACTGAAAAATTCCTAATTATTCCTATCGACTGATAGCCAGATTAATATGAATAAAATACAACCTCTAAAATGCCTATATGCAAATGCTAGAAGTTTAAAAAATAGAGTGAGAGAGTTAGAATATATAGAACTAAGTGAAAGATGAGATATAATTGGCATCTCAGAGACCTGGTGGAAGGAGGACAACCAATGGGACACTATTAAACTTGGGTACAAACTTTATCGTAATGACAAATGTCACGCCCCCAGCCCTCTGCCTAAGGCTTAGAGGGGTAGGGTTGCCATTAACCTCTCTTATAAAAGGTTGAATAAACTATTTTTCTCCAGTGAAGCATGCTGGGAGTTGTAGTTTTTGTCTTCTAAGATGAAGTGTAGTCATGAAACCGAAAGTAAAGGCAAATGACAAAATTTATTCCCCAAACGCAAACAAAGTCCATGTAGACTGTAACAGGATACTTCTCCATTCATTCCCTCAAGTTTATTTACAACTTAGGCTGGATGAGCTTCACAGTCATTAATTATATGTGGCTGCTTATCAATATAACGGATAAAGAAAACACAGCTTCTTCATTCAACAAAGTAAAAATATCTTCTTTTACCTTTGTCTTCATTTAAGCATTCAAATGCACATGCAACAGGTATCTTCCCCTTAAAAGAGCAAGTTCCTACCTTCAGTTCAGGCTAGGTTTCAATACTCTACTTTTCAGGAGACTTTATCTTTTCAGCTATTCTTTAGCAAAGGGACTCAATGCTAACAGCTTGACATAGAGTACAGTCCATGAGTACTTCTGGAGGCAATAAATCCTGCTCAATAGGCTCAACCTGCATTTCCTCTGGCTCCGGTAATGCAGTGCCCTGCTCTGAGCTTTTAATGTATGTCTCAGGGTATACTCTCTCTGAGGATCCCTGTGTCTCTCTTGAGCACAGCTCCACCCGGTAAGGATAAATTGTACCTGAAGCTGTGGACCCTTCTCCCTGGCTGTGTTCACCAGCTTCCCTACAGCTTCTGGGAAACAGTCCCTGGTTCACTTCCCTGAGTTCCTTCATGGAGCTCTGCCACGGCTCCCTGTTCCAGGCTTGGCTCCTTTGACTCCTGTGCTGAGTCCTGGGCTCCCACCTCTGAACTCTCTGAACCTTCTGATCAGGAACTGGGGTTTGGAGCCTTCTCTGCTCTCTCCTTCCATGCTCTCTCCCTCCGGGCTCTCCTCCTCCTTCCGGGCTCTCCTCCTCCTCCAGGCTCTCTTCTCTGCTTTCTCTCTAGCCAAGGTTTATATTTCTGCTTCCTGGGCAGTGTCTCTCCCTCTCTGGACAGGTGCTTGCAATTATCTTCCAAGCCTGCAACTACGTCAGCAGAGCTTAGGTGTGGCAGCCTAGGTTCAGTTTCTCTCTGTTTGCTTTCTTTAGGCAAAAGCTGAAACCTGTGCACTGCAGGGATGTCACTTTTCTTAAAAGCAAAATCATCAGTTTCTCCTATTTCCATAGGCTCACTACAAGCTTCCTTATCACACAAAGTAGATCAAATTGGTGGACAGGATGCACTCTATGTTAGAGAAGACATTGGGTCACAAAGGATTAAAGCTTTGCAGGAAACAAAATATATGTAGAATCTTTATGGATAGAAATTCCATGTAAAAAGGGGAAGACAATGGCAGTGAGCGTATACTACTGATGGCCAGGCCAGAATGAACAAGAATGAAAAGAAATCAGGGAAGCTAACAAAGGTTGTTGTTAAGTGTCGTCAAGTCGGTATCGACTCATGACGACTCTCTGGATGTTGTTGTTGTTAAGTGCCATCGAGTCAAAGTCAACTCATGGCGACCCTCTGGATAGCTATCCTAAATTGTGTTCGGTCTTCAGTCAGGCGGCTCATTATTGACAGACTGGCACCCGTAGCTGCTGTTATTGTATCGATCCATCTCATTGCTGGCCTTCCTCTTTTGTGTTGACCTTCTACCTTGCCAAGCATGATATCTTTCTCTAACGATCTCTCTCTTCGCATGATATGTCCAAAGTATGAAAGTCAAAGTCTTGTCATCTGAGCTTCTAAAGAAAGCTTAGGTTTGATCTCCTCTAGAACTGACTGGTTTGTTCTTCAACGCCCAAAAAAAGATTCTGATCTAGTCAGGCAGATTACAATCTAAAAATACTTTTTTTGTTGGAGATACCACATATGCAGACTAAAACTATCCCTGACAATTATTATACCTGCAAATGTTGACCTTTATGCACCCTAATAATGTAATAATATACTAATGTAAATAGTTGGCTCACATCCCAAACTGATCCTTTGGAATGTAACCCGTATTGTAAGAATTGTAATATTGAAAATTGTTTTGTATGCATTTAGTTATACTGTTACCTGCAAAAGTTACAATTGTTATATGTAAAACGACTAGGTATGAACCCCTCCATACCTTATAAACTATTGTTCTCTGTAAACCGCACTTGAACCATGGGAAAGAGCGGTATAGAAATGCTTGTTAAATAAAAATAAATAAATAAATACCAACCCAGTGAAAGGAACCCAGTCCTGCCACCACCGTGGTAACTCCATTTTAATAAGTAACTATTACAAAAACAGCTTGTCATGTATACTTAGCTGTAGCATTAGTGTCTTTTCAGGCTGTACAGAACACCACCAAAGTCAGCAACGACGTGGCACGTTTCGGGTACAAAAAATCCCAGTACAGTCCACCCCAAAGGTTTGAATATGCAGTTAGATTGGTATACAATTCTCTAAGATTCAGTGGGTTACTACAACCTTTCATAGAGGACGGGGTCTCTGATTGGTGGGACTTCCCTCTCTTTTTGATTGGTTGAACCCTAGGTTTAAATTTCCTTTAACCCTTTCCAGGCCGAGCCCAAAACTCTTGGGATCCAAAATTCTGAGTAAATATTCCTATCAAATGGTATATAATACATGACCATAGCAGAAGGAAAATCACTATTAGAACATATTGAATAAGACGGGTACAATTTTCCTGAAATATGCAAAAATTAACCCGGTTGCAGAATGTGGATTAAAAATTTAAAGTAGGCCTTGAAAGGGTTAATTGGTAGCTGTAGATATCAGCTGTGCGAGCAGTTGCAATGCCACGATATTTAAGGCGTTTCTGCAAACAACCTTTGAGGCTGGAGACTGACCGAATGTCGATTAACCTGAAGCAGGGGAAAAAGGATTTTTTGTACCCGAAACGTGCCACGTCGTTGCTGACTTTGCTGTACAGCCTGAAAAGACACTAATGTTACAGCTAAGTATACATGACAAGCTGTTTTTGTAATAGTTGCTTATTAAAACGGAGTTACCACTGTGGTGTCAGGACTGTGTTCCTTTCACTGGGTTGGTATCTCCAACAAAAAAAGTATGTTTAGATTGTAATCTGCCTGACTAGATCAGAATCTTTTTTTGGGCATTGATTTGTTTGGTTCTGGTAAGGGTTCTGTTGCATCTGGACATTGTATTTTCAATACCCTTATATCTATGGCATCGGAAATGTTTGCATATACTGATGAACAACTTACACAATTACGGAAACAAAAATCACTTTTTGATGATGACACTTTGGTAGCAGCGGACAAACTACCACCTACTGTTTTGGAGCTTAAGGATTTACACAAACGTTTGACTCGAGCATGCTTACATGGTTCAGCCATGGCACAGTATTTGAAATCCTCAGTTATTCCAAGGGGGTTGCGGGTCATTAAACCTTCGAAACAGTTTACTGATGATGAGCGTTTTTTGGCAAAGTGGAATGCTATCCTAAATAAGTGTAGCTTTGATCTAGTAGCTCTGCTTCTAGAACGCTCTATTCAAGAACAAGAAAAACTGATGGCTCAGATGGTAGAATTAAAGAGTAAGATCCTAGAAATGCAGGAATCTCATAGTCTTCAGACACAATGGGCTGAGGCTGAAAAACAACTAGTGTCTTTCCGGGACCATGTACGGGGACTGAAGATTACAAAATTTAAACGTGATAAGTCCGATTATGATAATAACTGTGTTTATAAATGGACTTCTCATAATGTACAAGCTTCTCAAAAGAAAGTCTCTTTTGCATCTAGTTCGGAAGATTCAACTGATACTGACTCGAGTGATTTTGTCCAGCAAGGATCCAAAAAATCACGTTCTGGAGTGTCTGATGGATATCGTGGCAACTCCTTTCGGGGCCATAGAACCCGAGGTTTATACCAGCAGGATTTTTGGGAAGGCCCGGACACCAGATCCCGGACCAGGAATCGACAGTTATAAATCTATCAGGTCAACAATTGACATTTCACCAGTTGCAAGTTTTAGAGCTGGGACTCTCTATTGTTCCATCTCCGAAATATGACAGATTTGAGATGAGGTTAGCATTGCACCGTTTTTTTAGGAAACTACGGGTTATTCACTATTTTTCTCAGTCTAACTGTCTAGCTGATTGTTCTCTAGTGAAGAAGACTTCTAGATGGCAACCCCCAGGTCAACTGGATGCGGCTATTTCTACCTTTCAGGACTTAGTGTTTATTTTTATTTATTTATTTATTTAACATTTATATACCGCATCTTCCAAAGTTCAGTTGCGGTGTACAATTAACAACAATTAACAAAGCGCAGTTTGTTTTACATAGAACGTCATAACTTTTACATAGAACATCATAAATTAAACAAACAAATTTTTATAAACAAACAGTATATTTAAGCTAGAACCGTGAGTATCAAGTTAACTAACGTATTGTAGTGTCGAACAGCGTAAAAAAGAACATAACATATGCAACTATATACATGTGGAGGTATTTGGGCATAAGAGCTTGGATCGTCATTTCGTTTAAGCTATAAGTGTTATCCGGATAGAGTTAGGTTTGTACTTGATGTGAACAGGTGGCTATTTAGCCTTTGTCTAATATGGGTTCTAGGGTTTCCATTGTATTATAGTGTTTAGTGAATAAATATGTTTTCAATTTTTTGCGGAATTCCACGATCTCTGTTAGTGATCGTAGATCCTCTGGTAGGGAATTCCAAATGGTTGGAGCTATGTGAGAAAAGGCTCTATTATTTGTTAATTTATGTGCTTTTATGAAGTCTTTTGGAATCTTTAGTTTATTTGATTGTCCTTTTCTGTGGGTAGGCTTAGAAAGTTCTTTGCATATTAGACTACATAGAGTAGTCGGGGCCATGTCATGTAAGGCTTTGAATGATGTTATTATTATTTTGTAAATTATCCTGCTTTGAATAGGTAACCAGTGAAGGGATGCTAGAATTGGTGTTATGTGTTGGAGTGAGTTTATTTTTAGTATAATTCTAGCTGTTGCATTTTGAGCTAGTTGAATCCTTTTAATGTTTTGTTTTGAAATGCCCATTAGTATTAGGTTGGCGAAATCAAAGTGAGGGGTTATGATAGCCTGTATTATATTAATAAAATCCTCTATAAATACTAGTGGGCGTAGTTGTTTGAGTATTTTGAGTTTAAAATAGATTTTCTTTATAGTATTTTTAATGTGGGTTTCCATTGTAAGGTGTGAATCTATGATTACGCCAAGATATCTTATTTCGTTTTTAATTTTAATTTCTTGGTCTTGTAGTGTTATGTGGGTTGGAGGGATATATGATTGATTTTTTGTTACAATTAGGACTTCTGTTTTGGCATGGTTTATGTGGAGATTTTGAGTTTTTAGCCAAATTGTGATTTCGTTATAGCAGTCTGATAGGCGTTGTAGTGGTAGGTTAGGGATCGTAAATGGAATGTACAACATAATATCATCCGCATAGAGGTGATATTGTACTCCAAATTTCTTAAATATGTTGCAGACCGGTTTTATGTAGATATTGAAAAGTAGGGCTGATAATGCTGAGCCTTGTGGTAAACCTAATTCTTGCTTATATGTAGTGGAGGTTTGATTACCTATTCTTATATTTTGCGTTCTGTTATTTAGATAGGAGGTGAACCATTTATGTACTGTGGAGTTTATGCCTAACTGCCTTAGGTTGTTAAGTAATATTGTGTGATGTACACTATCAAAAGCTGCTGATATGTCAATAAACAGGAGGATGAATGCTTGTTTATGGTTGTCAATACCTCTTAGGAGAGAATCAAATAAAACTGCTAGAAGTGTTTCTACTCCGTGGCGTGGCCGGAATCCATATTGTTGTTCATCAAGTGGGTAAGATGCATCTATATATTCCTGTGTTTGTAATTGTACTACTTTTTCAATTATTTTGGCCAAGAATGGTATGCTCGAAATGGGTCTGTAAGATACCGGGGATGTTTTGTCTAGATTGCAATTCTTTAGGATTGGGCGTATTTGAGCATGTTTAAGCGAGGGTGGAAGGTAACCTTGGGTTAATGAGAGGTTAACTATTGTGAGAATGTGTTACGGGAACTATCACTGCTGGAAGATCAGATGCCACGATTTTATAATAATTTATTGCAGGCACAACATACAGCTTTAAAACAGTTTGCGAAAGCTGATTTGCTAATCACAAGAGCAGATAAAGGGGGTGCGACGGTGCTTCTTTCTCAAGATCAATATCAGTGTGAAATAGATCTACATCTCACCAGTCGCAAGCATTATATTTTGATAGCGGATCCTGCTGCTGCTCTTCAAGAGTGAATTCGGGTTTTGATATCTCATGCTTTTTTGTGTAATTGGATTACTAAGAGGGAGTCCAATTTTTTGGTGACTAAACACCCCAAGACTCCGGTGTTTTATTTAGTTCCCAAAATTCACAAGACATTAAATAATCCTCCTGGGCGCCCTATAGTGTAATACAGAGATTCTTTATTGGAACCGCTATCTAAATTTTGTGACATATTTCTACAGCCAGCAGCAGCTAAAGTACCCTCTTATATTAGAGATACGAGTGATTTTTTGAAACAATTATCTACTTGCAATGATATATCTCCCTGTACCTATTTAGTTACATTAGATGTCCAGGCTTTATATACTAATATTGATCAGACGGAGGTCCTCCATTGCTTGACTAAGTATCCGTTGGATTTGCCAGATCGAATCTCCAGGAGTTTTTTGTTGGATTTATTAGATCTGGTATTGAATAACAACTTTTTTCTTTTTCGCCAACAGTACTATTTACAAATATTCGGCATAGCCATGGGTGCTACAGTAGCACCTTCGACTGAAACAATTTACATGGCTTGTTTTGAGGAACTTTAGTCCCATCCTTTGTTTAAATTTGTTCCTTTTTGGCGTAGGTTTTTGGATGTTGTTTTTTTCTTGTGGATGGGTTCTAGAACTGAATTGGATTCTTTTTTGGTGTCTCTTAATGTTCATAAACCGAACATACAGTTCTCTGCACAAGTTGAGACTTCAGAAATACAGTTTTTGGACATCACTATGTTACTTACGTCCACGGGATTTGTCACATCTTTGTATCGCAAGGCTGTACAGCAAAATACTTTGTTGCGCTTTGACAGTTTTCATCCACAGACACTGAAATGAGGTTTACCTTATGGACAATTTTGGCGGTTACGGAGGAATTGTTCAACATTGCAGGATTTTCAAATACATGCAGCGGAATTATGCTCGCGATTATTATCTAGAGGCTACCCACTGAGAGTGGTAAAGACAGCATATAAAAGAGCCCGTTTCACACATAGAAAGTGGTTGTTTGAGGCAACAACGCACACATTACAACAGGATGCTATTACAGGAGTTCTCCCCTACACTAAAGGAACAGCATTAATGGCTAAACTCCTTCATCGTTTCTGGCCCATTTTGGGGTTATATCCCTGTTTTTGTGATAAACGTTTACAGATGGCTTATTCTCGTAAGGCAAATTTGCGTGATTTGCTAATGAAAACCATGACTGCAGGATCGTCCTCCTATTTCACATGACATAAAGGGATATTATCCTTGTGAGGTTTGCAATTTTAGTGAAAATTCACTTCTGGTCCTGAATGGACAGATTTGCATACTATGAAGATTTATTCCTCTCATTGGCAGACTATCTGCTCCACCACGTTTGTGGTCTATTAGATTGTCTGCCCTTGCCAACTTTATTATGTTGGCCGCACTTCTAGACCATTTAGAATAAGGCTGAGTGAACATGCGTCTTGTCTTCGGACAAGCAATTTGACAGCGCCGATCGTGGCTCAGTGTATAGAAAAAGCACATACTTTTGAATCTCTCCATTGGAGAGTGTTGGATCATGTACCGTTGGATCCTCGGAGTGGAGATCGCCTGCAATGTTTGCAGAAGTTGGAACAGCATTGGATCTTTTGTTTGGACAGGGATATAGTCCTGAAGTCCCACCTCCAGTCTGGCAGTATCCCTGTTGCCATGGAGGAGAGAGGTCACGTGACAGGAGAGCATCACCCTGGTGTGGCAGGACGTGATCCTGTAACTAGGACCTGTCCTCCAGGTGATGTAAAACCCTCTCGCACCGAGGACGTTTCTCCAGGGCCATGTGCCCGTGAGGGGAGGGTTAGAACAGCTGTTATAGTTGGTGATTCGATCATTAGGCATGTAGATACCTGGGTGGCTGGTGGACGTGAGGATCGCCTGGTAACATGCCTGCCTGGTGCGAAGGTAGCGGACCTCATGCACCGCCTAGATAGGATCTTAGATAGTGCTGGGGAGGAGTCTGCTGTCTTGGTACATGTCAGCACCAATGACATAGGAAAATGTGGTAGGGAAGTTCTGGAGGCTAAATTTAAGCTTTTAGGTAGGAAATTGAAATCCAGAACTTCCAGGGTAGCATTCTCCGAAGTGCTTCCTATTCCACGTGCAGGACCCAAAAGGAAGGCAGAGCTCCGGAGTCTCAATGCGTGGATGAGACAATGGTGCAAGGATGAGGGTTTTGGATTTGTTAGGAACTGGGGAACATTCTGGGGAAAGGAGGGGCTCTTCCGAAGGGATGGGCTTCACCTTAACCGGGGTGGAACCAGACTGCTGGCATTAACCTTTAAAAAGGAGATAGAGAAGCTTTTAAACTAGAAAATAGGGGAAAGCCGACAGTCGCCCAAGAGCGCATGGTTCGGAAGAAGGTATCCTTGAAGGATACTACCGAAAGCAGTGAGGTTCCAAAAAAGAGTAAATTAGCCCAAATGCCCTTGAGTATGGTGCAGACAGAGCGTAAAGATTCCAAATTACCCATGCCTACCAATAGCCAGATTAATATTAATAAAATACAGTCTCTGAAATGCTTGTATGCAAATGCTAGAAGTCTAAACAATAAGATGGGAGAGTTAGAATATATAGCACTAAATGAGAGGTTAGATATGATTGCAATCTCAGAGACATGGTGGAAGGAGGCTTACCAGTGGGACACTGTGATACCTGGATACAAACTGTATCGTAATGACAGAACTGATCAAATTGGAGGAGGGGTTGCACTCTATGTTAGGGAGGGCATTGAGTCAGAAAGGATTAAAGTTTTGAAGGAAACAAAATTTGCTGTAGAATCTCTATGGGTTGACATTCCATGTTTGAAGGGGAAGGTGATGGCAGTGGGGGTGTACTATCGACCGCCTGGCCAGAATGAACAAATGGATGATGAAATGCTTAAGGAGATCAAGGAAGCTAACAAAAGTTACAGCAAAGTAGTAATAATGGGTGATTTCAATTACCCCAGTATCGACTGGGTCAGTGTCATGTCAGGACATGCTAGGGAGATAAAGTTTCTAGATGAAATAAATGACCGCTTCTTGGAGCAGCTAGTTCATGAACCGACCAGAGGGGAAGCCATACTGGACCTAGTCCTTAGTGGAACACCAGATCTGGTGCAAGAAATAAGGGTGTTGAGACCACTTGGCAATAGTGATCATAGCATGATCGTGTTTGATTTAATTAGTGGAGGAGGGATAGTAAAGAAATCCACAGTACTACCTTTTAACTTTCGAAAGGGAGACTATGATAAAATGAGGAATATAGTTAAGAAAAAACTAAAAGGAGCGGTTGCAAAGGTTAAAGACTTACATCAAGCTTGGGTGTTGTTTAAAAATACTATCCTGAAAGCCCAGACCAGCTGTATTCCACGCATTAAGAAGAGTGGAAGAAAGTCCAAAAAACTACCAGCATGGTTTAAAGGTGAGGTTAGAGAGACTGTTGCTGCCAAAAAAGCAACTTTCAGGAAATGGAAAAAAGAGCCAAACGAAGAAAACTGGAAACAGCACAAGCATTGGCAAGTTAAATGCAAAGCATTGATAAGGCAGGCAAAGCGAGCATTTGAGAAGGAACTTGCTACGGAAGCAAAAACACGAAACAAAGACTTTTTCAAGTACATTCGTAGCAAAAGGCCTGTGAGGGAGTCAATTGGACCGTTAGATGATAGAGGAGTAAAAGGGGCAGTAAAAGGAGACAAGGCTATAGCGGAGAGACTGAATGAATTCTTTGCTTCGGTCTTTACTGAGGAAGATGTAGGGATGTTACCCAAGACTGAAGTGGTATTTAAAAATGATACTGCAGAGGAATTGAGAGAAATATCGCTACACCGGGAAGATGTATTACAACTATTTGATAAACTGAATAGTAGCAAATCACCTGGACCGGATGGTATACATCCAAGAGTGTTGAAAGAACTGAAATATGAGATTGCAGACCTGCTATTAGTAATCTTTGAACTTTCATTACAATCATCTGTCATACTTGAAGATTGGAGGATGGCCAATGTAACACCAATTTTTAAAAAGGGTTCCAGGGGTGATCTGGGAAATTACAGACCGGTGAGCCTGACATCAGTACTGGGGGAAATGGTAGAAACCATCATAAAGAACAAAATTACACAGCATGTAGATAGTCATGGCCTAATGGGAGACAGCCAACATGGCTTTAGACAAGGAAGATCTTGTCTTACTAATCTGATATGTTTTTTTGAAGGTGTGAATAAACAGGTAGACAAAGGTGAGTCGGTTGATATAGTGTATCTGGACTTTCAGAAAGCCTTTGACAAGGTCCCTCATCAGAGACTCTTGGCAAAACTAAAAAGTCATGGGTTAGGAGGCAGTGTACTATTGTGGATCGGGAACTGGTTAAAAGAAAGCAGAGGGTAGGGCTAAATGGCCAATTTTACCAATGGAAAAAGGTGAATAGTGGAGTACCCCAGGGATCTGTACTGGGTCCGCTACTTTTTGACATATTCATAAATGACCTGAAAAAGGGAATAACGAGTGAGGTTATCAAATTTGCAGACGACACAAAACTGTTTAAAGTTGTTAAAACCCAAGAGGACTGTGGAAAACTGCAGGAGGATCTGGATAAATTGGAAGACTGGGCATCCAAATGGCAGATGAAATTTAATGTGGACAAGTGCAAAGTTATGCACCTAGGAAAGAACAACCCACACTATGGTTACACAATGCAAGGTTCCACATTGTGAACCACCACCCAGGAAAAAGATTTAGGAGTCATCGCGGATAACATGTTAAAACCCTCCGCCCAGTGTGCAGCGGCGGCCAAGAAAGCAAATAGAATGCTAGGTATCATAAGGAAAGGAATGGAAAATAAAACAAAGGATATTATAATGCCTCTGTATCGTTCCATGGTACGACCGCACCTTGAATATTGTGTGCAATTCTGGTCGCCGTATCTTAAAAAGGATATAGCGTTATTAGAAAAGGTACAGAGAAGAGCCACCAAAATGGTAGAGGGGATGGAAGGCTACTCCTATGAAGAGAGGCTGCAAAGGTTAGGGCTCTTCAACCTGGAAAAGAGACGGCTGAGGGGAGATATGATAGAGGTCTATAAATTAATGAATGGAGTGGAACGAGTAAACATATATCAATTGTTTACGCTATCAGAATATAGAAAGACTAGGGGACATGCAATGAAGCTGCAGGGTAAACTATTTAAGACAAATAAGAGAAAATATTTTTTCACTCAACGTGTAATCAAACTCTGGAATTTGTTACCGCAGGATGTAGTAAGAGCTGTTAGTGTAGCTGGGTTTAAAAAAGGTTTGGACAAGTTCCTAGAGGAAAGGTCCATAAACCATTATTAAAAAGGGACCCAGGATATCGATGCTTGACCCAATACAAGCATTGTGGAGCCTGTGTCTTTTGGGGATACTGCTAGGTACGTATAACCTAGATTGGCCACTGTTGGAAACAGGATACTGGGCTTGATGGACCTTGGCCTGACCCAGTATGGCATATCTTATGTTCTTATGACACAGTCCACCCCAAGGGTTTGAATATGCAGTTAGATTGGTATACAATTCTCTAAGATTCAGTGGGTTACTACAACCTTTCACAGAGGGTCTCTGATTGGTGGGACTTCCCCCTCTTTTTGATTGGTTGAACCCTAGGTTTAAATTTCCTTTAATTGGTAGTTGTAGATATCAGCTGTGTGAGCAGTTGCAATGCCACGATATTTAAGGCGTTTCTGCAAACAACCTTTGAGGCTGGAGACTGACCGAATGTCGATTAACCTGAAGCAGGGGAAAAAGGATTTTTTGTACCCGAAACGTGCCACGTCGTTGCTGACTTTGGTGGTGTTCTGTACAGCCTGAAAAGACACTAATGTTACAGCTAAGTATACAAGACAATCTGTTTTTGTAATAGTAACCGGGTAGCCGGACTCGGTGCTCCCCCTTTTAACCTCCATAGCCCCCCTTTCTTCCCCCATCTCATCCCCCAAGTCCCACAAATACCACTGACAGCCAAGCTTGGTAACAACTGGTCGCAGCTTTATTTAAGAACAACATCTTGAACATTAAACATTAAAACAGTAATAATGAACAATCCAAAACCCCCCCAGCGGAGCCACGTGTCGCCAGCCATGTCATTAGCAAAGCGACCCTGCCTCCGCTCCAGCCATGGTCAAACCACCGACCAAGTTCCTACCCCCCCTATCCGACTTCGCCGTATTACTAGCAAAAGTCTTCCAGGGGTTGTCCGGGTCGAGGGCACCCCGCCCCCGTCCCAAATCACCTAATGCTCCGGACCCTGGAAACCTCCGGGATCCCGCTCCCACACCCAACCCCCTGCTGCGAGACCCCAAAACCTTTCCCCCCCCCCCCTAGCCACCACCTCGCTGGGTGGGAGGGTGGGCTGCTTGCCCTCCAGCCTTCACACATGTGCTCGGCCACGCTCCCGACCGCCGAAGCACATGTCCTTTCACCTGATTGGCTTCGTTCGCCCTACTCTTCGCAGCGGAGCCAATCATTTTAAATAATGCGCCGAGCGCACCCCCGCTTACGCGCCGTCACCCCCTTCCACAGGCTGCATGCAGGGTCCCGCGCCGGGCCGAGCACCCGGTTACACGCGGGCGCCGGGACCCTGCCCGCGCCCTTATACTTACCTATTAAAACGGAGTTACCACGGTGGTTTCAGGACTGGGTTCCTTTCACTGGGTTGGTATCTCCAACAAAAAAAGTATGTTTAGATTGTAATCTGCCTGACTAGATCAGAATCTTCTTTTGGGCGTTGATTTGTTTGGTTCTGGTAAGGGTTCTGTTGCATCTGGTTTGTTCTTCAGGCAATTCATGGTATACACAGTATTTGCCTCCATCACCATAATTCAAAGGCATCAATTTTCTTCCTGTCTATCTTTTTCACTGTCCATCTTTCACATCTATATGATGTTATTGAAAATACCATGGCTTGAATGAGTCAAATCTTTGTATGGAGAGAGAAATCTCTGCTCTTGAGAATCTTGACTAGGTCCTTCATAGCCATTCTGCCAAGAACAATGCATCATTGGATTTCTTGACTGCTTGTTGCTTCTTTATTGACAGTTGATCCAAGTAGTTTAAAGTTATCCACAATTTTAATTTTAAGACTATGTTTCTTGATCTTGAGAAGCAAATGTTTCAGATCGTCTTCACTTTCAGCCAGTAATGTGGTATCATCAGCATAGCAAACGTTGTTGATGAGTCTTCCACCAATCTTCACACCTCTGTTGTCTTCATACAATCCTGCTTCTCTGATGATTTGTTCTGTATATGAATTAAACAAGTAGGGGGAAAGTATGCAGTCTTATTGTACACCTTTGCTGATTTTAAACCATTCTGTTTCTCCTTGTTCCGTTCAAACTGTTGCTTCTTGATCAATGTAAAGTATGTGCAGGAGAACGATCAGGTGTTCTGGTATACCCATGCTTCTTAATGAGGCACAGAGTTTCTCATGGTTTACACAGTCAAAAGCCTTGCTGTAGTCAATAAAGCACAAATAGATATCCTTTTGGTATTCTTTAGTCTTTTCGAGGATCCATCTCACATCCGCGATGTCACTCCTTCCTCGCCCTTTCCTGAACCCTGCCTGCACGTCAGGTAGTTCTTGCTCCAGGTATGGTTGTAGTATTTGTTGAATAATCTTCAGTAGAATCTTGCTGGCATGTGGGATCAGAGCGATTGTGCAATAATTTCAGATCACCTTTCAGTTGGCCATGATGTTGTCTTCCGAATTTCCTGACAGAACCTTGTAAGTATGTTAACAGCTGCATGAGATTGCTGTAATACTTCTATGGGAATGCCGATAGTGCTTTGTTCTTTGATAAGGTTTTCAATGCTGCTTTCATCACCAATCGTTACGGATCATAAGGTACAGGTTGAAATGGCTGTTGATCTACTTGATCTTTATCATATAAAAACTCTGTATATTCTTTCCACCATTTCTTCATCTTCTCAGCATCATTCTTGAGCATCTTGTAACATTCCAATTCGAGGCTGGAATTTTTTTTTAACTCTCGTAGCTTTAGGAAAGCCGATCTTGTTCTTTCTCTAATACTCCTTGTGGTCTTGGGCAAGCCACTTAACCCTCCATAGCCCATGTTCCCTGTAAAATAGTTATCTCCAAGTTATAATGCCCTGTTCAATGTAATTTCAGTTTGTTCAATGTAAACCGCACTGATGCAGAATAGCGCGGTATATAAGAGAATGTAAATAAATAAATAAATAATACAGAGGTTCCCAACTCCAGTCCTGGAGGTCCAAACACCATTCAGGTTTTCAGGCTGTCCCTAATGAATATGCATGAGATACATTTGAATATAATGGGGGCAGTGCATACAAATGCATCTCATGCATATTTATTAGGGACAGCCTGAAAACCTGAATGGTGTTTGGCCCTCCAGGACTGGAGTTGGGAACCTCTGCTCTAATAGTTTCTGCTTCTATTTCCTTGCATGCGTCATTGTAGTACTTTTCCTTGTCTTGGCTTGCTGCACATTGGAAATCTCTGTTGAGTTCTATGATTACTTCTTTCTCCTTTGGCTTTAGCTTCTCTGTGTTTCTGGGCAATTTTCAGAGTTTCTTCCATCATCCATTTTTGTCATTTTTGCTTTTTCAGCTTTTGTAGAGACTTCTCGTTTTTTTCCAACACAGTCTTCTTGATGTCATTCCATAACTCTTCTGGAGCTCTGTCATTTGTATCTAAAGCAGCAAATCAATTTTTCAGGCAATCTTTAAATTCCAGTGGTATATTCTCAAGGTCATATTTTGCTACATTCATGAGTAGCTTGCTCTTTTCTAACTTTAGCTTGAGTTTGCATACTAGTAGTTGGTGATCTGTACCACAGTCAGCTCCGGGTTTTGTCTTTGTTGATGTTATAGAGCTTTTCCATTGTTGACTTCCACAGGTGTAGTCAATTTGATAACCGAGGCAGGCGGACCCGGCGCTTCGAGCCCTACCATTCCCCCCCACACTCCCCCCCCCCCCGAAACAAGACATGACACCATACTTCATGGAACACAACTGGTCGCAGCTTTATTAACCATTAACAACTGGAACAAAACAACATCAATTTTCAAAAACCCCCATTAGCGGAACCCGGCTGCACCAGCCATACCTTAGCAAGGTGCCCGCCACCGCTAATTCCATAACTTGCCTCCCGGCAAGTTGCCATGCCCCTCTCCCCGACTTCGCCATGCCCATAGCAAAAGTCGGGAGGGGTTCAACCGGGTCAGGGGCACCCCGCCCCCGCCCAAATGAAGCCTGCTGCTCCGGACCCCGGAAACCTCCGGGATTCCGCCACCAGCACAGAACCCTGTTCATGTGCCGCGCCCCCCCCCAACCCGAAGCTGCGACCAGCGAAAATCATGGACAGACATATACTCCAAGGCCTCCCGCCAGTCATGAAGGAATAGGTCCTACCAACTGGCAACAAATGAACCCCATCCGCCCGATACAGCCCCGAACACGTAGCATCCACCCAATCATGAAAAAGCTGATAACCCCCCCTCTGTCAGACCCATCGACCAAGTTGTCGATAATCTTAGTCAAGCCCCGAGACCACCGCCGCTGGTCCCAGCAAGCCGGCCTTGGAATAATGTCAGACCACAGCAAGACAATACCATGAAACAACCGAAGCACCACCTCCAGATCGTCCGGTACTGCCCGGATCAGCTGCCGGCAGGGCTAGGACACCAAGCATCGTCCCGAAGATGCACAAGCAGGGCTCTCGGCCACCGGAATGTCCTCCCATGGGGCTGCAGCAAAGGTAGAAATTGAGATCAGCGAAGTCCTCACACCCAGCCATGTCACAGCCACTACCGACGGGTCCAGTCCCCAATTATCTCTGGTAGGTCGAGCAGCCGCACGCCGTCCCGCCCAGTGGACAAAAGAATGGCCAGCAACCCAACAGCCGTCAGGCCCGGCACCCCCATCTGCAACAGAAATAAACAGTTAAAGCCCCCTGCCCCACAACCCGAACCCCAACAGCCGAACAGAACCTTTCAAGCCCGGGAGCGCCACCCCCGATACCCTGAATAACCTGCTCGGGGAACCCCACCGCCGCCGCACTAGTGGCAGCCCCAATTCAAAAGGAGTGGGGCGCAAACTGCATAGGGTCCGCACCCACCACCCGCAATGCCAGGTGCAGCACCGCCGTCCCCTGAAAGACGGGTTAGGACCCGGGCTTCCGCGTGCACGAAAAACCCCGAGCCGGCCTCAGGCGCACCAACACATATCGCCGCCCGCCCGAACCGGGCAAGCCCGCAGGTCCCCAATCGCAACCAACCACCTGCAAACCTCTCTCCATCGGATCCGTCTTGGATTTTCCAACCGCATCCGCAACCGCCCCCCCCCCCCCGCCACACGCACCTGCTGTGCCTGCAGCCCCATACCACCCCCCCGACCAGAGCCCGCAACCAACTCCACGACTCGAAAAGCCCCAAAAGGCAATGCAAAACACCGCCCGAAACAAAGTGGCGTGTACGCCGACGCCGCCACTTGCGCGACGGCCCCGCAAACCTTTACCAATAGCCCAGGGCTAATGGGCAGCCGGGAGTCCAGCGGTGTAGGCCAAACCCTCTCCCATCCTACAACAAACCGCCGCGGCAAAACCCCCCCAGCAGGAGAGCCCCAACCAACCGCGCTCGCAAAAGTTCAAACCCAGCCAGGTGCCCCCCGCCGATCACGAGAAAACGGCGTGCGTAGCCTCCACAATATAACGACCAATCTATCCCGGCGGAACCCCATCCTGAACCACCAAAAGGCAACCACCCGGTCACATCCCCGCTGCTACGCTGACCAAGTCCCTGCATATCTAGCATCTCCGGAGGACAATGCTCCACAAACTCTCTGGGACCACAGCACCGTCCTCGTCCGCTCCGGGGGCGAGAGCCCGTAACCGATCCCACTGAAAACGAGAAAGAGCATCAGCGACCTCGTTAGTGCACCACAGGATATGCCGCACCTGGACGGACACATGCCGCCGGAGGCAGGATAACACACCTCCCGCATCAAGCCCGCCACCCTTAAGCACCTAGGAGAGTAGCAATCGACCACACTGAACCCTACTTCATTATCGCACCACCACAGAACCTTACAGATCCGAAGCCGTTCCGGCCAAAGCCCCAAAACCACACGAACCGGAAAGAGCTCCAAAAGGTGATGTTCTAGGTCAAACCTTCGACGTGCCACGACTCCGGCCAGCGATCCGCACACCAGGCCCCACTGAATTAAACCCCCAACCCCCCCCCCCCCCTGCCGCATCAGTGTATAACTGCAAGGCAGCCCTGGACAATTCAGACTCCCTCAAAATAGCAGACCCCATTGGAGTCCTCCAGAAAACGACTCCACACCATCATATCTGCCCGCATGGCCCCGTGACCCGAAAGCGATGGTGAGGCTTCCTTACCCCGGCCGTGGCACAAGCCAGCTGGCGTGAAAACACCCTCCCCATTGGGATCACCCTACACGCAAAGCCTAATGACCCGCACAGCGCCTGCAGCTCCCTCAAGGAAGGCGTGCGAGACGACAACACGGTAGCCATCTAAACCCGCAAGCGGGTCACCTTATCCTGCGGCAAACGCGCCACCAACTCCTCAGAATCCAACTCCACCCCAAAAAGGTCAATCATGCCGTCGGACCTTCCGTCTGGCCTGCCGCCAACGGTACACCGAACTCCCGTGCCAGCCGACAAATGCAGACAACAGCTCCAGGCAGTCCCCCGACCGCGCAATACCCACAAACAAAATTCGCCCAGATAAAGCACCACAGTCGACAAGCCGGACGACTGAACCAGCACCCACTGCAAGAAGGTGCTGAACATCTCAAAATAAGCGCCAGAAACGGAACAGCCCCTCGGCATGCACGTGCCAAATTAATACCCCCCTTGAAAACAAAACCTAAGAAAGGAAAAGCAGACGGGTGCCAGGTAATAGGCGAAACGCAGATTCAATGTCAACCTTTGCCATCAGGGCAGCCCGACCGGCCCCCCTAACCATCAGAGCCGCCTCGTCCAAGGACGCATACTGTACCGTACAGAACTCACGCGGAATGTGATCGTTAACGGAAACACCAATGAGACAAGACAAATTATGAATCCACCAGAACTTCCCCGACTCTTCCCTGGGTACGATACCCAAGGGGGCTCCGGGAAAGGACCCGCCACTCTACCCCAACCGCAATTCCCCCGCTAACTTGTCAGGAACGACTGCAGCCCAACGCCGTACTGACGGGGAGTTCCGCGCACTCGAGGCCGACACCACGCTGTGCACCGAGATAATGAAACCAAACCGACAACCAAACGACAAAACCACCGCCACCCGCGTCCTAGGGTATCGCCTCAGCCACCCAAAACGGCCTCAACCCGTATCGGCAAGGGCGCACGCCCCCCCCACCACTCACTGCCCTTCCACCGAGGGTCTGGCAACCCCAGCGGCACCTTTTTAATGCACCTGGTGGCCGAGTGAGGACCTCCGCACCAGGAACAAACGTGCTGGAATGTGCAGTCTGGAAAAGGGGCAAGCGGACCGGTTGAAGCGCCAGCACCCATCTCCACCCGCACCGCCCCGCCACTACCCTTCCCCCCCCCCCCCACCGGCACTAGACCTAGCCGACATCTACGTCAGCCAAAGGTCACTATCCTGCGCACCCCAGGAAAGCGCTCGGTTCGCTTCCATTCTATCCCTGAACTGCTCATCTTAGTTCAGCCAAGCCCATCCGTCCGGCGTCGGAGACGCCTCCAGGATGGAATCGGCGTAGGCTAACAACATCCCATACCAGCCCGGATCGTGGTGGCCCCATACACTAGCCAACCGCAGAATAGGCGCACGTCCAGTTCACCACATTACGCGCCACCTCCCTAACCCTACCCCCTTCCATGCACCTTCCTCTTCCTCCGACTCTCCCTGGAGCGCTCCCTCCCCTCAAGCAAACGGAAGATATCGAATATAACGCCACTTCCCAATCTGGCGCCGCAGCTTACGAGGCACTCCCCCCCACAATGCTGGAAAATCACCGCCGAAGCGGCACCGCCACCCGAACTAGAGCCCACCGTTCCCCTGCCTTTCCCGCCCCGCCGCCAAGGCAGCCCTCCGGACCCACCAGACGAACTGCTCGAAGAAGAAGAGGAGGACGAGGCAGAGCTCCAACGCCGCCGACACGACCGCCTGCGCTTTTCCGCGTACCACCCCCCACCTTCGCCGCCAGCGACCGCCCACCCACATCGCCCAGACCCCCAAGCAACTCACCAGTCTCACCATCCGCAGGCACCGACACCGCAGTGGCCCCGTCCGCTGCTGGACCATCTGCACCTTCGGCACCCCCGCTATCCTCAGGCGTCCCTGTGCCAACTCAGCTCCATACTGCATCGACGCAGTTTAGAACAAACACGACATTCAGCCTGGTTTTTCCTAGGACCTTCCCTATGGAATACACTCCCCACTTCATTACGTTTAGAGCCCTCTTATCCTCAGTTTAAATCACTCCTTAAAACCTACCTTTTTCAGAAAGCTTTTGACCTCCCCCTGGAAAACCTCCCTACCTGATTTGTCTGTATGTCTACCCCAAGTATTGTCTATGTTTGTTAATTTTGCATTCCTATATTCTGGCTGGCTAATATTATCATTATGATCTGTTATGATTTGTTAATTACTGTCAAAACCACTTGTACCCAGTCTACTATGAGTTATTGTTTAGCTGTTTTTATTATGATGTGTCCACTTTCTCTAAACCCTCTTTCCTGTCTTATTTTGGCGTTCTGTTTCTTGGTTTGTGGTGTTAATCAACTTTTTATTGTACACCGCTTAATGCTTTTGCAACAGTGGTATATCAAATTTTTAATAAAGATAAAGATAAAGATAAAGACGCACCCGCTGCCGAAGACGACCAGCCCTGGCATCCCGCGGCACTCGACTGCCATGCGGGCTGTGCCAAAATCGGTCCCTGTGGAGACATAAAAGGAAAAGACAGGGAGGGGGAACTATCCTTGACCACGCCGAAGGCCAAAGCCCACCCCAATCCAACCGAGACGGACCCTGCCCCCCACTCACCCACAGTGCCCATGGAGACGGTCCCCCTGATGCCCCATAGCCACCACCGGGCCCAGGGAGCCAGCCAGCGAGCCCCCATAGCCACTGACCAACTGGGACCCCTCAGGCCGCATGCCTCCCGCAGGCCACTGAACCCACAACACTCCCCCTGCTACCCCCAGACCCCCTGCTGGACAGGCAGCACCTCCCTCCCCCCCCACATGCACTCCCCCCGCCGCTCCAGCAGTACCCCGAAGCCCCTCGAGCACTCCCAGGGTGCCACTGGGAGGCGCTACACCCTCGAAGTCCCCAGCACCCCCCCCCGGGGACGCCGAGCCGTCGTTGCCCCCTTTTGACCCCGCGCAGCTCCCACAACAGAAGCCCCATGACCCCCCTTGCCAGGGCTGAGTGGCCCCTTACCCGTCCCCACAGACCCTGGAGTCCGAGATCGCCCCCACCCCTGCGCACCCGACCCCTCAGCACCTCCCGGGGCCGAACCCCGCGCACCGGCCCGACCGCGTGGCGCAGGTCTCCCCAAGGGCAGATAATCCCCAACAGCTAGCCGGGCTATAAAACAGCGGTGGCTGCCTGACTGGATCTTTAGAGATGCAATCATTTTTTAAACCGCCCCCTTTTATCCACAAATCAGCAACACCCGGCCCCACCAAAGAACACACGGCCCGCACTTGCCAGCACCTCCGGAAGACGGTGTTGCCCCGAAGCTCCGCTGCTCCTGACCGCCGCGAAACTGCCTGCCTTCCGGAGGATAGAGGACGCCGGCACCCCAAAGCAGCCTCCGCTTGAACTGCCACGCGGAGGCTGCTGGCCGCAACTCCCCCTCCTCCACCACCCAGCAACACATACCACGATTGGCTCCCACGCGGCACAGACCGCGGGGAGCCAATCAATTACAAAGGCGCACTCGCGCTCTCTAGCGAGGCCGCGCACGGGGTCCCAGCGCCGGGCCACGCGCCCGGTTAAAGTCGGCCGCCGGGACCCTGCCCGCGGCCTCGCGATTTTTGTACAATCCATTGGGTGAAGTCCTTGTGTACTGTCGCCGCTTGTGTTGCTGGAAGAAGGTATTTTAGATGAATAGATCGTTGGTCTTGCAGAATTCTATCAGTCTTTCTCCTGCTTCATTTCTGTTGCCAAGTCTATATTTTTTCAACCATTTTGCCGCCTTCTTGGTTGCCAACCTTTGTGTTCCAGTCACCAATGACTATCAGGATATCCTGTTTGCATGTTCTGTCAATTTCAGTTTGTACTTGTTCATAGAACTCATCAATTTCATCCTCTTCTGCAGCTTTTGTTGGGGCATATAGTTGTGTTGATAGGCATTCCTCGTAGATGAACAGAAATTAAGCGCTCACTGACTGCATTGTATTTCATTACAGTTCTTGCAAGTTTCTTCTTAATTATAAATTCAACACCATTTCTTCTTTGTCTTTCATGTCCAGCATAGTAGACCATGTGATCATCTGATGCAAAGTGCCCAATGCCAGTTCATTTCAGTTTGGTGACACCCAACAGATCAAGTTGTACACATTCCATTTCATTCTTGACCACCTCCAACTTCCCTTGGTTCATGCTTCGTACATTCCATGTCCCAATTTGTAAGACATCTTTGCAGCTTCTGACTCTCATTTCATGTACAACTACAGTACATCTGCAGTCAGACATCCCGAGGGCTTTGATCCAACCACATCATAAATGCTGGCTTTACTCTGAAAAGTCTTTAGCTCCTCCCCAGTAACCAGTAGAGTGTCTTCCGACCTGGGGGTCTTATTTTCCAGTACTATAGTGCAATTTGCTTGTTGTGACTATCCATTGGGTTTTCATGGCAAGGTACAGAAGTAGATTGCCAAGCCTTTCTTCCGCACAGTTTAAGTTTAGTGTTGTTGCAATTGTCACAGAAATGTGATCCTCCGCCGCCAACACTGTCCCATTCTGCTGCTGTCCAGATGGGTGGTTTGTCTTAATCTGGCACCTCAGCTGAGATCTGTCCATCTTGGGAGACCCTGCCAGTAATTAAACTACCGATACTTAGCCCTCAGCATCACTGATGCATACAAGCCCTCACAGCATGACAAGCTACAAACCGACTGAGAGCTTGGTTTGCAGCTTGTAACAAAAGTTGCAACACATTAATAATGGGTGATTTCAATTACCCTGGTATTGACTGGGTCAGTGTCACAGGGGACATGCTAGGGAGATAAAGTTTCTAGATGAAATAAATGACTGCTTCTTGGAGCAGGTGATTCATGAACCAACAAGAGAGGAAGCAATTTTGAACCTAGTCCTTGGTGGAACGCAGGATCTAGTACAAGAGATAAGAGTGTTGGAGCCACTTGACAATAGTGATCATCACATGATCACATTTGATTTACGGTAGTAAAAAGAGGAAAGACGGCAAGGAAATCCACAGTACCACCTTTTGACTTTCAAAAGAGAGACTTCGATAAAATTAGGAAAATAGTTAAGAAAAAAACTAAAAGAAGCAGCAACAAAGGTTAAAGATTTGTATCAAGCATGGGCGCTGTTTAAAAATACTATCTTGGAAGCCCAGACCAGATGTATTCCATGCTTTAAGACAACTGGAAGGGAGACGAAAAAACTGCCAGCATAGTTTAAAGATGAGGTCAGAGAGGCTGTTGTAGCCAAAATAGCATCATTCAGAAAATGGAAAAATGAGCCAAATGACAAAAACGGGAAAAAGATAAGCACTGGCAAGTTACATGCAAGGCATTGATAAGGCATGCAAAGAGGGAATTTTAAAAAAAAAGCTTGCCGTGGAAGAAAAACACATAATAAAACTTTTTCAAGTACATTTGTAGCAAAAAGCCTGTGAGAGAGTCAGTTGGACCATCAAATGATAGAGGGGTAAAATAGGCACTAAGGGAGGACAAGGCCATAGTGGACAGACTAAATGAAATCTTTCGGTATTTACTGAAGATGATGTTAGGAAGTTACTCATGCCTGAGGTGACATTTAAAGGTGATGTATTGGAAGACTTGAAAGAAATATCGATAAACCGGGAAGATGTGTAACAACTATTTGATAAAATGAATAGTAGCAAATCACCTGGACTGGATAGGAGACGGACAATATGACTAGTCTTACAAATCTGTTATATTTTTTTGAAGGTGTAAATACAGGTAGACAAAGGTGGGTCAGTCGATGTACTGTATCTAGATTTTCAAAAAGCCTTTGACAAGAACCCTCATGAGAAACTATTGGTGAAAAAGTCATGGGATAGGAGGCAGTGTAATATTCTGGATAGGGAACTGGTTAAAAGATAGAAAGCAGAGGGTAGGGCTAAATGAACAATTTTCCCAATGAAGAAAGGTGAATAGTGGAGTACCCCAGGGATCTGTGCTGGATCCCCTGCTTTTTAACATATTCGCAAACAACTTGGAAATGGGAATGAGTGAGGTAATCAAATTTGCAGATGACACAAAATTAATCAAAGTTGTTAAAACCCAAAAGGATTGATAAAAATTGCAAGAAGAGCTTAATAAATTGGAAGACTGGACATTCAAATGGCAGATGAAATTTAATGTGGACAGGGGCAAAGTTTTGCACCTAGGAAAGAACAATCCAAGCTATGGTTACATGATACAAAGTTCCACATTAGGAACCACCACCCAAGAAAAAGATTTAGGCGTCATCATAGATAACACATTGTAATCCTCTGCCCTGTGTGCAGTGGCAGCCAAAAAAGAAAATAGAAGCTTGGAATCATAAGGAAAGGAATGGCAAAAAAAACCCAAAGGATATTATAATACCTCTGTATCATTCCATGGTGTGACCATACCTTGAATATGGTGTGCAATTCTGGTTGCCATATCTCAAAAAGGATATAGCAGAATTAGAAAAGGTACAAAGAACCACCAAAATGGTAAAGGGAATGGAAGGTTCCCCCTTTGAGGAAAGACTTAAAAGATTAGGGCTCTTTAACTTGGAAAAGAGTTGGCTGAGAGGAGATATAATAGAGGTCTAAAAATTAATGAATGGAGTAGAATGGGTAAATGTAGATAGGTTTTTTACTCTATCAAAAATTAGAGAGACTAGGGGACGCACAATGAAGCTACAATGTAACCCATTTAAGAGTAATAGGAGAAAATATTTTTTCACGCAACACATAATCAAGCTCTGGAATTCGTTACCGGAGGATGTAGTAAAAGCTGTTAGCTGGGTTTAAAAAAGGTTTGTACAAGTTTCTGTAGGATAGGTCCATAAACCATTCTTCAAGAGGACCCAGGAAATCCACTGCTTACCCCAGAACAAGCATTATAGTACCTTTTTACCTTTTGGGGAACTTGCCAGGTACTTGTGACTTGGATTGGCCACTGTTGGATACAGGTTACTGGACTTGATGGACCTTGGTCTGACACAGTATGGCATTTCTTATGTTCTTTTGTCCTTATGTTATCACCATTGTCTGAATGATGGCAGGGGCTGACTGCACTATCTGGTCACTATTCAGACACTAGCGCTGAATATCTGGGTAATATTTAAATGCGACAGCTAACCGTCACAGCATCTAAATACCATGCTTGTTGAAAATTGTCTTTATAGTTAATTACCTACTTCTTTTTTAATTTATAAGCCAACAACCTATCTAGTTTATTCCTCTTTTAATTATAAAGCTGCTGAATCTGCTGGAGTCGGAAGGCCAGATTTTTAGACTGTATGTCCTATGATTTTGTCCTAATCACTTGTAGTTCTCTTAAGACCATGGGGTCCCTAGTTTGTGTTTCACCTCCCCACGTTAAATTTTCTCTTTCTGCTTAATTTCTTCTTTTTTCTGTGGCTCCCACTGGATTAAATTCCGTCTATAAAGCCCTTGGACTTATCCCATATCACAGCAAAAGTTGTTTCGCAATTATCATTGAGGCCGAAGTACTCCAAAACTGTCTTCCAAGATGAATTCATCCTCTACAAGAGACTTCCAGCATCCTTCTCTTAGTCCCCTCTGTGCAGAAACTCCATCTCGATTTGCATACTTACTAAAGCATGATCTGATCACTAAATATTGCCATTCTCAGCATGGTTTACCATTTTATCCCTGCCATTGTTAAACAGGAAATAGTCTATTCTGGAGTGAGTCCTGTAGGAGTGAGAATAAAAAAAATATAATCCCCCACTGTAGGGTGACACTTTCACCAAGGATCCTCTAACCTCAAATTTTTTATCCATCTCTTAAATATTTGTCTTTGTTTCGCTTATCCCTCAATATCCCCATTTGAATTATTCATGCTGGAATTTAGTGTCATATTGAATTCCCCACTTATAATAATGGCCACATAATCATACTCCAAGCAGCTCAGAATTGTCTGTTCAAAAACCACCTTGCTGGGCACATATAGAGAACTTCACCTCCCTAAACCAACCCAAGATACCAATAAACCTACCCTTCTTGCCTGAAATGACCTTGTCAATCCAAAAATCAAAAGGGGGGAGGCCATTTTCAATGGCAAACTGTGTAAATGCTGCTCTGTTGGATATTCAGCGGCACTAACATGGTTAGTGCCACTGAATATCTCCAGGTACTGCTGCTACCCATCCCAGCGGTAAAAAAAAAAAAAAAAAATTGAAAACATACTTATTCACTAAACACTATAATACCATGGAAAACCTTCCACTCAACTTAGATAAAGGCTAAACACGAACCTGCCCAAAATCAAGTTTATACTCCCTACTACAAACAATACATGTTGTTGTTGTTGTTGTTAAGTGCCGTCGAGTCGGAGTCGGCTCATGGCGACCCTCTGGATAGCTATCCTAAATTGTGTTCGGTCTTCAGTCAGGCGGCTCATTGACGACAGACTGGTACCCGTAGCTGCTGTTATTGTAGCGATCCATCTCATTGCTGGCCTTCCTCTTTTGCGTTGACCTTCTATCTTGCCAAGCATGATGTCTTTCTCTAATGATCTCTCTCTTCGCATGATGTGTCCGAAGTATGAAAGCCGAAGTCTTGTCATCTGAGCTTCTAAAGAAAGCTTAGGTTTGATCTCCTCTAGTACCGACTGGTTTGTTCTTCGGGCAGTCCATGGTATACACAGTATTCGCCGCCAGCACCATAATTCAAAGGCATCAATTTTCTTCCTGTCTGTCTTTTTCACTGTCCAGCTTTCACATCCATATGATGTTATTGAAAATACCATGGCTTGAACAAGTCGAATCTTTGTATGGAGAGACACATCTCTGCTCTTGAGAATCTTATCTAGGTCTTTCATAGCCATTCTGCCAAGAGCAATGCGTCGTCTGATTTCTTGACTGCTTGTTGCTTCTTTATTGATAGTTGATCCAAGTAGGTTAAAGTTGTTCACAATTTCAATTTCTTCTCCTTCAACGATGAACCTGTTGATTATGCCAGTTGTCATGATCTTTGTCTTCTGTACATTAAGGTGCAGGCCCATTTTGAGACTATGTTCTTTGATTGTGAGAAGCAAATGTTTCAGATCATCTTCGCTTTCAGCCAGTAATGTGGTATCATCAGCATAGCGAAGGTTGTTGATGAGTCTTCCACCAATCTTCACACCTCTGTTGTCTTCATACAGTCCTGCTTCTCTGATGATTTGTTCTGCATATAAATTAAACAGGTAGGGGGAAAGTATGCAGCCTTGTCTTACACCTTTGCTTATTTTAAACCATTCTGTTTCTCCTTGTTCCGTTCGAACTGTTGCTTCTTGATCAATGTACAGATTACACAAGAGAACGATCAGGTGTTCTGGTATACCCATGCTTCTTAATGTGGCCCAGAGTTTCTCATGGTTTACACAGTCAAAAGCCTTGCTATAGTCGATAAAGCACAAATAGATATCCTTTTGGTATTCTTTAGTCTTTTCAAGGATCCATCTCACATCCGCAATGATGTCTCTCGTTCCTCGCCCTTTCCTGAACCCTGCTTGCACTTCAGGTAGTTCTTGTTATAGGTATGGCTGTAGTCTCTTTTGAATAATCTTCAGTAGAATCTTGCTGGCATGTGGGATCAGAGCGATTGTGCGATAATTTCCACAGTCAGTTGGATCACCTTTCTTTAGTATTGGTATAAACACAGATCTTTTCCAGTCAGTTGGCCATGATGTTGTCTTCCATATTTCTTGGCAGAGCCTTGTAAGTACGGTAACAGCTGCATCAGATTGCTGCAATACTTCTATGGGAATGCTATCAATGCCTGGTGCTTTGTTCTTTGATAAGGCTTTCAATGCTGCTTCAAACTTCTTCTTTCATCACCAATGGTTCCTGATCATAAGGTATAGGTTTGAAACGGCTGTTGGTCCACTTGATCTTTATCATATAAAAACTCTGTATATTCCTTCCACCTTTTCTTGATCTTCTCAGCATCATTCAACATAGAACCTTGAGCATCTTGTAACATTCCAATTCGGGCTGGAACTTTTTCTTTAACTCTCGCAGCTTTAGGAAAGCCGATCTTGTTCTTCCTCTAATAGTTTCTGTTCTGCTTCTATTTCCTTGCAAGTGTCATTGTAGTACTTTTCCTTGTCCTGTCTTGCTGCACGTTGGAAATCTCTGTTGAGTTCTGCGATTGTCTTTCTTTCTTTCTCCTTTGGCTTTAGCTTCTCTGCGTTTCTGGGCAATTTTCAGAGTTTCTTCCGTCATCCATTTTGGCCGTTTTTGCTTTTTCACCTTTTGTAGAGACTTCTCGCTTTCTTCCAGCACAACCTTCTTGATGTCATTCCATAACTCTTCCGGAGCTCTGTCATTTGTATCTAAAGCAGCAAATCGATTTTGCAGGCAGTCTTTAAATTCCAGTGGTATATTCTCAAGGTCATATTTTGGTGCATTCATGAGTGGTTTGCTCTTTTTCAACTTTAGCTTGAGTTTGCATACTAGTAGTTGATGATCTGTACCACAGTCAGCTCCAGGTTTTGTCTTTGTTGATGTTACAGAGCTTTTCCATCGTTGACTTCCACAGATGTAGTCAATTTGATTTTTATACAATCCATTGGGTGAAGTCCATGTGTACAGTCGTCGCTTGTGTTGCTGGAAGAAGGTGTTTGAGATGAATAGATCATTGGTCTTGCAGAATTCTATCAATCTTTCTCCAGCTTCATTTCTGTTGCCAAGTCCATATTTTCCAACTACTTTGCCTTCTTCTTTGTTGCCAACTTTTGCGTTCCAGTCACCCATGACTATCAGGATATCCTGTTTGCATGTTCTGTCAATTTCATTCTCTTCTGCAGCTGTTGTTGGGGCATATACTTGAATTATAGTTGTGTTGATAGGCAATCCTCGTAGACGAATAGAGATTAAGCGTTCGCTGACTGCATTGTATTTCATTACAGTTCTTGCAAGTTTCTTCTTTATTATAAATGCAACACCATTTCTTCTTTGTCTTTCATTTCCAGCATAGTAGACCATGTGATCATCTGATGCAAAGTGCCCGATGCCAGTCCATTTCAGTTCGCTGACACCCAACAGATCAAGTTGTACACGTTCCATTTCATTCTTGACCACCTCCAACTTCCCTTGGTTCATGCTTCGTACGTTCCATGTTCCAATGTGTAAGACATCTTTACAGCTTCTGACTCTCATTTCATGCGCAGCTACATCAGCAGTCAGACTTCCCGAGGGCTTTGATCCAACCACATCATAAATGCTGGCTTTACTCTGAAAAGTCTTCAGCTCTTCCCCAGTAGCTAGTTGAGTGCCTTCCGACCTGGGAGTCTCATCTTCCAGCACCATAGCACAATTTGTTTTGTTGTAACTATCCATTGGGTTTTCATGGCAAGATACAGAAGTAGATTGCCGGGCCTTCCTTCCGCGCAGTTTAAGTTTGGTGTTGTTGCCGTTGTCACAGAAATGTGATCCTCCGCCGTCAACACTATCCCATTCTGCTGCTGCCCAGATGGGTGGTTTGTCTTCGTCTGGCACCTCAGCTGAGACCTGTCCATCTTGGGAGACCCTGCCAGTAGTTAAACTACCGATAGTTTAGCTCTCAGCATCACTGATGCACGCAAGCCCTCACAGCACGACAAGCTGCAAACCAAGTGAGAGACAAACAATACATACAAAACTTAAATGTATAATCACTCCACTCTTATGCATTGAAACCCTACTTGCATATAGTTACAACTGTCATAATCTGCCTATGTTATAGGGACAGTACTTTTGTTTTAACTGTTACACAATCTGTCTTAGTTGAATTATTGAATTATTCCGCTTAGTTTTTAAACCCGTTGTTGTGCAAGTTAAGATGTTCTATGTAAAAAGTTATCATTGTTCTATGTAAAACAAGCTCTGCATTGTTGACTGTTGTTGATTGTACACCGCAACTGATCGCTGGAAGATGCGGTATATAAATAAGTGTTAAATAAATAAAATAAATAAATAAATAAAGTGGTTTGCATTCTGGGGTGGAGCGGAGGTGGCACCTATCGCTAACTGGGAAGTGACTCAATATTGCTGCTGTCCAGTTAGCAATACACAGCAAAATTCAGGAACAGGTAAACCTGGCCTAAGTTTCATTGCATTAGCTAACCGGGTAGCAACTCAATATTGCCACTGCATGGTTAGCATCGCAGCAATCCTGCGAACCTGGATATTCAGTGCATTGAATATCCGGGATTTAAGTTCAGTGCCAGCATTGAATATCCCCCTTAAATCCTTAGTCACTAAGGGCCCGATATTCAAAGGGCATTTATACTGTTTATAACCTAGTAAACTGTGTAAACGCCTTAGGTGGGGATATTCAATGGCACATACATGGTTAGTGCCATTGAATATCCCCAGCTATGCCCTTTACGTGCCCGGATACCATCTGGTTAGCATCAAAGCGTGTTGGGGATGGAGCGGAGGTGAGGAATGGTGCTAACCGGGCAGCAGCCAATCTTGCCTATCTTTAATATCTCATGTATATAGTTAACCCCTGTTATCCAAGTTTGCACTCCCGTTCGATGTAAAACCAGACAGATTTTTGTTATGGTCGTTGTGTTATGATGTAAACCGCGCTGATACCGAATAGCGCGGTATATAAGAAATTGTAATAAAATCAAATAATAAAAGGTGCCTGATCGCTAACCAGGCAGCAGCCAATATTTCTGCTGCCTAATTAGCCTCAGTGGCTTCCCATCCCTGAGGTGATTATTGGATATTCAATGCCGTTGCCTCGGCATTGAATATCCGGTTTAGAGGTTGACGGGGAAAGCTGTGCACCTCATCAGTGCATAGCCCTTCCAAAATCCAGACAATTGAAAATCAGGCCCTAAGAGTCTTATTTCCCCCTTCAGAAATAGAAATGTTAGAAATTTCTTTGCTAAAAGCCACTCAAATTTATATCATACATGAGTTTTTTGTATGAGAGAATATCTATTTGGGAATCCCTTATCTTCTTCCGCAAATAAGTCCTTTTCCTAGGTGAATTTAGACTCTTGATATTTAAACCCCCCACTTTAACAGTCAAAATCAATTAACCCACTCCTTTCTTTTGCTCAGATTATCTCTTCCTTCCTCCCCATGCTTGTTGGGTGTCAATGTCAACCTCAAGAAAACAAAACTTATCAACACCCCATACTATCAATCAAGGGGATTCCATTTGGGGCCAACTTAGATAGAGTGCATTAGAAAGTCTAGGGACATTTCTTGTGTAGCACAGTGTGTTCTGCCAATACTAAAAATTTTCAGCAACTTCATACTTGTTTTTTATCTTCTTTTAGATATTCCCGAGGCCGCGGGCAGGGTCCCGGCGGCCGATATTAACCGGGCGCGCGGCCCGGCGCAGGGACCCTGTGCGCGGCTCGGGCGGGGGTGCGTGCGCGCGGCCCTGAGGCGGCGCGCGCGTGCGTCGTTTAAATTGATTGGCTCCCGTGGGTCGCGGTCCCACGGGAGCCAATTAGCGCCTCGGGGGGTTGGGGAGCGGAGGGGGAGTTGAGCCGAGCAGCCTCCACGTGGTCAGTCGTGCGGAGGCTGCGTTCGGTGGCGGCGTACCTGCGATCTGTTGGAAACTGTCGGGTGCTGCGGGTTGGAGCGGGAGCCTGAGCGGGAGCCGGTGGTGCTCCGCGTGTCTCCGGATGAGTGTGGGGCAGCTTGTCAGGGTCACGGGTAGTAGTTGGTTGCTGCACGTGGTGGGGCCTAGCGGGTCAGGGTTTTCGTGTGGCAGGTCGCTGCCGGTTTTCAGTTACAAAAAAAATAAAAAATAAAAAAATCGAATAGAAAAGTGTGACAGGAGAGATGCCTGGCAAGGCAAAGGCTAGGGGTTTGGCCCCTGCTACAGCTGCGGCAAAGGGGCGGGGGTCTAGGGCAAGGGGGGTACTGGGAGAGGTAGGGGGTTGCCTGGGCCTGTCTGTGGGGTTGGGGTGGGGGTTCCGGAGGGGGTGGGGGGGTGAGCGGGGCCGGGGAGGTGCGGTGCGGGGCTAAAAAGGCGGGAGAAGTTCCCACCCTCACGGTGGGTCTCAGGCGGGGGTTGTGGGGGGGGCTGGGGGGGGTTGTGGGGGTGTGTGGGGGGCGGGGGGTGAAGTCGGGGCACCGGGCCAAAGGGGGAGGGCTCGGCCCGATGGGGGCACCGTGGGTTGATGGCTGTGGTGGGCCCGCGGGTGGTTCCTGGGCCCCGGTGGCTTTGGCACGCCGGGGGGGGCTTCCCCGTGGGAGCAGTGGATGTTTGGGGGACAGGGTACATCTAGGGCGGGGTGGGGAGGTCCTTGGCCTCCGGCCTGGCCAGTGTCGGTTTCCCCCCGTTTTTCCCTTTTTGTCTCCGCAGGGGCAGTTTCTGGCGCAGACCTCGTGGCCCGTGGGTGCGGCTGACAGAGAGAGCTGGATGAGTCCTTCGGCTGGGGCGGAGTCGCAGTGTGGAGCAGCAGCGGAGGCGGCCCAGTGGTTTTCCCGGGATGTGGCGTGCGCCGATGGCGAGGACCTCGCGGTGGCTGGTCAGCGGACGGCTGCTTCGGGTGAGTTGATGGGGAAAGGGGGTGAGTCAAAAAAAAAAAAAAAGGGGGGGACTTCGCGCAAAAAGCACCGGCGGTCGTGTCGGCGGTGGCGCGGCTTGGACTCGTCCTCGTCTTCTTCCTCCTCGAGTGGTTCGTCCGGGGGGTCGGTCAGGGGGGGGTTCGGCAGCTTCCGGAGTGCGGGGGGGGCTTAGGTGTGGGTGGGGGGGCCTCTTCGGTGGTGTCTTTGCCGGAATTGTGGGGGGGTGCCACGTAAGCTGCGGCGTAAAATCCGAATGCGGCGCTACATTGATATCTTCCATTTGTTAGAGGGGAAGAAGCGCTCGGGTGAACGTCGGAAAAAGAGGAAGGACCACGAGAAGGCCGGCCGGGTTAGGAAGGTGGCGCGTAATGTGGTTAACTGGACTTGTTCCTTTTTGCGGTTGGCCAGTGTTTTGGGCCAGTGAGATCCGGCGCAGTATGGGATGCTGCTGGCGTATGCTGATTCCATCCTCGAGGCGTCTCAGGTGCACGATGGCTAGTCTTGGCTGAATTCCGATGAAAAGTTCAGGGACCGGATGGAGGAAAGCCGCTCGCTGTCGTGGGGCACGCAGGACATTACCCTGTGGTTGACCCAGATGTCGGCGAGGTCCGGTGCGGGTGCTGGGGGCGGGGGTAAGAGTGGTGTCGGGGCGGTTGAGGGGGCGGCGCAGCCCTTTCGAGGGGGGGCGGCCGGGGCGCCTTCAAAGGCAGTCTCGGCCGGGAGCGGTGACGTGTGCTGGCGTTTCAACCGCTCCACCTGTCCTTTTCCCGATTGCAAGTTCCAGCACGTCTGTTCCTTGTGCGGGGGTCCCCATTCCGCAGTCAAGTGCATTGAGAAGGGCACCTCTGGCATGGCCGGTTCCACCCCAAAAGGGCAGTGTGTGGCGCGGACGCGCCCCCTCCCCGGTGTGGGTGGAGGCCTTTTTAGGGTGGCTAAGTCATTATCCCTGGAGGTGTGAGGCAGCGATTCTGGGTTTTGGGTTTAGGAACGGTTTCGTTATCCCGGTGAGGTGGGTGGTGTCGGCGCCGTCTGCTCGGAACCCCCCCTCGGTACGTTGTTGGGCGGAGGTGGTGCAGGGCAAATTGCTGAGCAAATTGAAATTGGGGAGGGTGGCGGGCCCCCCTTCTCGGAGCCTCCGTTTTCTCACTTAGTGATTTCGCCTTTGGGTGTTGTGCCCAGAAAGGAGCCGGGCAAATTCCGGTTGATTCACAATGTGTCCTGTCCAATCGGGGCTTCCGTGAACGACTCTATCCTGCGTCCATTGTGTACGGTTCGCTACGCTTCCTTCGATAAGGCGGCTTTGCTGGTGCGCAGGGCCGGTCGGTCGGCGGTACTGGAAAAGGGGACCTTGAATCGGTTTCGTTTGTTGCCCGTTCACCCGTCTTCCTTCCCCTTGCTGGGGTTTTGCTTTCCAGGTGGGTATTATTTGACAAGTGTATGCCGATGGGCTGTTCTATCTCTTGCGTTTGCTTTGAGATGTTTAGCCCTTGGCGGACGGGAAGACCGAGGGTCCGACTACGCGGTTGACCTTTTGGGTGTGGAATTGTATTTGGAGGACATGGTGGCGCGTTTGCCTCACGACAAAGTCGCTCGATTGCGGATTTCGGTGGCCAATGTGTTGTCGGCTCGCAAGGTTTCTTTGCGGGAGTTGCAGTCCCTGTTGGGGTCCTTGAATTTTGCCTGTCGGACGATTCCGATGGGGCGAGTGTTTTTCCAGGAGGTTGGCCTGTGCGACGGTTGGGGTGCGGAAACCTCATCACCGGATTCGGGTGTCGGCCGCAATGCGTGCAGATTTGCGGGTGTGGGATAGTTTTTTGCGGGACTTCGGGGACTTCTGTTCTGCTGGAGCCCGAGGTATCCAGTGACGATTTACAGTTGTACACTGATGCGGCGGGGGTGACGGGCTTTGGCGTGTATTTCGGAGGGGCCTGGTGCGCGGATCGGTGGCCGGAGTCCTGGCGTGCGGTGGGCCTGACCAGGACTATCACAATTTTGGAGCTCTTTCCGATTCGGGTAGTTTTGGCGCTCTGACCGGAGCACCTTCGGAACAGGAGGGTGCTTTGGTGGTGTGATAACACGGCGGTCGTAAGTGTGATTAACAGATACACTCCAAGTTGCGTGAGGGTAGCTGGCTTGATGCGGGAAGTCGTCTTAGCGTGTTTACAGTTGAATGTGGCGGTGCGGGCTCGGCATATTCCGGGTCCACTAACGGGATTGCTGATGCTCTTTCTCGTTTTCCTTGGGAGCGGTTCAGGGCGCTGGCCTCCGAAGTGGACCAGGACGGAGCGGTGGTCCCAGAGAAATTGTGGAGCATTGGCCTCGAGAGATGCTAGACCTGCTGAGGAATTCGGTGTCTGCTGGGACCTGGTCGGCGTACCGGCGGGTGTGCGACCGGGTGGTCGCTTTTTTGTTCTCTTGCGGGTGGCAGGTGGGGGGGGTCCCGGAGGGTTTGCTGGCTGAATGTATTGTGGCGGCCAAGGGCGCCGGTTTATCGCGGTGGGCGGTGCGCTCGCATTTAGCGGGGTTTAGCTTTTTGCGAGCGCAGTGGGTTGGGGTTCCCCGGCTGGGAGGGTCTTCACGCGTCGGCTGCTGCAGGGTTGGGAGCGGGTGCAGCTGACGCCGCGCGATTCGCGGTTGCCGATCACGCATGGGCTCCTGGTGCGCGTTTGCGGGGCCTTAGGGCAGGTGGCTTCGTCTGAGTATGCGGCTTCCATGTTTCGGGCGGTTTTTGTCTTGCCTTTTTTGGGGCGTTTCATATCGGGGAGCTGGTTGCGGGCTCTGGCTAGGAGGGGGGTTGGGGGGCTGTTGGCACGTCACGTCCGGGTGGTAGAAAGGGGGGTGCGGATCCTGTTAGCTAAGTCCAAAACAGTTCCGCTTGGAAGAGGTTTGTGGGTGTGCCTGGGCGTGGGCGCGGAGCCTCGGACTTGCCCGGTTCGGGCGTTGCACCAGTATCTTGCGGTGCGGCCGGCGGGCGCAGTTGGGTTTTTCGTACACGCGGATTCTCGGGTTTTAACCCGCTTCCAGGTTTCTGCGGTGTTGCGGACGGTGTTGTCCGCGGTGGGGGAAGGTCCACTTCGATTTGCTCCCCACTCTTTTCGGATTGGGGCTGCCACTAGTGCGGCGGCTGCGGGGTTACCGGCTCAGGTCATTCAGGGCATTGGGAGGTGGCGTTCTTCGGTTTTAAGGGGTATGTTCGGCTATAGGTGCCAGGGGGTTGTTGGGTGGGGGCTTTAACTTTCTCTTTCTCTTTCAGATGGGGGTGTCGGACCTGGTGGATGTTGGGTTGCTGGCCACTCTTTCGTCCATTGGGCGGGTCAGCGTGCGGCGGACCGCCCTATCGGCGCCAATTTGGGATTGAACCCGTCGTTGGTGGCTGTCCAATGGCTGGGCGTGCGAGGCATGCGGTGGCCGCGGTTGCTGCCTTGGCTACGACGCCACGGGAGGACGTTGCGGTGGACGGCCGCCCTGTTGGTTCCTTTGGGTGGCAATGACCTGGTGTCCTGGTCCTGCCTGCAGCTGATCCGGGCGGTTCAAGATGATCTGGGACTGGTGTTGCGGATGTTTCCCGGTGTTATTGTTCTTTGGTCAGACATCATTCCCAGGCCGGCCTGCCGGGATCAGCGTCGTTGGTCCCGGGGGTTGACCAAGGTCAATCGCCAGATTGGTCGTTGGGTCTGTGAGAAGGGCGGGTATCAGATCCTCCACGCCTGGGTGGACGTGGGGTTTTGGGCCTCTATCGGGCTGATGGGGTTCATTTGTCGCCAGTTGGCATGGACCTACTCCTTAAGGACTGGCAGGAGGCCTTGGAATATATGTCTGGCCATGATACACGCTGGTCGCAGCTTGGGGCCTGGGGGGGCGGCACATGAGCAGGGCTATGTGTCGGTGGCGGGATCCCGGAGGTTTCCGGGGTCCGGAGTAGCAGGCTACATTGGGCGGGGGCGGGGTGCCCCTGACCCGGTCAAACCCTCGGCCGACTTTTGCTTAGCATGGCGAGGTCGGGGAGAGGGGTATGGTAACTTGCCGGGTGGGGAGTTATGGCATTAGTGGTGGCAGGCACTTTGCTGAGGTAGGGCTGGTGCAGCCGGGTGCCGCTAATTGAGGGGTTTGGAAGTTCATGGTTGTTTTGTTAAATTGTTATGGCTAATAAAAGCTGCGACCAGTTGTGTTCCATAAAATTTTGGTGTGATATTTTTTGTGGGGGGGGGGCGGGGTTGTGGTGGAGCGGGTGGAGGGGGGGGTGCGAGAGGTAGGGGCCTGGAGCGCCGGGTCCGCCTGCCTTGGTTATCCCAAGGCCGCGGGCAGGGTCCCGGCGGCCGATATTAACCGGGCGCGCGGCCCGGCACGGGGACCCTGTGCGCGGCTCGGGTGGGGGGGGTGCGTGCGCGCGGCCCTGAGGCGGCACGCACGCACGTCATTTAAATTGATTGGCTCCCGTGGGTCGCGGTCCCATGGGAGCCAATTAGCGCCTCGGGGGGTTGGGGAGCGGAGGGGGAGTTGAGCCGAGCAGCCTCCGCGTGGTCAGTCGTGCGGAGGCTGCGTTCGGTGGCGGCGTCCCTCCCTCCCTCCCTACCGTTAGGCGGTGGGTGTTTGGGGTGTTGCAGCTGGGGGTGGGGCGGGATCCCGGAGGTTTCCGGGGTCCGGAGCAGCAGGCTACATTGGGCGGGGGCGGGGTGCCCCTGACCCGGTCAAACCCTCGGCCGACTATTGCTTAGCATGGCGAGGTCGGGGAGAGGGGTATGGTAACTTGCCGGGTGGCGAGTTATGGCATTAGCGGTGGCAGGCACTTTGCTGAGGTAGGGCTGGTGCAGCCGGGTGCCGCTAATTGAGGGGTTTGGAAGTTCATGGTTGTTTTGTTAAATTGTTATGGCTAATAAAAGCTGCGACCAGTTGTGTTCCATAAAATTTTGGTGTGATGTTTTTGGGGGGGGGGGGGGGGCGGGGTTGTGGTGGAGCGGGTGGAGGGTGGGGTGCGAGAGGTAGGGGCCTGGAGCGCCGGGTCCGCCTGCCTCGGTTACTCTAAGCTGTGGTTACAATACGTTTTCATGTTTTAAGGAGCTCACTTAGAGTTTCCAGGTTCGTATAGTACTTTCTCCAGTAGGACTCAATTTGAATATAATAGACTGATCACTACAATACTTTATCATCCCATTTTTACGTAGCATTTTTATCTATGTTGTGGGTTATCTGTTGATTGAATGTTTTTATTGTTCCTCTTTTTATTGCTCCTCTTTTAATATTATAGTCTGATCACTACAGTAGTTTTACGTAGTTTCTTTCAGATTTTATTTTTACCAATGTTTTGTTTATCTGTTTATTACTCCTCTCTTTTCTGGCTTTGTGCTCTGTTCCTCTCTAGTCTTGAGACTGAAACAAATTGGTGTCTTTTTGAAGACCTCCAATCATTGTCCATATGGTGCATAATGTAAGTACCCTCTCTGTAGTACCTCTCATTTGACAGTATTAACTATTTGCACTGTTATTTATTTATTTGACTACTTTTTATATATTTACCTGTTGAAGCTTTTACATAATATTTATTTTTTTATCTTTATACTTGTGTTTGTATTGTCATTCAATATTGTTTCATATCATTTTAATATTGAAGTATATCTTCTTTGCATTATTTTAAAAACCTTTTTACATATTATCTTTTTTAATATTGTTTTTAACATGTATTCTTATTTGTTATGTTACTTCATTATTGTTTTTAGATGTGTACCCCCTGATGAAGGCCTGACACCGAAACGCATAGGGGCTCTTTCATAAATAAAGTTAGCACCTGTGACCTCTACTTGTCTTCGCCCGTTGTGTCTCCCTGCTTTTGCTACGAGGTCTTTGCTCCATTTGTGTTCCTGCGTTCCTTTGAGCAATGTTTTCCCCCTGAAAGGATGTGCTGAGCTTTAAAGAAGATGATCTACAGACAATGTTGCCGGAGGACCATTTCTATACTGAAGAAGAAGGGAGTCCAACAGCTGACGAAGAGTGGGGGGATGTGGTCCAACTCACACAAAAACTAGTATGATAAGAGATGCACGCATCTTCTTTGTTGGAGTACTGTCGAAAAATGATCATCCCTAGGGGCCTTCAGATGAACAAAGCCCCGGGGATGTTCAGGGATGATTCCACATTTATGACTAGTTGGGTTAAGATTTTAAATAAATGTTCACTTGATTTAATGATTTTACTTATCAATACGTCCAGACATAGAACTGAAACCTTAAAGCCTTAAATTAATACTAAACTTGATCAGTTAAAACAAAATGACCTTAGATTTGAAAAGTTAAAAAAAAGATTTTGAAAGAAATACCACTGACTATAAAAAGGTAGTAAAAGAAAGAAAGCTTAAAAATTTTAAACGGAATGAGGAGGACTACAGAGAGGGCAATGTTTACTACTGGCTAGATTCTAATGGTAAACCTAGTCCCAGGAGAGAGTCGCGTAAACGTAACAAATTTGTTTCTGTTCATGAGCAACCTACAAAGAGTAAAACTAGACTTTTTTCGCCAGAGCCAGATACGGAGACGAGTACTAAGAGAAGTCGCAATCATTCTGATGACTATGTAGATGCGTCAGCCTCTTTATTTTCCTCTAACCTTCCCCTTCATCAACATTCCCATAAACATCAGGATTTTCAAATGGATTCACTTTGGAAAGAAGGGGGAAGAACAAATTTTCAATACAATCAACAGAATCCACCAAGATCACCGGATCAGATAAGATACCGGTACAAAGAGTACCGACCACCCCCCTTTCCTCACAGTGGGAGAGGCAGGGGCAGGGGTTACAACCACAGGAGAATATCGGATGTAGACCCGTAGAAGGCATTTTTAATCTTTCAAGTTATCAGTTAAACAATATTGAAATTGAAGTCCTGGAGAAAGGCTTATCTTACGTTCCTTTTACTCAGCATGACCGTTTTAATACACATGTGGAGCTTTATAAATTCTTTAGGAAGTTAAAAGTTATTGATTTCTTTTATAAACAAAATACATTGTCCACGGACATTTTGGTATTAAAAAAAACTTCATCTTGGATCCCCCCCGGGGAACCATGATATTTTAATTAGTGCCTATGAGAAAGTAGCCACTACTAGGGTTCATAACCTTTATTCAACACATCATCACACTTTTAATAACCTTTCCACTCAACAGAGAAGAGCACTTAAGACTCTTAAGGACAATGACTCTATCATTATAAAACCAGCCGATAAGGGTGGTGCACTGGTAATCCAGGATAGATTGCTATATTAAGGAAATCTTACGTCAATTGAATGATAAAATTTTTTATACTAAAATATATGATGACCCTTCACCCAATGGACTGTATAAAAATCAAATTGACTACATCTGTGGAAGTCAACAATGGAAAAGTTCTATAACACCAACAAAGACAAAACCTGGAGCTGACTGTGGTACAGATAATCAACTACTAGTATGCAAACTCAAGCTAAAGTTGAAAAAGAGCAAACCACTCATGAATGCAGCAAAATATGACCTTGAGAATATACCACTGGAATTTAAAGACTGCCTGCAAAATCGATTTGCTGCTTTAGATACAAATGACAGAGCTCCAGAAGAGTTATGGAATGACATCAAGAAGGTTGTGTTGGAAGAAAGCGAGAAGTCTCTAGAAAAGGTTAAAAAGCAAAAACGGCCAAAATGGATGATGGAAGAAACTCTGAAAATTGCCCAGAAATGCAGAGAAGCTAAAGCCAGAGGAGAAAGAAATACAATAACAGAACTCAACAGAGATTTCCAATGTGCAGCAAGACAGGACAAGGAAAAGTACTACAATGACGCATGCAAGGAAACAGAAGCAGAAACTATTAGAGGAAGAACAAGATCGGCTTTCCTAAAGCTACGAGAGTTAAAGAAAAAGTTCCAACCTCGAATTGGAATGTTACAAGATGCTCAAGGTTCTATGTTGAATGATGCTGAGAAGATCAAGAATAGGTGGAAGGAATATACAGAGTTTTTATATGATAAAGATCAAGTGGACCAACAGCCGTTTCAACCTGTACCTTATGATCGGGAACCATTGGTGATGAAAGAAGAAGTTAAAGCAGCATTGTAAGCCTTATCAAAGAACAAAGCACTAGGCATTGATAGCATTCCCATAGAGGTATTACAGCAATCTGATGCAGCTGTTACCGTACTTACAAGGCTCTGCCAAAAAATATCGAAGAAGACATCATGGCCAACTGACTCGAAAAGATCTATGTTTATACCAATACTAAAGATAGGTGATCCAACTGACTGTCAAAATTATCGCACAATCGCTCTGATCCCACATGCCAGCAAGATTCTACTGAAGATTATTCAAAAGAGACTACAACCATACCTGGAACAAGAACTATCTGAAGTGCAAGCAGGGTTCAGGAAAGGGCGAGGAATGAGAGACATCATTGCGGATGTGAGATGGATCCTTGAAAAGACTAAAGAATACCAAAAAGATATCTATTTGTGCTTTATCGACTATAGCAAGGCTTTTGACTGTGTAAACCATGAGAAACTCTGGGCCACATTAAGAAGCATGGGTATACCAGAACACCTGATCGTACTCTTGCACAATCTGTACATTGATCAAGAAACAGCAGTTCGAACGGAACAAGGAGAAACAGAATGGTTTAAAATAAGCAAAGGTGTAAGACAAGGTTGCATACTTTCCCCCTACCTGTTTAATTTATATGCAGAACAAATCATCAGAGAAGCAGGATTGTATGAAGACAACAGAGGTGTGAAGATTGGTGGAAGACTCATCAAAAACCTTCGCTATGCTGATGATACCACATTACTGGCTGAATGTGAAGATGATCTGAAACATTTGCTTCTCACAATCAAAGAACATAGTCTCAAAATGGGCCTGCACCTTAATGTAAAGAAGACAAAGATCATGACAACTGGCATAATCAACAGGTTCATCGTTGAAGGAGAAGAAATTGAAATCGTGAAAAACCTTAACCTACTTGGATCAACTATCAATAAAGAAGCAACAAGCAGTCAAGAAATCAGATGACGCATTGCTCTTCTGGACAAGTGCAAAGTTATGCACCTAGGAAAGAACAACCCAAACTAAGGTTACACGATGCATGGTTCCACATTAGGAACCACCACCCAGGAAAAAGATTTAGGCGTCATTGTGGATAACATGTTAAAACCCTCCGCCAAGTGTGCAGCGGCGGCCAAGAGAGCAAATAGAATGCTAGGTATCATAAGAAAAGGAATGGAAAATAAAACAAAAGATATTATAATGCCTCTATATCGTTCCATGGTGAGACCGCACCTTGAATATTGTGTGCAATTCTGGTCGCTGTATTTTAAAAAAGATATAGCGATATTAGAAAAGGTTCAGAGAAGAGCCACCAAAATGGTAAAGGGGATGGAAGGATACTCCTATGAAGAAAGGCTAAAAAGGTTAGGGCTCTTTAACCTGGAAAAGAGACGGCTGAGGGGAGATATGATAGAAGTCTATAAATTAATGAATGGAGTGGAACGGGTAAACGTAGATCGATTGTTTACGTTATCAGAATATAGAAAGACTAGGGGACATGCAATGAAGCTACAAGGTAAACTATTTAAGACTAATAAAAGAAAATATTTTTTCACTCAACGTGTAATCAAACTCTGGAATTTATTACCGGAGGATGTAGTAAAGGCTGTTAGTGTAGCTGGGTTTCAAAAAGGTTTGGACAAGTTCCTGGAGGAAATGTCCATAAGCCATTATTAAAGGAGACCTAGGATATCCACTGCTTGCCCCAGTACAAGCATTGTGGAACCTGTGTCCTTTGAGGAAACTGCTAGGTACTTGTGACCTAGATTGGCCACTGCTGGAAACAGGATACTGGGCTTGATGGACCTTGGTCTGACCCAGTATGGCATATCTTATGTTCTTATGTTGGCAGAATGGCTATGAAAGACTTAGATAAGATTCTCAAGAGCAGAGATGTCTCTCTCCATACAAAGATTTGACTTGTTCAAGCCATGGTATTTTCAATAACATCATATGGATGTGAAAGCTGGACAGTGAAAAAGATAGGAAGAAAATTGATGCCTTTGAATTATGGTGCTGGGTGGCGAATACTGTGTATACCATGGACTGCCCGAAGAACAAACCAGTCGGTACTAGAGGAGATCAAACCTAAGCTTTCTTTAGAAGCTCAGATGACAAGACTTCGACTTTCATACTTTGGACACATCATGCGAAGAGAGAGATCATTAGAGAAAGACAGCATGCTTGGCAAGATAGAAGGTCAGCGCAAAAGAGGAAGGCCAGCAATGAGATGGATTGATACAATAACAGCAGCTACGGGTACCAGTCTGTCAACAATGAGCCGCCTGACTGAAGACCGAACACAATTTAGGATAGCTATCCAGAGGGTCGCCATGAGTCGACTCCGACTCGACAGCACTTAACAACAACAACATGATGACCCTACCCCTTTTTTAAAACAAAAGGTAAATACTTTATTGTACATCGGAGAACAAGCGGGGTATCTCACACAAAAAGAGATTGATTTTTTAATAGTTAAACATCCGGTTACCCCTACAATATACATATTGCCAAAAATCCATAAGTCCTTAGACAACTCTCGGGGACGGCTGATTGTTTCCGCAATTGGTTCCCTCCTTGAGCCTCTTTCCAAGTTCCTTGATATTTTTCTTAGACCCTTTGTGGTCAATGTAGAATCGTATGTCTGAGACTCATCCCATATTATCAATATTTTGAGTGATTTTCAAGGTTATCAAGAACATCTTATCTTAGCAACTTTTGATATAGCATCACTCTATACTAATATTCCACAACAAGCTGCAACAGAAATCATTGAAGACATTTTGTTTCAAAGACCACATCCGATATGTATTCCGTCCTTTTTTCTCACCCAAATGGCTAAGCTCGCAATGATGGAACATTTCTTCTGTTTCAGAGGGGTTTTCTACAAACAGACAAAAGGGGTAGCCATGGGGGTCATCTATGGCACCAGATATGGCGAATCTGTATGTTGCCAATTTTGAAACAATCTATTTGACACAAGCCCTGCAGACAACACCCTACCGCATAAGTTATCCCAACCATCGCCACTATCCAAATTTGACAAAATCTCACGCAGAGAGATTGAAGACACTATCGCAGCAATCAACCCCACCACCACGCCCAACGACCCATGCCCAGCTCTATGGATAAAGGAGTTACGCTGCGACTTAAGTCAATACCTGAGCGAATTAGTAAACCAATCCCTCACAACCAGATCGTTCCCACAGAGTCTGAAACAAACATCGATCAGACCATTGCTGAAGAATAACAGGCTGGACCCAACGAAAGTGGAATCATACAGACCAATTTCAAGTATCCCCATGCTTGCCAAAGTAATCGAAAAGATAGTACAGTGCCAAATTCAACAGCATATTGACACTGAAGCCCCTCTGGATCCATCCCAACATGGGTTCAGAGAAGCACACGGGGTGGAAACCCTCCTCACCACCCTATTTGACAACCTAGTCTCGGGAACCGACAAAATTCACCAAGGATTCGCCCTCATCTTTCTCGACATCGCAGCGGCCTTCGACTCGGTGAGCCACGAGATCCTCCTACTACGCCTCAGCGAGAAAGGAATACAAGGAACTGCTTTAGACTGGTGCAAATCGTACTTGACTAATAGATGGCAACATGTAAGGTCTGGCTCCACGACCTCAGAACCGTTTTTGCAAAACCAAGGTGTGACACAGGGTTCGTCACTATCTGCATTGATTTTTAACATCTACATGCAGCCCATATGCACCCTAGTACGATCGTTCAAGGTCAACTGCAGACGATATCCTGCTATACATCCCGTTCAGGACCGACCAACCAGACTTTTCACCTTTAACAAGATGTTTTGAGGCAGTAGCAGACTGGCTCAACACACAAAACTTGCGAATCAACTACAGCAAAACAGATGTTCTTTTCATCTCAAGGAACCAGGACTTCACCCCTCCACCCTCTTTAAAAATCGGCAACACAGAACTGAAAACTAAGCCCACAATCCGCTACCTTGGCGTTACACTTGACCAGCAGCTGGACTTGAAAACCCACATAAAAAACACCGTAAAAACAGTATATCTGAAAATAAGGACCTTAAAACACCTACGACCACTACTCGACTTCAGCGACTATCGATCAATCTATCAAGCATTAATATTACCACATTTTGACTATGCCAACGTAATTCTACACGGTCTCCCTCAAGCAACTCTACCACCTCTCCAGCTTGCAATGAACACCGCCGCGAGAGTACTAACAGGAGCCTCACGGAAAGAGCATATAACGCCAGTCTTGATGAACCTCCACTGGTTGCCTGTTCAAGCACGAACCCTCTACAAAGTACTAACCCTGACCTTCAAAGCCTTAAACACCTCGACCCCCACAGCCATCAGCAAGATGATACACAACGTACCACATAACAGAAACAGAAGACCCACGATGCAAAACACTCTAGAGGTCCCAAAAGCTATGACAAAATGCACAAAAGCGACAACGAATAGGGCCTTTACGATTTATGCACCTAGAGCATGGAATGCCCTCCCCACTTATATGCGAAACATCACCAACCTAACACACTTCAGGAAGGCATTAAAGCATCATCTGTTCACTATATACTACCCCGATTCCAGCCTTAGTAAACATGCATGGTGCTCCTCAGACAATCACCCGCTACACCCAACTAATCAGACCCAGCACGAAAAAGGATAACCAGCTCGGTCTCCCAACAGTACTCCCCGAAATAGAATTTAGACACTTAGCGTAAATAAGATGTTGATAGACCCTGCCTAAAGTAGGTACCAGTGTAAATAAGATGTAGATAGTTTCCCCAGTTACTTCCAAGTTGATCTCCCCGTTCATTGTAAATACAACTCAGAGTGCCTGCTTGTATAGTTGATGTTGAATGTAAACCGCGCTGATCTAAAATAGCGCGGTATAGAAGAAATGTAAAATAAATAAATAAATAAACATCATCCATTCAAAGATCAATTATTACTTTGGAAACGCTACACAGATGACGTCCTCATCGTATGGGATGGTACAGAAGCATCTCTTTTTGAATTCTTCACATGGTTGAATACACTCAATGAGAATTTACGTTTTGAGGGTTCATATAGCAACCGTGAGGTTTCATATTTAGACATTCTCATTAAGAAGGCTCAGAATGGATTTATTACGGAACCTTTTTTGTAAACCTACTGATCATAACACTCTTCTGCCCGTTAGCCAATTCCTTAGGATACGCTGGCTTTGTACTGTTCCACAAGACTTTGAGCGTCATGCAAAGGAGATGGAAAATTGTTTTCTTCACTGTGGGTACCCAAGGCAATATATTCAAAAGGCTTACATTAGAGCTAAGAATACCAATAGGGATACTCTATTAGTTCCAAAAGAAAATGCACCCTTTGATAAATAGGTTTGTGCTCTTACCTTTTCTAACTTATCTCAAAATATTGTCAACATTTTAAAACAGGAATGGCATTTATTATCTTCTTTGCCAGCTTTTACATCTAAACAACTAACTGTGGCTTATAAACGGAATCGCAGTCTCGCAGATATTCTGGTACCATCTGCCCTGTCCAAACCAAGAACTACTCCAAAAGTGAAAGGACATTTTAGATGTGGGAAATGCTCCGTTTGCTCTCATGCTCTCGTTACAAAAAGTTTTTTTAAACATGGTGATTCTAAAATTTATCCACATCAGTTTTCTAACTGTAACACATCTAATGTAATTTATGCTATACGGTGTCCCTGCAATCTGCTTTATATTGGTAAAACTAAGAGAACTGTTAAAATTTGGATTATTGAACATAGAAGCTGTGTTCAAAGACAAATTCCAGAAAAACCCCTGGTTTCTCACTGGGTTGAGAAAAGTCACTTGATCTCCGATATACAATTTTTGGTAATCAAGATGGTGGAGCCACACTGGCGGGGTGGAGATTTGGAAAAAATTCTGTTGAAGTTAGAACAACGTTACATCTACGAACTGAACACACTTAAAACGCCGGCTGGTCTCAATCAAGAAGTTGACCTTGCTGTCTTTTTATGATTGTTCCTTATTTTAATTCAAGTTCCTTTATGTTCATCTAGCTTCACAATTTAACTGTGTGCTACAGATTACAACCTTATGTCTGTTTCTATTATTCCCTTTCTTTTCAATCACTTCTCCCTTTTTTATATTTTTAACTATTAGTACTATAATACTATGATGTGCTGCTTTTTCCTTTTTATTAGCAAGTTCACCACTAACTCCTCTATTTACTCTTGCCATGCGCGCCTACTTTTTGGTGCGAACATCGCAGTATTTATTTTCAGGTAGACTCACATAGCACTACTCAGGACGCTGTCTGCTGCAAGTTTTTCTTTATAGTGTACTGGGTAAAGTACTTGCCATAAACCTTTATTCCAGCTTCCTACTTTATTTATAATGACTTCAGTGATTTACATTGTCTGTCGTGGCAGAGACGAAGCTTTTTCTTTTTCTTATATGTTAGTCTTTAATACACTCTATACAATGTATTTTGTAAAACACTCTCTGTTATAAGTTACTCTACATGTCTGACTGGGTGATATAATTGCCATGAATCTGCTGTTTGTTATTTTCTTATCACTTGTGCCTCATCTTCGCTCCTCTGCTCACACGAGTTGTTTTTTAATATGTTCGTTTAGGTCTAGCATTCGCTAAATTTTTATTGGAGCTTTTTATTATTATTTTTATTGGCATGTTTTAAGCATCCGTGCTACATATCATTTTGTATTTTTTAGTATCCATGTTTGATTGGGCAAGGTTTCTCGCCATAAACCTACATTTCAGTTTTTTCTTCGCATTGGTCATGCGCGTCCACCTGTCACTCATTATTTGTTTGGCGCGAAAAACTCAGTATTTATTTTGAGATGGAAGCACTTGGCAAGATTCAGCAGACTGTTGCAAGATTCTTTTCATGTTGGATTGGGTATAGTACTTGCTTTATACTTATATTTAAGCTTTTGAGTTTATTTCATTTAACTTATATCGACTTTCTTGTAAAGACGGAGCTTGATCTTTGTTGCTAGTTCTCACTCTGTTGTAGTGCTATAGTACATATATCATACATTATACCTTTTCATATACTCCTCGTTGTAAGTCACTTATTTATTTATTTTATTTAGTATACATTTGTATACCGCTACTTCCAGCGATCAGCAGCGGTTTGATTACAGATTGGAAATTGTCAAATCATGACAGGAAATTTTTGAGGTATAAACACATTGATTAGACAGGAAAGCACAGCACACAGAGAACTATTTTACAGGGAACATGGGCTATGGAGGGTTAAGTGGCTTGCCCAAGACCACAAGGAGCACCTGTGGGACTAGAAACCCCAGTCCTTCCGGCCCAAGGTTGCTGTCCTCTAGTGGGATTTGAACCCCCGACCTTCCGGCCCGAAGTACCTTGCCCCAACCACTAGGCCACTCCTCCACTCCATAATGCTTGTACTGGGTCAAGCATTGATATCCTGGGTCCCTTCTTAATAATGGTTTATGGACCTTTCCTCCAGGAACTTATCCAAACCTTTTTTAAACCCAACTACACTAACAGCCTTTACTACATCCTCCGGTAACAAATTCCAGAGTTTGATTACACGTTGAGTGAAAAAATATTTTCTTTTATTAGTCTTAAATAGTTTACCCTGTAGCTTCATTGAATGTCCTCTAGTCTTTCTATATTCTGATAAGGTAAACAATCGATCTACGTTTACCCGTTCCACTCCGTTTATTAATTTATAGACTTCTATCATATCTCCCCTCAGCCGTCTCTTTTCCAGGTTAAAGAGCCCTAACCTTTTTAGCCTTTCTTCATAAGAGTATCCTTCTATCCCCTTTACCATTTTGGTGGCTCTTCTCTGAACCTTTTCTAATAATGCTATATCCTTTTTAAAATACAGCGACCAGAATTGCACACAATATTCAAGGTGCGGTCTTACCATGGAACGATATAGAGGCATTATAATGTCTTTTGTTTTATTTTCCATTCCTTTCCTTATGATACCTAGCATTCTATTTGCTCTCTTGGCCGCCGCTGCACACTGGGTGGAGGGTTTTAACATGGTATCCACAATGACACCTAAATCTTTTTCCTGGGTGGTGGTTCCTAATGTGGAACCTTGCATTGTGTAACCATAGTTTGGGTTGTTCTTCCCTAGGTGCATAACTTTGCACTTGTCCAGATTAAATTTCATCTGCCATTTTGATGCCCAGTCTTCCAATTTATCAAGATCCTCTTGCAATTTTCCACAATCCTCTTGGGGTTTAACAACTTTAAATAGTTTTGTGTCATCTGCAAATTTGATAACCTCACTCGTTATTCCACTTTCCAAGTCATTTATGAATATGTCAAAAAGCAGCGGACCCAGCACAGATCCCTGGAGTACACCACTATTCACCTTTCTCCATTGGGAAAATTGGTCATTTAGCCCAACCCTCTGCTTTCTATCTTTTAACCAGTTCTTGATCCACAGTAGTACACTGCCTCCTATCCCATGACTCTTTAGTTTTGCCAAAAGTCTCTGATGAGGTACCTTGTCAAAGGCTTTCTGAAAGTCCAGATACACTATATCATTGTCCATATGGTGGATAATGTAAGTACCCTCTCTGTAGTACCTCTCATTTGACAGTATTAGCTATTTGCACTGTGTTATTTATTTATTTGACTCCTTTTTATATATTTATCTGTTGAAACTTTTACATATTATTTATTTTTTATCTTTATACTTGTGTTTGTATTGTCATTCAATATTGTTTCATATCATTTTAATATTGAAGTATATCTTCTTTGTCTGCATTATTTTAAAAACAATTTGCATATTATCTTTTTTAATATTGTTTTTAACATGTATTCTTATTTGTTATGTTACTTCATTATTGTTTTTATATGTGTACCCCTGATGAAGGCCTGACACCGAAACGCGTAGGGGCTCTTTCATAAATAAAGTTAGCACCTGTGACCTCTACTTGTCTTCGCCTGTTGTGTCTCCCTTCCATCAACCCATATGCATCTTTCTTTTTCCACCTCTCTCTTCCCTTCTCCCATTCATTTTATCCTTTGCCATCTACCTCTGAGTTCCACTTTAAACGTTTACACCCTACTGCAATTAGAGCAATTTCATAAGATGACGACTCTCCTCAAAATCAACCATCCACACAATGTCCAATTTCAACATCCCAAACAGATGGAGAAACCACTCTGCTTCTATGGCTAGATGCTCATCAATCCTCTCAATCCTGCTCTTCACCAGATCTTGGTCAGGCCTGAAAAGAGTAGTCAGTCTGTTGCCTGCCAACCTTTCTGTTTCCATCTCCACCGTTACTCTATTACCACAACCAGATGTCAGGATTAGTTATCTGAACCTAATGTTCACTGAAATTGTCCCAGGGCTGCCAATATGATCTCATAAAGATACTAGGATGAACACAGTGCCCAGTGATTCCATCACTGGGCTATGGATCTATCCCAATGACTCCATTTGCAAATTATTCCTTACTTCCCCCCCCCCTAGGCACCTGATTCTCTAAGGTTCATTCTTCAGATAGGGAAACTCCTCAGGTGTCCATTCTCTCTCATAATTCCCCAGTTGAATGTAAAGGTTGATAGCCTCAACTCAATTATTTGGTGCTCTTAAGGGAAGCGCACTCTTGCAAGTTAGCCAATCATTGACATTACCTATTTAAATGTTTTTTTCAGGGGGAAATATCTTTGCAGCTTTCTCCCATTGCCACTGATCAGAGTCTCTTTCTGGCTTTGGGGTTGCGAACACACCCCTCCCCCCTTCTGTTACACCACCAGGTCCACTCTCTGTAGGGCCACTTTTTTGTTTACCTGGTAGCTCCATTTATTAAAAACTCAAATGCACCATTACCTAATTCAGGTTTGGTATGACACAATAGGCAAACCAGGTGGTCATGTAGACCACCAACATTCCCAAGGTGACCCATTGCCACTGCTACCACCCCTCTCTGGAACCTGTAGCAGTGGCAATGGAATTTATACTGAAATGCAGCACTTACCCAAACTCTTCAGCACTGTGTTGCGATTCCTGCCCTCCATGACCTGCTTCTCCCGCCCCCTCCAATGCAGACTTCTGGTTTGCATGGGGGTGCTTCCTGAACAAGGGAGGCAGTGGGGATGGCAGGATTGAGAGCTCACCTAGGGCACCTCCAGTCCTTGCACTGACCTTGACCTAACCTTCTCCATTACCAACTTCTTATTAATTGGGTACATCTCTCATTATTCAAGAAGGATAACAAAGAGATAACACTGTAGATTTCAAAAGGCTTACCATGAAAGGTGAGTGATGGAGATCACTGAACCATTAGAAGTATTTTCTCCTTATTTAACAAGTTTTATATACCGACTTTCTACAATTCAAGACGGTTTACAAGGAACAAACAGTCAGTGAATTTCAACTGAATACAATGAAACAATGGTAAACACAGTATAAATGGTTAACAAGAGCATGAAGGCAAGATAAGAACAAAGAGTGATCAACAAGGTTGGATGCCGCTGAGAGTTCAAGCGAAACAGCTTATGCCTTTACTCTACTACTACTACTACTATTAATCATTTATATAACACTACAAGGAGAGAGGAGTGAAGTTCACTAAGCAGAGTTGTGATTATAGTTTTGGTGCTATGATTGGGGGTGGAAGCCGATTGCCTTGGATGTAGAGCACTGGTTTGTTCAACATGGTTCCAAAGTTGTGAGAAGACAGTTTTTTTCTGCTAATTTGGCTATAAAAGGGAGATTAGACACCAACCAGTAATGAGCTGGAATCAAAGGGGGTTATTTTTAAAAGTCTTAGTCATGATTTGGACATCCGAATACATGCATCACGGGCACAGCAAGGCACAAACACATCACACCTGTACTACAGCAGCTCCACTGGTTACCCATAACAGCAAGAGCAAGATTCAAGACAACGCTAAATATTTTCAAAATCATACATCAACACTCAGCAAATGTTCTACAAAGCACACTGATCAGAGAAACCAACAGCAGGCCTAGAAGAGCCAACGGCATCAACAAACTCCGCACGCCCTCTGGATACCAGAAAACAAAGCAAACCACCTCCAACAGAGCACTGGCTTTCTCAGCACCAGCCCTTTGGAACTCCCTCCCGGATGAACTGAGAGCCCTAAGTGACATTAATGTCATACCAGAAAAACATGGAAGCTGTGCCCATGTTTAAAACACTATTTTGTAAAGACTGCGAAATGCATGTTTCCATACCTGGCACGATGATCTCTATACATTTCTGTTGAGGAGGCAAAATGAGGACGTACCTGAGTGGCATGTGCGCCTACACATCCATGACTTTTTTTTATATAGGCCGGAGACATACAGGGTGGATTATTTAAAACTGCCAATCTACATCTGCTATAAATTTTGAATAAGGAGGGGCAGAGCCGGTGCTAGGGTTTCTGGAGCCCCCCTACAACCTACAGATCAGCGCCGCTCTCCCTCATTACTTTTAATGGTAGTTATCCTCCACCTCTCTTTTTTCCAAAACTGCCAGAGGCCGACGAATTCTCAGCACTTCTCTTTTCTGCCCGTGGGAGATAGAGTTCTGGTGGGCAGACAGCTGCATATTGAGGCCTGCCTGATGGAATCCGACATCCCACAGCAGACAGAAGAGATCTTTGCTGCGTGTGCGGCACTGCTCCTCTCTTCTGCCCATGGAAGAAGGGGGGTCCCTGTGGACAGACAGCACACATTGAGACCACAATCGCAATAGGGCTTCCTTTTTCTGCCCATGGGAGATGGGGTCCCCATGGCATACATTGACATTGCGCCAGTGTTCTGTTGGGTAAGCGGCTACTTTATTACTTTAATTTAAATGGCAGAAGATCAGCACTATGGTGCTCCCCTGCCATGCTTATCATGCTTAACATGTAGCGCCAGCCCTGAGGATGGGACTTTTTTGTCTTCTGGGACTGCATGTGGCATTGGTGACTGGAAGAGTTTGGTTTGGCTTGACTTCACTGAATCTCTCTCTCTACATAGGTGTCATTTGATCTGCTGTTTGTTCCCCTGTGCTTGGCTCCAACCTATTCCCCTCCCCCTTTTCAAGACCCCATTGGTCCTGTTTTCTCAACCCTGCCCTCCTCAGCTGTGCAAATCACAGCCTCCCCTCCCTTGACACACTTCCTGACCCATGGTGTTATCTGTCTCCCTTTTGCCCAGTTCCCTGTTTTCCATTTGGGGTAGTTTCTCCAAATGGGTTAGTTTTGCACATACTATGGCAGTAGTGAACCTCACTTATAAGCCAGGGTATGTGGAAAATGATCTTAATCTCTCAAATTTACTGCTAATGTTCGGCGTAATACTTGCATCGTGCTGTAGTTCGTAAGATGTAACATGTATGGGTAGTTTGTCAAGATCTGCTTGGAAATTATTCTTTATCAGGTCTGTGGCTCCCAGTAAAATGGGAACTATTTCTATATCTTTCTGCCACATTTTCTTGGTCTCTGATTGCATTTCTTGATACTTCAAGATCTTCTCGCCCTCCACGCGATTCACAGAATAATCACTCGATACTGACACTTCCCCTCACTTGGTTTGCAGCTTGTCATGCTGTGAGGGCTTGTGTGCATCAGTGATGCTGAGGGCTAAGCTATCGGTAGTTTAACTGCTGGCAGGGTCTCCCAAGATGGACAGCTCTCAGTTGAGGTGCCAGATCAAGACAAGCCACCCATCCGGGCATCAGCAGAATGGGACGGTGTTGGCAGCTGAGGATCACATTTCTTTGACAATGGCAACAACACTAAACTTAAACTGCGCAGAAGAAAGGCCTGGCAATCTACTTCCGTACCTTGCCATGAAAGCCCAATGGATAGTCACAACAAAACAAATTGCACTATAGTACTGGAAAATGAGACCCCCCCCAGGTCAGAAGGCACTCAACTGGTTACTGGGGAGGAGCTGAAGACTTTTCAGAGTAAAGCCAGCATTTATGATGTGGTTGGATCAAAGCCCTCAGGACGTCTGACTGCAGATATAGCTGTGCATGAAATGAGAGTCAGAAGCTGCAAAGATGTCTTACATATTGGGACATGGAATGTACGAAGCATGAACCAAGGGAAGTTGGAGGTGGTCAAGAATGAAATGGAATGTGTACAACCTGATCTGTTGGATGTCACCAAACTGAAATGGACTGGCATCGGGCACTTTGCATCAGATGATCACATGGTCTACTATGCTGGAAATTAGACATAGAAACATAGAAGCATGATGACAGAAAAAGACCACATGGCCTATCTAGTCTGTCCTTCCATAACAACAACTACAACAGTCCACTTTTTACCTTTAGAGATCCTCTGTGTTGGTCCCATGCTTTTTTGAATTCAGTTACTGTCCTCATCTCTACCACCTCCACTGGGAGACTATTCCATGGATCCACTACTCTTTCTGTAAAGAAATATTTCCGCATATCACTCATGAATCTATCTCCCTTCACCCTCATCCCATGTCCCCTCGTAGCAGAACTTGCTTTCAATTGAAAGAGGCTCTCTCCCTGAACATTTATGCCACGGAGATATTTAAACATCTCAATCATATCACCTCTATTCCGCCTTTCCTCTAAGGTGTACATATTAAGATCCTTAAGTCTGTCCTCATATGCTTTATAATGAAGCCCATTAATCATTTTAGTAGCAACCCTCTGCACCGACTCCATCCTGTTCACATCCTTTTGAAGGTGCGGTCTCCAGAATTGCACACCATACTCCAAATGAGGTCGCACCAAAGCCTTATACAGAGGCATTATCACCTTCTTTTTTCTGCTAGCCATTCTTCTCCGTATGCACCCAAGCATCCTTCTAGCTTTTGCCGTCGCCTTTTCTACCTGTTTAGCTACTTTAAGATCATCAGACACAACCACGCCTAGGTCCCGCTCTTCTTTAGTGGACAAAAGTACTTCACCTCCTATACTGTATTGCTCCCTTGGATTGCTGCAGCCCAAATGCATTTTTACATTAAATCCCAGCTGCCAAATTCTAGACCATTCTTCAAGCTTAGCTAGATCCCTCCTCATGTTATCTACACCTTCCTGGGTGTCTACTCTATTGCAGATTTTGGTATCATCTGCAAAGAGGCAAACCTTACCCGACAGCCCTTCCACTATATCACTAACAAAGATGTTAAAAAGAATCGGACCAAGGACAGATCCCTGGGGCACACCACTGGTAACATCCTTCTCCTCAGAGTGAGCTCCATTTACTTGTACTCTTTGTCGCCTCCCACCCAACCAATTTCTAACCCAAGCAGTAACTTTAGGGTCCATCCCTAGGGTGCTCAGTTTGTTTATAAGTCGCCTGTGAGGAACAGTGTCAAAGGCTTTACTGAAATCTAAATACACCACATCTAGAGCTCTCCCTCGGTCCAACTCCCTGGTCACCCAGTCAAAGAAACCAATCAGATTTGTCTGACAAGACCTGCCTCTGGTGAATCCATGCTGCCTCGGATCCTGTAATCCGCTGGACTCCAGAAACCTCACTATTTTCTCTTTCAGCAGCGTTTCCAATAATTTACTCACCACCGAAGTTAAACTAACCGGCCTGTAGTTTTCAACCACATCCTTACTTCCGCTTTTGTGTAAAGGCACCACATGAGCCTCTCTCCAGTCCTTTGGCACCACTCCCGACTCCAATGAGGCATTAAAAAGGTTAGTCAGTGGCAAGAATTGATTGAAGCATACAAAATTAAAGTTCAGGATACTTCTCCATAGAATACAACACAAGCCTATTGTACAGTCCTTGGCTTGGTACAGCTTTAAATCTTTCTTTCACATAAAACTCTATTTACATCGGTATTCTGTTCCTGGTCTCCAGGAGGCGCTATATACCCCTGTTACTTTCACAGCAGGTCTAACCAGGCTTCCTGGTCCACCCAGATACTTTTTCACAGCAATAGAATTTTCTTCAATTTATATTACAAGCTTTTAGCTTCTGCCTAGCTTTCTTTCCAAGCAGCTTTAATCAGGCCAGCTACTTTTAAAAGCACAGCTAAAAGAAATGGGCTTTTTAAAATATCCTTGTAAAAGAACTTCTGGTTCCTTCCAGATAACAAACTTCATTCAGTTCTTTTACTCCAGCACAAGGTAACACAGACACATTCACTGATTAGGAGCAGCTGAGATTCCTTCAGCTCTTCAAACGCTATTTGGTTCCTTTACTCCTCTTTAGCACAAATTGCACAGTCTATCTCCATGTCTGAAACACTGCATGAATCCACACTGTCCCCCAAGTCCATCTCCTCCACACTAGACTCTCTCTGGTAAATGCTTTCTCTGGTATCTTCCTGAGAAACCTTTCTGTCTTGTACAGCCTTCAAGAGCTTCTCCCAGGTACCCTTAGCATTACGTGAGCTTGTGGGGGAAGGGCAGGAAAAACCCTCTTTGTTTAGTAGCTCTTTTAAGAGTTGTAAAGGGCTCACCTTGCTTGTAGTGTTTTTCCTCCCTGTAGACTCCTTACTAGGAGAAGAGTTAAGCCAAGAACTTCGGGAGAATATTTCCTCCTCTGAGGACTCCTCCCCTGAGTTCTCCACTGGCCTTGTCAGCTCTCTGCTCTTACTTCCCAATTGCTTCTGTGCAAGTGGCTTCCGTGTTTCCTTCCAATTCTGTTTCTCTGCCTGAGACTGTTTCTCTCTCTTGTGCTTCCTTGCTTGTTCCCTCGTGTCTGTTTCTGCTGCTTCTCAATCTCCACCTCGATCTGTTTCTGAATCTCAACCTCCGTCCCCATCTGAATCTGTTTGTGAGTGCAACTTCCCTGCCTAAATGTTTGGGGCTGTCCTATGGCTCTTGACTCCGCCTCCAAACCACTCCCTTCTCCTCCCCCTATCTCCATGGGAACAGGGTGTGTTCTTAGGTCTGCACTTCTCTGCAGGGAATCTCTGTCCTTAGTTTGAGAGTTAACCCTTCCTTTGCCTGGAGTTTCTTTGTGGAAAGGAAAAAAAGTCTGTTTTTTCTTTCTCTCACTGCTTTCTAAGCCTGCTTCTCCACCACAATAGTTCTAATAATACATTTTATTTAATTTTAACATTTTAGTAGGTTTTGTGCTTGCTTATTTTTTTTTTGCTTTTGTTTATTACCTTTTTGTCTCCTTGTGCTCTTCTGCTTGTTCTTTGGCAAACTCTGATTACAGATAAGTAGCTATGCTGCACCAGTAACATGGAGGGTTTCTCACAAAACAAAGAAGATTCTCCAAGAAAAAGCAGGACTTAAGTTCTCAAGTATGGGTGATGTCACCAACGTAGCCCATGCAAAACGCTTCCGAGCTTGCATTGGAAGTTTTTGGGAGCTGCACCATGCATGCGTGCCTGCCTTCCTGCCTACCGCAGTGCCATCTTCCCCAGTCTCCTTTTTTTCAGCAGTGCACCAGTGGAAAATATTTCTTCTGTCTTACCCTTTTCGGGTGTATTTTTATCTAGTAGTCTTATCGCCTGTCGTTGGTTAATCAGCTTTCAGCCAATATTTTATTCTTTTTCTTTTTTCTGTGTTTTTTTCGTGTTTCTCCAGGAACAAGCAGGAAGTCGGTCCTCACTTATGGGTGACATCGGCACTGATGGAGCCCGCGTGGAGCAATAACCCCAGCTTTCAAAGAAAGCCTTTAGAGTTGCTGCCACGCATGCATGGTCCCGCCCAAAGGTGCCATTTTGCTCAGTCTCCCTTTTTCCGTGGAGCCCTTCGGATGCATGTCCTTGTCCCTCGGAAAAGGTTTTGTGACTTCGGCCTTTTGGCCGTCTCTTTCGGTAGCACCGGTCCTCTCCTGTCCTCCCCTTCGCCCCTGCTCTAGCTGTGGGCTAGGGGATCCCTTTTTTGTCTCTATTTAGTGTTTTTTCTTTCAGGCCCTTTTCGCACTCTCTTTTCTCCAACTGCTGGCCTTGAGGGTTTTCGACCTCACAGGGGTCCTTTTTGCCCCAATGGCCACCGGCTTCAAGAAATGTGACAGATGTTCCAAAAATATGTCGCTCACAGACACCCATGACTGCTGTCTACGTTGTCTGGTGGCTGACCACAACCCAGAGCTCTGCTCACTTTGTAAGAAAATGTCTGCTAAGGCCCTGCTCAGCTGCAAGCAGAAATCAGATGACATTTTCCGCAAGGCAGCCCCGGGATCCCCGGTGGCACCTTGCCCTGCCGATCCACCGCTTGTGGGGTTCCCCGTAGTGTCCCCACGCCCTAGGCGTCACTCTGATCAGGGTTCGCCCGAGGTGGAACGGAAAAAGAAGACGACCTCGAAGTCGCTGTTGGCGGCTTCAGACAAGCACAAGCAGTCTCGCGCTCGCTCCCTTAGCCCCCATCGGCGTTCCTGAGAGTCGGACAAGGAGTGGCCTCAAAGTATCTCGAACGGACACGGAGGCCTCCGGTGATGGCGCCTGGTCTCCTGAGGGTCGTCCCAGCAAGGACCCCCCTCTCCTCCTCTATGCCAGACCCGGTAACCTCAGTGTCAGCATCACAGGGACCCACTCCTGAGTGGGAGTCCTGTATGCTGGCACTGTAATGCAGCATTTCTACCTTCCTTGTTGCCCAGCAGGCGCTTTTGCCCAGCACGGCTGGCTCGTGCACTGAGACCAAGGGTCACCTGACCAGGGTCCCGAAAACTGCCTTGGAAACCCCCCAAGAGCCGCGGGCCTCCTGAAGGTCCTCGGCACCGGTTTCGCTGATTATCCTGTTCCTTGGAGGCGAGTCTTCTAGAGCCAGTGCTTCTGGCTCCAAGCGGGCCTCGGACCCAGTAAGAAACGTGGAATGCGACGAAAAGACGTGAAGTAAAAAACTTTTTATTTCTTTATTCCACTCCAGCCACCGGCCCGACACTGGCCGTGTTTCGTAAAAACCTTCCTCGGGGCAAGTAATGGCTAAAATACATAAAATATACATATAAAAACAAGACATTAAACTATTCTAAAAGGAAAAGGAGAATGGAACAGAACACACTTTTTTCCTGGCGTTTGTGCGGGATATGGCTCGGGCCCTCAACCTGCCCACGCAAACCGAGGAGGAGCCGAGGGCAGAGGAACTTAACAATTTGCAGTACGAGTCTCCACCCAGGGAGTCTCTTACGGTTCCGGTAACATCCATTCTTTCCCGGCTGCTTCTCCGCATGTGGGAAGCTGCCGCCTTGGTCCTATTGTCAGTAAAAGATTCGATGCCACGTACAGGGTTTAGCGCGGCACGGGTTTTCGGAAGACCCAGCTTCCTCACACCTCCATGGTAGTCGAGTCTGCTATGCGGAAACAGAAGAGCCCGAAGACGCACTCTTCGGTCCTGCCTGGCAGGGAGTCCCGTGCCCTCGATGCCCTCAGGTACAAGGCTTACCAGGGATCCAGGCATACAAGCAATATATGGATATGTTCCTTCGTGATCTCCCTGAAGAGCTCGGTGGATTCTCCGCGGGCCTTGGTGGGGAGCACCATCTCAGGTTCCAGACTCTCCTGAGGTCAGTCGCAGACAGCTCAAAATACCTTTCCCGTGCCATATATGACTGGTTCAAGTCTTCTGCCTGTGTAGCGGCGGCTGGCATTGGAGCCCGACTTCAGGCGTGGCTCCAGTTTTCGGACCTGGAGCAGGGTGTCCAGGAGAAACTCCTAGATGTCCCCTGCCTCTGTGAACAACTGTTCGGCAAGCCCTTGGAGGACAATGCAGCCGATATCGAAATGGAATTCATGACTCGCACCCGTCTCACTCGCAAAACTTCCTCGCTCCCACAGAGGAAGCAGCACACCAAAAAGCCTTTCTTCCAAAGGAAAGGGTTCCCCTACTGGAGATACTCACCATACCCGCCTACCCCTGCGCCGACGACCAGCGCTCAGCGAAAGGGGGATGCCCAGGATCACTGGAAACCCAAGGAGCCCAAGACCCAGCCGCTGGTGCCACCCCAATCAGCCCCAGGGTTTTGATGCTGGAAGCATAGTCTCATGCCCCCCAGGGATGCTTCCACCAGTGGAAGGATGCCTGTCCCTCTTCACCCCCGAATAGGCGGCTATGGCATCGGAAACCTGGGTCCTGCAGGTGATCGGGGATGGATATCGTCTTCGTCTAGACAGACTCCCTCCTTCCTTCTCCCCGGCGGAACCCACTCGGCTTCCCTTGCACCAGGCTTGCTTACAACTGGAGCTTAACAACCTCCTTGGTCAGCAAGCGGTCGAAAGAATTCCACCACACCTCCCAGGTCAAGGATTTTATTCCCGGTACATCCTCGTTCTGAAGAGGACGGGGGGGCCTGCGCCCCATCCTCAACCTCCAGAATCTGAACAAGTTTCTGGTGTGGGAGAAATTCAAAATGCTATCCCTTAGCATTCTGCTGCCCTACCTCTGTCAGGGTGATTGGCTATGCTCCTTGGATCTCAGAGACGCTTACGCCTACATTCCGATCCACCCCAAGCACAGGGAGTACCTGCATTTCAGGGTGCAGGGAGAGCCCTTCAGTACAAAGTGCTTCCCTTCGGCCTCGCAGCTGCCCCGCGAGTCTTCACCAAGTGCCTGTCAGCGGTCGCGGTGCACCTCAGGCTGCAGGACATATCCATCAACCCTTACCTAGATGACTGGCTCGTCTCAGGGTGCCTCAGCAGAGGAGGGGCTCACCTCTCGGTGTCACGCACAGTCGTCGTCCTAGAGCTCCTCGGTTTCCTGATCAACTACTCCAAATCCCACCTCACACCGGTGCGGACTCTGGAGTTCATTGGCACTCTTCTCGACACAGAATGTGCGACAGCCTTTCCTGCCTTGAGCTTGTGTGGATCGGCTCTGTGCTCTGGTTGCTGAGGTCCAAGGCCAGCCCAGGGTCTCGGCGTGGACCATGTTGCGCCTCCTGGGGCACATGGCCTCGACTGTCCACGTTGTTCCCCACGCTCGCATGCATATGCATGCGGCCTAGTGGTGCTTCAGAGCACAATGGACTCAAGCCTCGGGCTGCCTCCAGCACCCCGTCCGGGTGTCTCGCAGCCTAGTTGAGTCCCTAATCTGGTGACAGGACCCCCAGAGCCTCCTTTGGGGCATGCCCTTCCAGCCTCATCCGCACAAACTCATCTTGACAATGGATGCCTTGCTGTTGGGCTGTGGAGCCCACTGAAACCACCTCTGCACACAGGGGTGGTGGTCACCTGAGGAGTCTTGACAGCAGATCAACCTGCTCGAGCTTTGTGCGGTTCGGTTGGCCTTGAAAGGTCTTTGAGTACCACCTGAAGGGCAGGTCGGTGCTTGTGCAAACCGACAATCGAGTAGCGATGTTCTACATAAACAAGGAGGGGGGCACGGGCTCCCACCTCCTCTGTCGAGAGGCGGTCCTCCTCTGCTCCTTCGCTGTGCTTCGGTCTGTCAACCTCCCGGGCCAAGACAGTGTCCTCGCAGACAGGCTCAGCAGGCTTCTCCACCCACACGAGTGGCGTTTAAGTCCAGAGGTGGCTCTCCACCTGTTACGCCTCTGGGGGACGCCGTTCATGGACCTGTTCACCAGCCTGACTAACGCGCAACTCCCCTGCTTCTGTGGGCCGATTCCACACCCGAGCAGGGTGGCCCTGGATGCTTTCCTCCTAAACTGGACCTCCTGGCTTCTGTATGTGTTCCCCCCCCCCCACTCCTCTCATTGCGAGGACCCTCCTCAAGTCCAGCGAGACCAAGCCTCAGCGATTCTTGTGGCCTCGACAGCCTTGGTTCCCACTTCTGCTCTGGCTCTCGTCGGAGCCTCTGGTTTTCCTGGGCAGTGCCCCTGGTCTGCTGACACAGGAGGAGGGACAGGTGCTTCACCCAAACTTGGTCTCGTTGTCCCTGACAGCCTTGTGGCTGAACGTGTCTCTCTAGTCTCACTGTGCCTCCCAGCGCAGATCGAGGACGTTGTCCTCGCGTCGAGGAAGGACGAGATGAGGCGGGCTTACACCCTGAAGTGGTGGTGATTTTTGATCTGGTGCTCCGAGCTTCAGATCGACCCCTTCTCCTGCTCCACCCGTTGGGACCTCCAGTACCACCTTCACCTCTCCCAGGTAGGTCTGAAATCCAACTCGGTCAGGGTTCACTCAGCGCCATTTCAGCCAACCACTTGCCCATCGAGGGCAGACCCCTCTCGAACCAGTCTCTGGTCTTCCGCTTCATGCAGGGCCTCCTGTTGTCCAAACCCCCCATCTGGCCTCCCCCAGCGGAACGGGACCTGAACGTCGTGCTCATGCAGCTGACGCGGCCGCCCTTCGAGCTGATGGTGACATGCTCTCTCCGGCACCTCTCCTGGAAGGTGGTCTTCCTTGTGGCACTGACCTCGGCGCGGCAAGTCAGCGAACTTCAAACCCTCATGGCCGCCCCCTATACCAGGTTTTATAGAAACAGGGTGGTCCTTCGCACCCATCCCAAGTTCCTACCGAAGGTTGTCTCAGATTTCCACCTCAATCAGGAGGTGATCTTGCAGACTTTTTTCCTGAGACCTTACGCCGACCGAGCATCGGAGGTCCTGCATACACTCGACTGCAAGAGGGCTCTCGCCTTCTATCTGCAGCGCACCCAGGGTCATTGCAAGTCCGACTGGCTCTTCATCGCCTATGATCCCAACTGCCTGGGACTGGCAGTCACCAAGCTCACCCTCTCCATCTGGGTGATGGCTTGCATCACCTTCGCCCAGGCGAAGGTGGGCACCCCACTGGATCATCGGGTCACTACGCACGACGTCCACACCAAGGTGGCGTCGGTGGCTTCGCTGCGCTCAGTGCCTCTGGACATCTGCCAGGCTGCGACCTGGTCTTCAGCAAATACCTTCGCTTCGCAGTATTGCCTGGACAGCGCCATCGGCCAGACTACTCCGTAGTCTGTTTGAGGTGTAAACAACACCTGTCCTCCGACCCTTCTTCTGCGGCTACTGAGAGCTGGCCCCGAGGACTCGGGCTTCCTTCGAACATTAACTTCTGCTCACAGCCTCGTGGAGGCGTTTTTTGGCTTACAGGTTTGGCAGCCTGTAGCTGGGAAGTCCCATAAGTGAGGACTGACTTCCTGCTTGTTCCTGGAGAAAGCGTAGATCTCCAGGAACAAGCAGGAATAAGTCCTCACATATGGGTACGTCGGAACCGACGGAGCCTGCGCGGGAAAGCTCCCCAGCTTCCCAGAAAGGAAGCTTTTGGGGCCTCCCACTGCACATGCGCGCTGCCTTCCCGCCTTCCTGACCAGCTCTCCTCAGTTTCTCTTTTTCCGCGGAGCCAGCAGGTCGTGTTCCTGTCACCGCTGAAGAAATTCTTATTTTAGTTTGTTTCTTTAGACCGCGTACCTGCCTTCCCCATACCGAAACCGGTACCGCCGGTCTCTCTTTTCTTTTCTTTCAAAAAAAAAACAAAAAAACTTATATTTAGCACAACTTGGTGACTTCGGTTAGGCCTCAGGCCTACACAAATTCTCCTCATGGAGAAACCAGCCCCTGGTTTCAAGAAGTGTACCAAGTGTAGTACTGTTATTTCTGTTACAGACACCCATGACTGGTGTCTTAAATGTTTGGGGCCTGACCACTCCATTCCGGACTGCCCATCCTGCTCCCAGATGTCTAAACGTGGTTTGCAGAACCGGGCCAACAAATTCCATGTGCTGTTTGCTTCAGATAATCCAGCATCACAGTCATCCAGGTCTTCCTCTCCGGATGGATCTCAGGTAACCAAACCTTCTTCGGGCAGGTCCTCAAAAGGCAAATCTCCTTCAAAGTATCGAGAGGCCCTCAATTTTGAGTCAGAGGACCCTGCCCCAGCCAAACAACCCCGGCGGGAAGCTCTGGCTTCCAAAGCACCATCTATGGGGTTACAGGTTGACATCGATGGCACGGCCTCGACTGATCACCTGTTAGACTGCTCTGGGGTACTGGCCCATGCCGGTACCGACATCCAGGCAGCAGTAGCGTCTATGGGCAATACTGTCCAGACCATGCAGCAGGCCGTTCTGGCTTTCATTAACGCTGCGACGCCCTCGGTACCGGGTCCGGTTCCGGTACTGTCTTCCATACCGGAACCGAGACCATCGTCTTCCAAACGCAGATCGGTTCCGCATGCCGGATCCGGGTTTTCACCCGATACCGATCCCATACCCGGTACGCCCGATGTCGATACCGATCGGTATGCGTATCGTGCGTTGGAAGCAAATAGAGGATACTCTGATTCTTCTGAGGATTTTGACTCCTCTGATGACTCTGATGAGCTGTCTCTAGTTCTTCCTGAAGAGCCTTCTTCCCCAAAGAGGAGAATGTCTCCACCAGAGGATTTGTCCTTTCAAGACTTCATTATAGAAGTAGCTAAAGGACTTTCTATTACCACATCCTCTGAAAAAGAACCTAGATCAAAGAAATTGGATATTTTAGGATACCCTAAGGTTCCTAAAGAGGCAGTCACCCTGCCTATCCATGAAATCCTTCAAGAACACTTGATGGACTTATGGGAGGCTCCTCTAACGTTGTCTCCTCATTCTCGTAGGTTGGACACCATGTACCGGGTCCCTCCTTCTCCTGGTTTTCAAAAAACTCAGCTGCCTCACCATTCCATTGTGGTGAAGTCTGCGCTGAAAAAGATTAAGAGTACCAAAAGGCACTCTTCTACCCCTCCAGGGCGGGAATGTAAGACCCTAGACTCTTTTGGTAGGAAAATCTTCCAGGCTAGTATGCTTATAGCCAGGATTAATTCATATAGTCTGTATATGGGCATGTTTCTAAGGGAACTTGCCCTAAAGGTACGGCATTTTGCCCCCTTTATCCCTGAGGATAGAAAGGAAGAGTTCATTTCTCTGGTGAAACAGCTTCTAGATGTTTCTAAGTTCTCCAACAGAGCAGCCTTTGATTCCTTTGAAGGTGCCGGTAGAGCTTCGGGCATTGCCATTGCAGCCCGACGACTTGCTTGGCTCCAGGCCTCTGACCTAGAACCCTGGGTCCTGGATGGCTTACGGAATCTGCCCTGTACAGGTGAGAACTTATTTGGAAAGACTGGCAAATTAAAGCCACTCCAATGGACGCAGAAAATGCTACATTAGATAGACTTTCTAAGTCTACCTCTACTCCTGCCAAGAAAAAGTCTTTCAAGAGGCCTTACTACAAGAAGGCCAGATTTTCCACAAATACTGGCCAACAATCTTCTCAGCCTCGCTTTGCTGCTAAACGTCAGCAACCTAAACAGGCAAGGTCAAAGCCTGCAGCGTCTGCCACTCCTCAGCAGGCTCAACCCCCTCAGGGGTTTTGACTTGCCCCTAGAGAACTTAACATTTCTGGCTCTAGAACAACCAGAGCCCCTCACCATTCCCGGAAGGTTAGCTCACTTTGCTCCCAGATGTGGGCAAATTACATCAGAGCACTGGACCCTCTCTATCATCAGAGAGGGCTACAAACTTCATTTTTCCAACCTTCCTCCACATACCATGGTGAGGCACTTCAATTCTCCCCCATCTCTCCTGGCCCTGTTGGGTCAGGAAGTCTCTTCCCTCCTTGCCCAAAGGGCAATAGAAGAGGTTCCTCTTCTCCAACAAGGGACAGGTTTCTACTCCCCTTATTTTCTCATACCAAAGAAGACAGGGGGATTCAGATCTATCCTAGATCTGAGAGAATTGAACAAATTTCTATACAAGGAGAAATTCAAAATGCTTTCTCTGGGCATTCTCCTTCCATACCTTCAGAGTCGGGATTGGCTTTGTTCTCTAGATCTCAAGGATGCATACACACATATACTCATCCACCCATCCCACAGAAAATATCTACGATTTCTGTTCCAGGGAAAACATTTCCAGTACAGAGTACTTCCCTTCGGTCTAGCCTCTGCTCCAAGAGTATTTACCAAATGCATGGCAGTTGTAGCCGCATTTCTAAGAGGTCTGGGAATTTTTGTATTCCCATATCTGGACGACTGGCTCATCCGAGCTCCATCTCAGTCAGAGGCCCAGATTTCCCTGGACCGCACAAGGCACATTCTGCAGTATCTGGGACTGGTGGTAAACCTTCCCAAGTCTCAACTCATCCCTACTCAGTCTCTGGAATTCATAGGGGCCCAGTTGGACACCACCAGTGCAAGGGCCTACCTACCTCAAGTCCGGGGCCAACGTCTGGTGTGCTTGGCCTCCCAAGCTCAGTCCAGCAGTCACTTGACAGCCAGAGAAATGCTGCGACTTCTGGGCCACATGGCCTCCACGGTACACGTGGTGCCCTATGCTCGTCTTCATATGAGAGCAGCTCAATGGACCTTGGCCACCCAGTGGACTCAAGCATCAGGAGCGCTCTCCGACCAAATACTCACCTCAAAGCGTCTGTTTTGGTCCCTCCAATGGTGGATATCCACCAAGAATCTGTTGTTGGGGGCCCCCTTCCAACCTTTGTTGCCCCAAGCAACCCTCACAACAGATGCCTCCAAAACAGGGTGGGGAGCCCATCTACAACACCTCTCCACTCAGGGTACTTGGTCTCCACAGGAGACCACCCTTCACATCAACCTCCTGGAACTGCGAGCAATCTTCTTTGCCCTCAAAGTCTTCCATACCCTCCTTGTCAACCTGACCGTCCTAGTTCAAACAGACAATCAGGTGGCCATGTTCTACGTAAACAAACAAGGAGGGACAGTCTCTCTGTCGCTTTGCAACGAAGCTCTCAGATTATGGGCCTTCGCCAGAGAGCATCAAATTCATTTTCTGGCAGTGTATCTTCCAGGGGTTCAAAACTCTCGGGCAGACAGACTCAGTCGAGTTCTGCTTCCACACGAATGGTCCCTACATATGGACCAGATACGCAGAATCTTTCAGGAATGGGGAACCCCGGACATAGACCTCTTTGCAAGTCCGTGCAATGCCAAACTTCCCCGGTTCTGTTCCAGGACTCCGTGTCAGGGAGCTCAGGCCTACGACGCCTTTCTCCTGCATTGGGGTCAGGACTTCCTATATGCCTTTCCACCCATTCCTTTGATTCCCCAGACTCTGTTCAAACTCCAGAGACATCACGGATCGATGATCCTCATAGCTCCACGCTGGCCACGCCAAGTGTGGTTCCCTCTACTTCTGCATCTTTCCCAGGGACCCTCCCTGGACCTGGGAGCTGCGCCAGACCTTCTGTCTCAGGAGGAGGGGACTTTGTGGCACCCAAACCCCAAGTCCCTACACCTCAGAGCTTTGTTACTGAAGGCCTAAGCCTTCATGACTTCAATCTTTCTCAACCAGTGCAAGATATCCTTCATGCCTCTAGGAAACCCTCCACGAGGCGTTCCTATGCTTTCAAATGGAAACGCTTTTCCATTTGGTGTGCTCAACAGGGTCTTGACCCTCTAGCACTTCCCTTGAATTCTCTACTAGACTATCTCCTGCATCTTTCTAATGCAGGCCTTGACGAATTCAGTCAGAGTCCATTTAAGTGCTATTGCAGCATCCTTAAAACCTATAAATGGACAACCTGTCTCCTCTCATCCTCTTATTGCAAGGTTCATGAGAGGCCTGACTCTAACTAAGCCTCCCATCCGACCTCCTCCGGTAGCATGGGATTTGAACCTAGTTCTAGGTCAGCTTATGAAGCCACCTTTTGAACCGTTGGTTTCTACCTCCTTGAAATTTCTTTCCTGGAAGGTCCTTTTCCTTATTGCAGTCACTTCGGCTCGCCGCATCAGTGAACTACAGGCCTTAGTGGCTCATCCACCTTATACTAGGTTTCATCATGATAAGGTGGTCCTCAGGACGAATCCCCACTTTATGCCCAAAGTGGTCTCGCCTTTTCATCTTAATCAAGAGGTATATCTACCTGTCTTTTTTCCGGCTCCTCATGCATCCAGTGCAGAGAGGAACCTTCATACTTTAGATTGTAAAAGAGCTCTTGCCTTTTATCTCAACAGGACTCAGCCACATCGAAAGTCTTCCCAACTTTTTGTGGCTTTTGATCCTTCTCATTTGGGACTTCCAGTCTCCAAACGTACACTTTCCAATTGGATTGCTCAGTGTATTTCCTTTGCTTACCAGAGTAAAAACATTTCTCTGGAAGGCCATGTCACAGCTCACAATGTGAGAGCCTTGGCCACTTCTATGGCTCATCTTCACTCTGTATCCATAGATCAGATCTGTCGAGCCGCCACCTGGGCCTCGGTTCATACCTTCACAGCCCATTACTGTTTGGACAAGGACTCCCGCCGGGATGCCTTGTTTGGTCAGGCTGTCCTCAAACACCTGTTCCATACTTGAACAACTCCTGCCCACCTTCCTAGGATGGATGCCTGAGATCCATACGAAGATGGCGAACCCTTGGAAGGGGATCTCCTAGGCATCTTAGCTAGGGAGTCCCCATATGTGAGGACTTATTCCTGCTTGTTCCTGGAGATAGCACAGTTACTTACCTGTAACAGGTGATCTCTGGGAACAGCAGGAATTAGTCCTCACAACCCACCCACCTCCCCTAGGAGTTGTATCTTCTATCTATCTTCCTTTCCTCTCTCTATTGTCTCAGCTATAAACTCGAACTGAGGAGAGCTGGTCAGGAAGGCGGGAAGGCAGCGCGCATGTGCAGTGGGAGGCCCCAAAAGCTTCCTTTCTGGGAAGCTGGGGAGCTTTCCCGCGCAGGCTCCGTCGGTTCCGACGTACCCATATGTGAGGACTAATTCCTGCTGTTCCCAGAGATCACCTGTTACAGGTAAGTAACTGTGCTTTACTCATCTGTAACAGGTGTTCGCCAGGGACAGCAGGAATCAGTCCTCACTACCCTCCCACCTCCCCTGAAGAGTTGCAATTTTTGTATCTTTCCCTTGCCATCTGCTTAGTAGGGCTCTAGCTATGGGACCTGACTGAGCAAGATGGCACCTTTGGGCGGGAAGAGGACCATGCATGCGTGGCAGCAATCCCAAAAGCTTTAAAAGCTGGGGAATTGCTCTGCGCAGGCTCCATCGGTGCTGTCACCTATAAGTGAGGACTGATTCCTGCTGTCCCTGAAGAGTATCTGTTACAGGTGAGTAACTATGCTTTTTCCCTAGTCTGGGCCTTTTTCCCACAGTTGCAATCAAGGTCTTTGACCTTGCCAAGATAGTCTTCCTGGACATGTAGAAGCTGGTGAGCGGCTTTAAGACATTCACTAAATGTGGCTGTACTATTTCTGTCACAGACAGGCATAATTGGTGCCTGCAGTGCCTAGAGCCAGACCACCAACTCGTGTCCTGCAACCTCTGTCTGCAGATGACTAGGAGGGGCCTGAAGGGCTGGGGAAAGCAGAGAGTCCTTCTTTGGAACCCCTCTTTGTAATGTCTGATTCAGCATCCTCAGCTCCAGCATTGACCCTGTCGTGGAGTCCTGCCAAGGTGCAACTGGATGGGATGCCAAAGCACAGTCAGGCACTGAGCGATGATCTGTCAATGTCAGACCAGATTCAAGGAGGAACCTGACACCAGTCCCGTCAATGTCGAAGGGGGTTCCCAAACACCGGGACAAGCCCAAGGTATATAGACACCGTAGCCCTCCCCAGCGTGACGTGGACCTCTAAGGCTGAGGGTGGCCAGCCAAGCTTCCCCAATGAGAGGCATCAATTCCCAGATGTGAGGAATAGACTGTCAAAAGGGACTTGCTACAAATAAAATAGATCTACACCTGTGAGTATTAATCTTCTGAAATAAACTAAGTCTTGGCAGAAAAAGGGAATTCTTGGGTTAAAACTGATAAATCTCTGTATTTTAGAATTCATTGTTTTTGCTGAGTCAGTCAGGTCTTAGTACCACCAGAGAGCTTTGTATTTAAGTCAAAGCAGAGTATAGCTTTGCAAAGAAAGTAAATTAAGAGTAAATAGACTCTGAAATTTCTCTCTAGGGAGCTTTTCATTTCAATCAAATTATAGCTTAATCATAGAAAGTTAAATAGAGTAAATAGTTATTGAAATAAAGTTGTTTCTAGAGAGCTTTTTATCTAAATCAAATCAGAGCATAGCTTAGCATACAGGTAGAATTGTCCTGAGTAGAAAGAAATAAACGTTTCTAGTGACCTTTACAAAAAGGCCTTCCAGTTAGGAGGCAAAATATCTGTGAAGTTGTCTTGAATAGGTTTTAAAGGCAAGTGACAGATCAAAGGGGCAATTTAAAAGGCCCCTTCTATCAAACCAAGGGCTGCATAAGTTACCCAAGAAATTGGTAAGCCTTTACCTTAAGAGCAAGCCAACTTTTAATAGACCTTTTAAGCTGGATAATAGAGGAAAGCCGACAGTCGCCCAAGAGTGCATGGTTCGGAAGGGTGTATTCTTGAAGGATACTTGCAAAAGATTGAAGTTATGGCATATTGACAGAGAGATTCCAATAAAGACAAAAGTAACCCATATGCCCTAAGTACAGAACTTAAAAGATTCCAAATTACCCTTGCCTACTGATAACCAAATTAATATGAATAAAATACAGCCTCTAAATGCTAGTATGCATATGCTGGAAGTCTAAAAAAGATGGGAGCGTTAGAATATATAGCAGTAAATGGTAGATTGCGATCTGTAACGCAGAGACATCCTACACATCAAGAGATATCCCTGCACAATGCCTTCTCTGCCTTGGCTAATGAGGATGCCCAATCCAAAGAAACTGAAGGGCCCTTAAATGAGTCAGACAATGCCCAATCTCCTGCTAAAGCACCAAATATGAAGAAAACCTCACCAAACAGAAAACTACTACTACTTGGAGATTCCATCATTAGAGGCACCAACTTGGGAACACAGTTCAAAGGAGAGAAGATAGTCATGTGCCTACCAGGCTCTAAAGCTAGCAGGAATATAAACCAAGTTGTTGACATACTTAGCAAAAAAAGTGAACACTCCAAACTTGATGTTATCCACTTGGGCACAAATGACCTTGCTAGAAACAGTGCCTCTACAGTCCAAAAGGACTTCCAATCTCTGGGAGAGAAACTCAAGCCCATTGTTAACACTGTTGCATTCTCAGAAGTTCTACCTGTTCTTGGTAAGGGGACAAAAAGGCTGCATCGCATTAACAGCTTTAATGGCTCCAGACCTGGTGCAAACAAGAAGGATTCAAATTTATTGGTGACTGGGAAAACAGATGGACCAACAAGAGACTATACTGTGCTGATGGACTACATCTCTCTGTCACAGGGAAAAGAATCCTAAGTGAAAAATTCAGGCAGTATGTGGATATGCATTTAAACTAGGAAAAGGGGGTGACGGATGTGGAAGGTCAAGATCTGCAAGCCACCCCCTGCAAAAGCAGAATAATATCAGAAACAGCCACACTTTTAAACCACACATCAAAAACAAGTGGGAAGAAGTGGGCAGAACAAAATCAATGCAAAATACACACAAGCCAGGTAAATGCTGGAAAGCAATGAGCACAAATGCTCGAAGCTTAGCCAACAAAATGCCGGACCTGGAAGCCCTAATGGTGGAAATGGATTTGGACATTGTGGCCATTACAGAAACATGGTTTAATGAATAGCATGATTAGGATATAGCCATAGCTGGCTATAATCTATTCAGAAGAGACAGAGAAAATGGAAAAGGAGGAGGAATAGCCTTGTATGTCAAAAGCAATATTAAAGCTACTGAAATGCAGGGGACATGGGGAAAAGAAGAGGCGCTCTGGATTGCGTTGGAAAGAGGAGATGGCACTGTCATCCATACTGCTGTAGTCCACAGACCTCCGACTCAAATTGAAGAGAGAGATAACAAATTGATTATAGATATTGCCAAGATAGCCACAAAGGGGGAAGTGATCATATTGGGTGACTTTAATCTACCTGATGCGGATTGGATTACTCCTGCACATCTGGAAAGAAGCAAAAAAATTATGGATGCTCTCCAAGATGCATTACTTAGACAAATGGTGATGGAACCAACCAGGTAAAGCTCAACGCTGGATTTAGTGCTCACCAACGGTGATAGCATGTCGAATGTCTGCATGAGTGCCCTGTGAGCAACAGTGATCATCACACGTGTGGTTTGAGATAAAAGCCATGGTACAGGGGGTAGGAGCTGTTTCCAAGATGGCTGCGAAGTGATTCTTGTCTGAATGCCTAAGCGGAAAGGAAAGTTGCGGGCTGCTCCCTCTGAGCCCCGACCTCCTAATTCTGGTCTGATGGACCGTTTTGTTCATTTACCTGAGGAAAAGAAGCAGGGGATTCGAGCCGGCTTGGTAGCGCCCTGTCAGGAGGCCCGGGCTCCTCCGTCGGATTTCGAAACATCGCTCTCCCCTCTACAGAGAACACCGCCGCTTTGCCCAGCTGCTCTGGATCCTATTTCAGCTACGACAGCCTCGGTGTCCTCCGAGGTGGGGCCCTGAGTGCGGAGAGGGTGTCTGCTGATTATGAGATTCCACAGGCCCCCGGTAGACCCGAGGAGGCTTTGGGTGAAAGTAGTGCGGCGGATTTTCAGCCGATACCTTCTATGGAGGGGGAAGGGTCCCCTTTGCTCGCTTCGACGCCTTCCTTGTTGGACTCTCCTTTTCCGCTTCGACCCAAAGTTTTTACTTTGGAGTCTCTTTGGGACGCTATTGCCTCCTTATCTTCAGCTTTTATCTCACAAACCAAGGTCTTGGCCTCTCGAGTCAATGAGCATGAACTTGCTATCCAGAAGAATGCTGCTAATATTGATATTGTGTTATCTTCGAATGAGCAGTTGAAGAATCAGATTACCAATCTTGGATCTCAGCTGGATAATGCTTCTGCTGTTTCCTCGGCTCTGATGAAGGAAAATGGGGCACTTAAATATAAACTGGAAGTGTTGGAGAATGCTTCCAGGGCTGCAAATCTTCGAGTTTTGAACTTTCCTCGCGTGTCGGGTGTTACAGCTGTGGATATGTTCTGAAGATATATGCTGGAAATTTTAAAAGTTCCAGAAGGCTTGATTCCTCCTTTGGCTAAAGTATTCTATCTGTCTTCAGCTAAGAAGAATGCTGAACATCCAGTAGTAGTATCACAAGTTAATTTTGAAACTCTGGATATTTCTGGTATGATTTCTGATGTTGGGGGGGAGACTTGTATTGCCTCCACGCTGTTAGTTCAGTGTGCATTAATTTCTGATAAGGATTGGCTTTTGAAGTTGTTCTTTAAAAAAACGTTTAGAAACTTTTTTGGGTTTAACTATTTCTATGTTCCCTGATTTAACTAAAGAAACTCAGAAGAGGAGAAAACAGTTTCTTTTGTATAAGGCAGGTGTGATCCAGATGGGGGGATCCTTTTTCCTCAGGTTTCCATGTCGATGTTTGGTAATACTCCAGAACGTCAAGTATGTCTTTACTGATCCAAATGATCTAAATACCTTTATTAATGCTAGACTTTCATTTAGTGTATCGCCTGAATAATGATGTCAGCTGAATGTTCCCTGTGAATTGTATTTCCTTGGGTCCTTCGCAGGTTCTGGATTTCTTAAGTTTATCGGTATCTTGTATTGGCTTCTAATGTGCCTCTGTTTGGAAGTCCTTTTTCCCCGTTCCTTTCCCCCCCGACATGTGGACTATTTGGGGTAATGTTGGGTTATTATCTTAGTGTTTTATGTTGTTTAGATTATGAAATTATTCTGACGTGTACTCTATTTTCTAGCAAGGAATTGTCTATTTCTTGTTGTTTTTGTCAAAATTCTATAAATAAATAAATAATAAAAAAAAAGCCATGGTACAGGCCAATCATAGCAAGCTCAAAGTCCCAAACTTCAAAAATACTGACTTCAATATAATGGCCGAGTACCTAAAGGAGGAGATGACGGGGTGGAAGGAGATTAGGGAAGTGGAATTGCAATGGGCTAAACTAAAGGTGGCAATAAAAGGGGCAACAGATAAATATGTAAGAAAAGTAAATAAAAACAAGAGGAGAAGGAAACCTATTTGGTTTTCCAAAGAAGTGGCTGCTCAAAGGCAAAAAACACAGCTTTCGCAAAATTCAAAAGCTTGCAAACACAAGAACACAGAAATGAATACAGGATCAAACTGAAAGAGTCAAAAAGAGAAATTAAGGAAAGCAAAATCAAAGGCAGAGGAAATGATGGCTAAAGATGTTAATGGCGGCGACAAAACTTTCTTCAGGTATATTCGGGAAAGGAAGAAGATCAGAGTTGTAATTTCAGGACTCGGAAGTGCTGGGAAAGGACTTGTGGAAAGTGACATTGAAAAAGCGAAATTGCTAAACAAAGTTTTGCAGGAAACAAAATCTGCTGTAGAATCTATATGGATTGAAATTCCATGTAAAAGGTGGAAGGCAATGGCAGGTGGGGTGTACTATCGAGCGCCTTGCCAGAATGACCAAATGGATGATGAAATGCTCAAAGAAATCAAGGAAGCTAACAAAAGTTACAGTGCAGTAATAATAATGGGTGATTCCAACTACCCCGGTATCGACTGGGTCAGTGTCACGTCAGGACATGCTAGGGAGATAAAGTTCCTAGATGAAATAAATGACTGCTTCTTGGAGCAGCTGGTTCATGAACCGACCAGAGGGGAAGCCATATTAGACCTAGTCCAATGTTCCCTCTAATTTTCTGTAGGCTGTGTGCGCATAAAATATCAGCTGTGTGCAGCTTTTGAAGGAAGGTTAAATTTTTGTGCGCCACATAATGACACTCGGAGTTATATACTTTAAAATTTGACTACACATCAGAATACAGTATGTACACCACATTGATTTTAATCAAATTAAATGAAAATAGACGATTACTAAATGAAGCGGGAAATTTCTAGTAATTACAATCATAACTTTTAAATTTTAAGACGTCTGTGTTGTTTTCTATCAGAATCAGAGCCGTAATTTTTGTGCGCTCTGTTGTAAAGTTATGTGCGCTCGCTCGGCGAGGTGTGTGCGCGCGCACACGCGCACAGCTTAGAGGGAACAGTGACCTAGTCCTTAGTGGAACACCAGATCTAGTGCAAGAGATAAGGTTGTTGGGGCCACTTGGCAATAGTGATCATAGCATGATCACCTTTGATTTAATTAGTGGAGGAGGGATAGTAAGGAAATCCACAGTACTACCTTTTAACTTTCGAAAGGGAAACTATGATAAAATGAGGAAAACAGTTAAGAAAAAACTAAAAGGAGCAGTTGCAAAGGTTAAAGACGTACATCAGGCTTCGCTGTTGTTGAAAAATACTATCTTGGAAGCCCAGACCAGCTGTATTCCACGCTTTAAGAAAAGTGGAAGGCAGTCCAAAAAACTGTCAGCATGGTTTAAAGGTGAGGTCAGAGAGGCTGTTGTTGCCAAAAAAGCATCTTTCAGGAAATGGAAAAAAGAGCCAAACGACGAAACCTGGAAACAACACAAGCACTGGCAAGTCAAATGCAAGGCATTGATAAGGCAGGCAAAGGGAGAATTTGAGAAGAAGCTTGCTGCGGAAGCAAAAATGCGAAGTAAAGACCTTTTCAAGTACATTCGTAACAAAAAACCTGTGAGAGAGTCAGTTGGTCCATTAGTTGATAAAGGGGTTAAAGGAGCACTAAGAGGTGACAAGGCGATAGCGGAGAGATTGAATGAATTCTTTGCTTCAGTCCTTACTGAGGAAGATGTAGGGATGTTACCCATGACTTAAGTGGTATTTAAAGGTGTGGAAGAATTGAAGGAAATATCAATACATCGGGAAGATGTATTACAACTATTAGATAAACTGAAGAGTAGCAAATCACCTGGGCCGGTTTGTAAGGTTTTTGTGCTATTCTTTTTCTTTCTTTCCTATTATTTTTGGCGTTCCTTTTTCCGTGGTTTGCAGTGCTGCCTTTTTATTTTATTTGTACACCGCTTTAATGTTTCTGACGTAAGCGGTCTATCAAGTGTAAAATAAAGATAAAGATAAATATACATCCAAGGGTGTTGAAAGAACTGAAATACGAGATTGCAGACCTGCTATTAGTAATCTGTGAACTATCATTAAAATCATCTCTAATACCTGAAGATTGGAGGATCGCCAATGTAACTCCAATTTTTAAAAAGGGTTCCAGGGGTGATCCGGGAAACTACAGACCGGTGAGCCTGACATCAGTACCGGGAAAAATGGTAGAAACCATCATAAAGAATAAAATTACTCAGCATGTAGATAGTCATGACCTAATGGGAGACAGCCAACATGGCTTTAGACAAGGAAGATCTTGTCTTACTAATCTGTTATGTTTTTTTTGAAGGAGTGAATAATCAGGTGGACAAAGGTGAGTCGGTTGATATTGTGTATCTGGACTTTCAGAAAGCCTTTGACAAGGTCCCTCATCAGAGACTTTTGGCAAAACTAGAGAGTCATGGGATAGGAGGCAGTGTACTATTGTGGATCAGGAACTGGTTAAAAGATAAAAAGCAGAGGGTAGGGCTAAATGGCCAATTTTCCCAATGGAGAAAGGTGAATAGTGGTGTACCCCAGGGATCTGTGCTTGGTCCGCTGCTTTTTGACATATTCATAAATGACCTGGAAAGTGGAATAACGAGTGAGGCTATCAAATTTGCAGATGACACAAAACTATTTAAAGTTGTTAAAACCCAAGAGGATTGTGGAAAATTGCAAGAGGATCTTGATAAATTGGAAGACTGGGCATCAAAATGGCAGATGAAATTTAATGTGGACAAGTGCAAGATTATGCACCTAGGGAAGAACAACCCAAACTATGGTTACACGATGCAAGGTTCCACATTAGGAACCACCACCCAGGAAAAGATTTAGGCGTCATTGTGGATACCATGTTAAAACCCTCGGCCCAGTGTGCAGCAGCGGCCAAGAGAGCAAATAGAATGCTAGGTATGATAAGGAAAGGAATGGAAAATAAAACAAAAGATATTATAATGCCTCTATATCGTTCCATGGTGAGACCGCACCTTGAATATTGTGTGCAATTCTGGTCGCCGTATCTTGAAAAGGATATAGCGATTTTAGAAAAGGTTCAGAGAAGAGCCACCAAAATGGTAAAGGGGATGGAAGGATACTCCTATGAAGAAAGGCTAAAAAGGTTAGGGCTCTTTAACCTGGAAAAGAGACGGCTGAGGGGAGATATGATAGAAGTCTATAAATTAATGAACGGAGTGGAACGGGTAAACATAGATCGATTGTTTACCTTATCAGAATATAGAAAGACTAGGGGGCATGCAATGAAGCTACAGGGTAAACTATTTAAGACTAATAAAAGAAAATATTTTTCACTCAACGTGTAATCAAACTCTGGAATTTGTTACCGGAGGATGTAGTAAAGGCTGTTAGTGTAGCTGGGTTTAAAAAAGGTTTGGACAAGTTCCTGGAGGAAAGGTCCATAAACCATTATTAAGAAGGGACCCAGGATAATCAATGCTTGAACCAATACAAGCATTGTGGAACCTGTGTCCCTTGGGGAAACTGCTAGGTACGTATGACCTAGATTGGCCACTGTTGGAAACAGAATACTGGGCTTGATGGACCTTGGTCTGACCCAGTATGGCATATCTTATGTTCTTATGTTCTAAATACTTCTGCTCAGGATTTTCTTTAGTAAAAACAGGAGATGGACCAGCTGTGACTCCCAAATATAAAAATGGGAATGAAGTAGATACCACACCATTCACAGAAGATGAGTTGTTAGAAAACTTGCTAACCTGAAAGTGGACAAAGCCATGGGACCGGATGGGATACATCCCAGGATACTGAAAGAGCTCAGAGAGGTTCTTGCAGGACCGTTAAAGGATGTCTTCAACAGATCCTTTGAAACAGGAGAGGTTCCTCAGGACTGGAGAATGGCTGATGTCGTACCTCTACACAAAAGTGGTGACAGGGAAGAAGTGTCAAACTACAGGCCCGTGAGCCTTACCTTGGTGGCAGGAAAAGTAATGGAGGTGCTCCTGAAAAAACAAATAGTGAACTTTCTCAAAACCAACAGGTTGCAAAATCTGAGGCAACATGGTTTTACCGAAGGACGGTCTTGCCAAACAAATCTGATTGAGTTCTTTGACTGGGTGACCAAGGAACTAGTTCAGGGGCATGCAATGGATGTCATCTACCTGGATTTCAGCAAAGCCTTTGATACTGTTCCTCATAGGAGGCTTTCAATAAACTCAATAGTTTGGGGTTGGGTCCCAAGATGGTAAACTGGATTAGAAATTGGTTGACTGACAGACAACAGAAGGTGATGGTACATGGAGCTCACTCGGATGAAAGGAAGGTGATTAGCGGGGTGCCCCAGCGTTCGGTCCTGGGCCCGGCACTGTTCAATGTATTTGTGAGTGATATTGCTGAAGGACTGAATGGAAGGGTCTGTCTTTTTGCAGATGATACAAAAATTTGCAACAGAGAGGACTCCCCCGAGGCAGTGGTTAACATGAGGAAAGATCTACAAAAGCTGGAAGAATGGTCTAATGTTTGGCAACTACGATTTAATGCAGAAAAGTGCAGTGTCATGCACTTGAGTAGCAGAAATCCAAGGGAAATGTACGCGATAAGGGGCAAGAGGTTGGTATGCACAGTTCAGGAGAAAGACCTTGGTGTGATTATCTCTGATGATCTCAAGGTGGCAAAACAGTGCGACAAGGCGGTGGTAAAAGCCAGGAGGATGTTGGGCTGCATACAGAGAGGGATTGCCAGCAGAAAGGAAGAGGTACTTATGCCACTGTACAAGTCACTCGTGAGGCCTCACTTGGAATACTGTGTTCAGTTTTGGAGACCATATCTTGCAAAAGATGTAAAAAAACTGGAAACTGTTCAGAGGAAGGCCATCAAAATGATTTGGAGCCTACGTCAGAAGCCTTATGAGAAGAGACTTGAAGACCTAAATATGTACACTTTGGAGGAGAGGAAGGACAGGGGAGATATGATTCAGACCTTTAAATACCTAAAGAGAAATGATGAACAAACAAACCTCTTCCCAAGACGGGGAAGCTGTAAAACTAGAGGGCATAACAGGAAGCTGCAAGGTGGTAAATTGAAAGGCAATGTCAGGAAATATTTTTTCACTGAAAGGGTGGTAGATGCTTGGAGTGGTGGGGGCAAACACTGTGACAGAATTCAAAACAGCATGGGACACACACAATGGATCCCTTTACAGCAACAGGATAAAAACAAAATAAACTGAAAATATAACTTCTAAACCATCTAATGTCAACAAATAGGGGTGTCCTACATGGAGTGGTGGGTTCACCCCTAAACAAAGACATGGGGAGGGGTGGCCTGCACCTACTCTTGCCATCTTGCTGGACAGACTAGATGGACCATGCTGGTCTTTATCTGCCGTCATCTACTATGTTACTATTTAAATGAGAAGTTAGTTATGATTGGTATCTCAGAAGGAGATTGGAAGGAGTACAACCAGTGGGACACTGTGATACCTTGGTGCAAATTGTATCACAAGGATAGAGTAGATCAAATTAGTGGAGGGGTTGCGCTCAATATTAGAGAAGGCATTGACTCACAAAGGATTAATGCTTTGCAGCAAACAAAATATACTGTAGAATCTCTATAGATTGATATTCCATGTAAAAAGGGGAAGGCGATGGCAGTGGGGATATACCATCAACCGCCTGGCCAGAATGAACAAATGAATGATGAAATGTTCAAAGAAATCAGGGAAGCTAACAATATTTATAGCACAGTAATAATAATGGGTGATTTCAATTACCCCAGTATCCACTGAGTCAGTGTCATGGCAGGACATGCTAGGGAGATAAAGGGGCATGTTTACTAAACACCGTTGCTGTGCGGGTTCCCGTTAGTGTGCGGGTGCCATATAAGGAGTGGGCGGGCCAGCCAGAAAAAAGGAAAAACGGACCGTACCTGTGCGCATCGCGCTAATGTGCGGGTCCCACATTAGCGCGTGGGAAGGCTAAGCGGGGCGCTGCCAGGCACATAGAAGAATACAGCCGTAGCACAATGTTGAAGACAAAAATCAATGGTGCAGGGGCCATGGGTTCAATCCCCCAGTGTGCGCAACCAAAGAAGGCAGGGTGAGGCATGAATATTAATGGTAAAATATCATTTTAGGAGGCATACCACATTAGGGCGGCTGTCGGTGTTGCGCTGTTACGTTTTTGCGGCAGTAATTAATATGTTGCGTTATGAATTTCGCTGTAAAATCTGTGGTGCATTAGGCGGCGCGCTGTACGTCGCTTGCGTTACGTGCGTCGTTAGGCTGTGCGCGGGACATCTTTTGCGTATTGTGAGGCAGTAGGTGGTGCTGTGTGAGTTGTTGATGGCATGAAGCGGTGGGAAAATATCCAAACACAGGACCCGAGACGTAGCACAATGGGGAAGACACCAACCAATGGTGCAGGGCCCACAGGTTCAATACCCCATTGTGTGCAATACAGAAAGGCTGGCCGAGGCATAACTAGTACTGCTGGACAAGAAAGTTGATGGAGGCACACTAATTTTGGCCGTCACCAGGCGTCGCGCGGGTAAGTTTTTGCGGCAGTAACTAATATTGATCCACATTATGCGTCTCGCTGGCAGATGTGGGGGTCGTGAGTTGATGCGCTGGAAATGTGGGCGGCATCGGGCGTCGCGCCGTTACGCTTGTGCGGGTCTGGCAGCAGTAGGCGTCGCGCTGTTAGTTGTGAACGGCATAAGGCTGTGCGCAAATGTCCATACACAGGAACTGAGCCGTAGCACAATGGCGAAGACATTAACCAATGGTGCAGGGGCTATGGGTGCAATCACCCAGTGTGTGCAAGCCAACAATTCTGGCTGAACCATGCCTAGTAATGTTTTAAAAAATATATTTAGGAGGCATACCACATTAGGGCGGCTGTCGGTGTTATGTTGTTGCGCCAGTAATTAATATGTTGCGTTATGAATTTCGCTGTAAAATCTGTGGTGCATTAGGCGGCGCGCTGTACGTCGCTTGCGTTTCGTGCGTCGTTAGGCTGTGCGCGGGACATCTTTTGCGTATTGTGAGGCAGTAGGTGGTGCTGTGTGAGTTGTTGACGGCATGAAGCGTTGGGAAAATATCTAAACACAGGACTCGAGACGTAGCACAATGGGGAAGACACCAACCAATGGTGCAGGGCCCACGGGTTCAATACCCCATTTTGTGCAATACAGAAAGGCTGGCCGAGGCATAACTAGTACTGCTGGACAAGAAAGTTGATGGAGGCACACTAATTTTGGGCGTCGCGCGGGTAAGTTTTTGCGGCAGTAACTAATATTGATCCGCATTATGCGTCTCGCTGGCAGATGTGGGGGTCGTGAGTTGATGCGGTGGAAATGTGGGCGGCATCAGGCGTCGCGCTGTTACTCTTGTGCGGGTCTGGCAGCAGTAGGCGTCGCGCTGTTAATTGTGAACGGCATAAGGCTGTGCGCACATGTCCATACACAGGAACTGAGCCATAGCACAATGGCGAAGACATTAACCAATAGTGTAGGGAGCATGTCCCCAATCACCCACAGTGTTAGTCCACAACGAGGCATATGTTTAGGGGTGAGAGAATCAATGTTTAGCATAAGGCGTTGCGTTGATGGGCATGAGGCGGTGAAAAATATCCTTTTGGAGGCACTGTAATAGTAGCCTGCAGAAGTGGCGCATTGATGGGTATGCACAGGAACAGACCCACAGCACAATGATGATGACACTGACCAATGGTGCATTGATCAGGGGTTGTATACACGGCTGTGCAGAAATAGAAAAAGGCTGGGTGATGCATCACCTGTCCTAGGTAATATTGCCAGATGAGGGGCATGAAGTTATTGCCCACATAATGTGTAAGAGGCAAAAGGCGCTGTGCTTATATCAGAGCCAAATGAACAGAGCCACAGCAGAAGGGTTAGCACACTGCCCAATGGTGCTGGCATCATGGGTCCAATCCCCTGCTGTGTTCAATGAATAAGGCTGGTGGAGCCATCACCTGTCATGAACTAGGAGCCATGTAACCCTCAATTGTATGTACTACTGATAGCAAATGAACTATGGAAGTACTGTAATAGCAGGTAATGCATAAGGTGCCCATCAAGGTACCTCAGAGGTCAAATTGTAGCGTACACTCTCCACAAACGAAACACACAATGATGTGTATAGGGTGCGTTTTGTGTGCCGTAGGAGGCAGGGCATTGACCAAACACAGTCAGTGCTAGTACCATTGTGTATTGTAATGTATGGAAATCCAAAGTAGGTGAGCAGACATGCAAGATGGAACAGCAGTGTAGCAGAATGGTCATGGCACTGACTGAACGTGAAGGGGTCATGTGTCAAATTGAGCAGTGACTAAGCCTGGGTTACCTACATCTGCGTACAGCATGCAATTGGACAGCGATCTGTGTTGCCAGCTAAACACAAGCCCACCCCAGTGCACAGGAGTATGTCACCCTTTAGGGTGTCACTGAATGCACATCATAAACCACCATTTCAGTGATGGCGAGTTCACATATAACCCAAACACTGCACAGAGCTGAAAGGAAACGTCAAGCAGAACGACAAGAACCACAGACATCACATGTGCTGCAGTACAATAATGACATCCAGGACATGTGGCATCTACATAAATACACACACAAATTGGGTCTAGCTGGAGCTATGTACAGAGTGATGCAAATGTAACATCCAATCATGATCGTGTGCGACAGACAACGTGAAGATGTGTCCAGCAGATGCGCCTGAAATAGCACAACAGGTGAAATCTCATGATGATAGTGGACCAGCGGTTATAGGCAGAGCACACACACACGAGCCAACCATGGAGAGATGAAATGCAGGAAGGTGTAGGAGTGCAGGATGGCTTGTAGCAGCATGCACATCAGGGCAGGATGACACAAGAGCTGGGAGTCAGAAGATGGACAGAACCATGGGTCAAAACTCAGATGAGGGTACAATGTGCTTACATCACAAACCTGCCAACATCTGGCCGCCAAAGAAATGGAAACGACATCTGCACGACAAGCAGACACAGCCAACAGAACAGAGATTAATCACACCGAGGACCACTCCCAAAAAACAAAAAGTAACCAAAGGTAGCACAGAACAACAACTTCCACGTCATAGCAAAGGCTGCATTCACAAGCAGTCAAGCCACCCACACAGCACGCGTGCTGGTTGTAAGGACAGGCAAACCCACAGGAGAAAGCCTGAATAAATGCACCTGGTGATCTGCTGTGTTCAGATCACATCACATTTTGTATATGGTACCAGGGACACATGCACACACACACAAGGATATGTTATGCAGTGGATACAGCATGCAAAAGGAACAGAACACATCACCCCAATCGTAAAGGACCCACACATACCCCTACTTGAAACACTGACTAAATGCAAAGCCAACCCACCCACCCACCAATCAAACACAGAAACACCAAATCACAACCCAACAGTAATGAAACGCACATGGAAGAACTACCAGACCAGACGCTTCCAAAGGCTTCAATGTACCTCTGAGATTTAACTAATGCCTGTAATGGACGTGACATCTAGCGTCCTAACTGTATGCCTCCTCTTTACGCAAAACCCTACCAAGCAGCCCCGGAAATAAGACAGGCCAAATATCTTCTAGAATATAGCTTGAAAAAAAGCATTACCAGGAATCCCCCAAACCCCTACACATAATCAACCCTAGACGAATCAGACACTGTTCACAATCTGTCAATGTCCATAGCATGTCCTATGTGCCCTGTGGTCACCCTTAATGTAGCCTCCCTGGGGATGGCCCTGCCCTACCTGTAAACCCCACCCCTTGTAATGTAATGCAGATATGACCCACAGAAATGTTGCATCAACATACACCTACATAAATGAATAAAAACAAAAAAACAACCAGAGGAAAGTAAATAACCAACAAGGGCAGTGCTTGCTGTGTGCTTGAGCTGCCCAGCAATTGCGGACAGGATAGGAGCCAATTCAACATGAGAAAAGGTGCAGCACACACCTGCTCAACCTCAATATTACCACACCCCCAGGTGTAGTGCTGTGCAAACAACATTAAGAAAGAGACCCATGCAACAGCTAATATGTGCTGCCTTGTCAACACAGAGTGAACACCTTGCTGTACACTGATGACAGACAAGGGTGTGTGTAGAGGTGATGAAGCAGCTGTAAAATAATGTTTCCGTTTCCAGATATTCCATAAAAAAATACGATGTTGTGAGGCAAACTGCTAAGCACTGTGTGAACAAACATGCCCCCAACCATACACACAAACAACACACTGAGGGCAAGCCAAACATTACATTCCAAAGGGAGGGCCTGTATGGGGATGTGCCGCACTCAGTGATGTGCCAAATTGCAGACACATACACAGCTGTCATCAAACACCAATGTGAGCACAGGGGTCCATGGAAATTACCATCAAATCCGTAGACAAACGTGTAAATGTGGTCCATGAGTGGAGGAGCAGTCTAGTGTTCACATAAATGTCTTGCACACAAGGCAAACACGCACCATATCACAACAGCACACCATGCGCCCTGGGGCAAATCAGTGGAGGTACATGTGCAAGAAAAGCCAGGATTCCCATGGTCCCAAGGAGTCATGTGTGATGGAATGTTAAACATTGTAATGCATGTATGTCACAGAGATAAAGTACAGAAAGAGACACATGTCTGAACAATAAACATATTTATTTTTTCTAACACGTCTCATACATACCATACACAGTGTAAACAGAATTGCAAGGTGTGTCCCACCCTGGCAAATGATGGGAACACAGTCAGCAATGTCAAAATGCACATGCCATGCAAAGGTCAACTCAAGAGCAAAACATAATGGCACGAGAATAAATGTTCATCAGGTGCATGATATGCACTGTGTAGCAGGGCCACACAACACAGCAGATGCTGCATGCCCACAATGTGTCACACACATATGCGTGCATGTAGACAACAGGTGTGGCAGAATGAGAAACCAAAACACATAACATGTCCCCCCAAACATAGCCCTCATGCAACAGAGGAGGTCACCAAATTAAAAATACATATGCTGCCAATATGTTGTAATGTGACAAACACATCTGCAAGCGAATGTCATAACTCCCACATAATGGCAGATCACCACATCAGCAATGTGTCAATGTACACCCCAAATATTATCTCAAACTGACTGACTATATGCTAACAGGTAGCAGGGACACATGAACACAGAGTGAATACAAACCACAAAACAGGCAGAAATGGTACACATAACACCATACAGGAGGCCCCCTTGCATTGTCTGTTGGTTACACAGTCGCTGGCCACATATAGCAGGTTACATGGAATGCAGATGTGTAGCACGAAAATGGTCACCCACAATAACACACCCCAAATACAATGTCCCAATGAGAGTGTGGTAAATGCAGGGGGTAACACAGGACTGTGCAGACGTGCAATGCAAGGCGTGGCCATACATGCAGAGTGTCATGTCTGAACATCAAACAAACACAATAATTAGCATGTGAATATGCAAAGAATGGCACATAATCTCACACTGCAACACACCGAGGTCATAGCTCCACATGTTGTGGCTCACAAACAGAGTCACTCTGATGCACAGCCACCAGCCGGACACTAACATGGTACTGTGATGCCACACATGAATGTAAACCACATTGCCGCCTACACACATCAATCAAGGATGTTGGTGGGCATGACCGTGTGTTATTGGAAAACATGTAGCATGTCCAGGTGTGTGGCAGGTGGACATAGACAATTGTAATGCTGAAACTGTTCCCCCCTGCAACAATCACGGCTGTATGCTACAGTTGAAATAAACAGATCAGGGTATCCTGAGTGCCATGTCACACACATGGGCCAAAGCTCTGCAGTAAACAACTTGTGAGGAATGTCCAAACGACACAGATGATGTCAGTCCCTGATGCGCAAACTGTACCAAAAGCAAAGGCTTCCTGACATCCAAAATATCACTTACAAAATTCCCAGGCAAACATGGGCGTGCATAGTAAAGTGTCACATGCCAATATGGCACAGTCCGAGGAGGTTCATCTGTGTCCCTGCAATCAGCAGGACTGTCAGCTACAGCATGGCACAAACTGTGTGCTGTACATGTCTGTCATGGTCAAACAAGCAGTCCAAGAGCAATAACGTCCAGCACAGGCCTGTGTTCCACTCACAGAAGTCAAACATCAAATAGGATATTTCCCATTAAACAATAACATGGTGCACTGTCCCACAACAGCTGTTGGATGAGGAGACGAGATGCACTGGAGGAAATGTGTCCATAATGTCCACTGCCCTGTGCAAAGAAAGGATAGGTGTGGCCGATGTTAGTAACCCTGCAACAACACCACAAATTGCCACAATGCACACTGCACTAATGAAAGATTGAAGTGATGGAAATGCAAACATGACAGGATATGCACATCAAATAAAACACAGATGTGAAAGGAACAGTACATGTTGCTGCAGACACGGGTGTCACATGGAGATGGGTATGTTAAATACCATGTCACACAGGCATCTCACAGCTACACACTATATGCATCCCTTTTTGTGTACAGAGATGCAACATTACATGTCCATGAGATCAAATGATACCCCACAAAAGGTACAGCCAGATGTAATAACAATTAAACAAAGGTGGAATCTAACCTATGTGTCCATGATGTGTCCCTCATCAATCCCATCAACTGCTGCATATGTACACCAGGTCACAGCGAACGGAGACGATATCAGGTCAACCAGTAGAACCAACATGTAAAGTCACACATCAGGGATCTTCACATCATGCCTATGTCAGACAGAAAACAAATGTTGCTCAACACCAGTCCCACATAACACAGGACACAACTCTGCTCACCAGAAATGTGGGTGATGATGAATAGGTGAACAGCACTACTGTAGAGGTAACAAACCCCACAATGCCCCCCAGGTGCCCGCACCCATCAAAGCATATGACAATGTATCATGCATGTACAATGCAGCACCACATAAGCAAACCAATAAACAGCCACCAGCACAATATGCGTAGTACAATGTGACAGCTGACATACGTGGCCTGTCAGTGCCCAAGTGCTAATTTGTGCACATAACGGTCGAGTGACATGCAAGGACACCCTGATGATGGCCTATGTAACTAAAATGGTGGAGGCAGCAGGTGTTGCTTCCGCAAAGCTAGCCCATCAAGGCCCACATGTGGATCTGTGGAAAATCTACCAGAAAACCCATCACAGGAAAAATACTGGTCACAACCGCACGTGGAGATGTGTGACAACAGGCAAATATGGGTAAGACCAGCACACAGAATATACGTGAACAACACCAGCTGCCAAATATGATACATAACAGGCTAGATGTTGTGCACCTGACATCACACACATACAATGTATCGGTAGTTCTACATACCCTGGACCCCAGCATTTCTGCTGATGTTCTGCCATGTGCTAATGACACACACCGACAGCACTGTCATCACGTATGTCCTGTGTAGTGGAAAGAAGAAACAACCTTGTCAGGTTCCAGCGCTGAAACCCACACTGCAACGTACTGTCCCCAGCTGTAATACACCAAAACATGAACCAACAACGGACTGTGCACCCTCACACTGCACAGATCTTGTACATGGGAGAGGCATCATGTACATGTGTGATGCAAATACCAAGGCCCCCCACATCCATCATATGCCTCCCCACCCTCCTGCTGTGCCACACACGTGCCAAAACAGCTGGATGGACACACCATGTTGGTGACGCATCCCAAGGTTCACACTATATGTCTGTGCCTCCCTTGTTCAGACAAACACCCCCTCTCTGTGTGCAGTACCCTCCAATTTTGTTTTGAAGCACAGTGTAAGTACCTGTGTCACCTGGAAATATGCCTCAATACCACCTGTATACACTGTGTAGATGCATATTATGTATTGTACATCTCCCCCAGCAAAGAATAATGACAGTTGTGTGTTTATCATGTGATGAAATACATGGCAAGGGCAGCACCATGGCTCTCCACAATAACCACCATGTCTGCATGTCACCTTACCGTGATTGTTGCATGTTAACCCATTGTGTAACTGTGAGAAAGTTCAACCAAGGATAGGTTTGATGTCTCAATGCCCCAAATAACCCCCACATAGGTCTGTGTGTGTATGTGCATATAACATCCCTTGATAGTGTCCTCAAGGTATCTGTGTGTCTGTACCGTGCTATCCTGCCATACACACAGCACGTCCCACACGCATGAGGCAGATGTAGAGATACTATCAAATACATATGCCACCACTAAAATGGAAGACCCCATAAAATCGGAAGGGCAAACACATCTAGCGTCACATTTGCCTAACGAAATACACCCATTCAGCATCTAACCCACTGCACATCTGTATGTGTGTACATGTAATATACTGCTATGCATTACTCCACCACAAATGGACTGTAGCAATCATATGGCCCCCTGGCTGCCCACTGCACATGTCCACATAATTCACCATATCCATGCCTGTGACACCTGATGAGGCATACCTTACCACACACTGCGCTGCTGCTGCAGCAATACACGTGACACCTTGTCAGAAACACCATAGGAACGTTATCAGGTGCATGTGTACTGTGATATGTCTGACATATTGCATTGAAAATATCCAACATACAAACATAGCAAGCTGACAGGAGCAGAACACACAACACACAAAACACCCACAGATTGCAGTACACAAACAAAGGTCCCGCATGAAAGCTCACCACAAACATGGACACCTCTATCACACCAAACCCCTAACCATCTGCCTGACCCAGGGCTCCTCACACACAATAACACCAAATAACTGTGTCTGGCCAGCAGTTGCTAGCACAAAAAACCACTAAATGGTACTGTGACCCCCAAAAGCTCTGAAAGGTGTAGCAACACCCTCTGACCCACAACACCAACAGCTGCTACTGTGCTCTGTCCACATTGTCCATCACACACCTCTGACGACATGTTATGATGGATGTTTAAGAAAAGGACAATGCAGTGTTGCAATCTGAATGGTAAATGGTCCAAACATCACCCTTTGTAAACCTCACACGCATACAACAGCACATATATGTGGGTAGATGTGCAATACATACCAGTGAATCTGTCTGCAATCAATCGACGCCTGACCGATGTGCCTGCCTGTGTGTCACCACAGGCACGTACAGGGGGGCACGGTGGATCCTCCTCCACATCCTCATTAATCTCTGCAGGGATACCATGCCTGAGAGCAATGTTGTGCAGTATGCAACAAGCTACGATAATCTCTGCAACAGTCATTGGCGAATATTGTAAGGCCCCACCTGATCTATCCAGACACCTGAAGCGACTTTTCAAAACGCCAAAGGTGCGTTCTATGACTGAGCGGCTGATGCGTGGGCCGCATTGTACCTCCGCTCTGCACGTGTCCCGGTGTTGACGCACAGGTGTCAGGAGCCAGGGCCGACACCAACCATACCCTGCATCACCTGCAGAGAAGAATGTTGCATGTGAATGACTGAGCGCATGACACCATAAATTCACAGATGTATAGACGAGAGACATAACCCACAACACATCAGGACAGGACATATTTTACATCACAATTATCCATCAGACCTAACAACTATTCTGATAGAAACACAACAAATGCCCTGTCAGGTCTGTAGGAGACAGTCCGAGAACACAACACAATCCCACCTTGTCCCCCCAAAAGAGTCCTATGTTGAGTACACGTCCCATGTTATGTGGCTCATGTTCTCATCACCGACACCATCACCACCAATGGTAGAGTACGCAATAAAAACACACATGACACATACAAACAATATATGTTTGCAAAGTAAAGAACACAATAATGTTTGCTGGGCCAATGTAGGCGCACAACACACAACATGTGTTGACTGTGATGTCAGCCAGGATGAACACAAAATATCCACCATGACACCGCCCATGTCGTCAAAGGTCTCCATATCTACATATAGCAGTATAACTTAAAATGCTGTTGACCGCTGTCAACAAACCATCTCAGTAGACACCATGTTCTACTGTACCCTCACCGTTCCATCCTTGTTAAGTTGTGCTCCACAGAATATGACATTGTAGGCCACACTGATTTGTAAAACATCACAGCTACTGAGTATGACAACGTTCCTGTGTATGTCCCACCAATACCCCTACGTCTGGCCAAAAACATAGGCCCACGTCTTTGCAGTCAAATCTCTTCCCAAATGATGAGTCACATCAGGAGAATCACGGACAATGACGCCTCAGCACTGCACATGTGCAGTGCGCAAAGGTAATGCTAACAAACCCCAGTCCGGCCACCACCCCTGTAATGGCAAGAGGACAAAAGCAATTTCACAGCTATGCAAAAATGTAAACCCAATATCAAATGCAAGCAACATGCATCATATGTTGGCAACCCCCCCCCTGTCCAGCTAACAACAGCTGACAGACCCATTAATGATTGAGTGTGTGGCCCTCACACGCACAGGACATGCATTAGGAGCATGGATTGTATTTAACACACGTCTGACATGACCTAACACAGATACAATCTAAAACCCATGCATACCCAGGTGGGTGGAAATGACCCCCCCCCTCCCTGTGTGCAGAAGGTATACATACACAACTGCCAATAAACACCAGACACACACATAGTAACAGTTGCATATGTTCAGTAAAAAATCCAGCATCTCCTCATCCCATATGGATGTGAAACTGATGTGACATGGATAATCATGTCCCCTGTTTAAACAACGTCTACAGTCCGGTAATTATGTAAAGTCACAACAGTTGTCGGTTTGCTGAATGGGAGTTCATGTAGCTATAGCACAGTGGCCAATATCTGCAAACACATGGGTAATGTTACGTAAACACATACATATATGACTAATCATCGAAGATATATATATGGAGATACTCACCCAGCAATATATAGTCACCGTAATGTCCATCCTCAAATTCCCTAAATAGTGCTGAGCGATGCAGGATATAGGAGTCATGGGTGGACCCTGGAAACCTTGGGACCACATTCAGAATATGCAGATTAGCATCACATACACCCTGAACATTCAGGGAATGGTAGTGTTTGCGGTTGCGGAACACCACCTCCCTGTCTCTGGGCGGGACCAGGGCAACATGTGTGCAATCAATAGCTCCCATCACGTGTGGTATCCCGGCTAACGCCTCAAAGGCCTGGTCCAGGGTCTCCCAATGTTGCCTACTGTGGGGAAGGGCTATGTACGTCCCCACCCGGCTGACCATAGCACGCAGTACCTGGTGGAGACAGCGTGAGAAGGTGGGGCGGCTCATGCCACCCACTGCGGGCACTGATGACTGGAAACAGCCAGAGTCTAAGAAATGTAAGGAAGCAAGGTGCTTGACTAAACCTGGTATGGGCATGGGACCGGCTAGTCAGGGGCTCAAGGTCAGGTCGCAGATCCTCATACAGCCCCATAATAGCCCTTGTGCTCAGTCGGTACAGGGAGATGACCTGGTCCTCACGCATGCCCTGGAGCTGGGCCCTGGGCCTATAGAGCCGCAGCTGCCGAGCCTGCACCTCAGTACGCCGTCTGTGCCGTCGCCGCACAGCACCTCTCTGGCCAGCCGCCGCAGCAGCAGGTCTGAGTGCTGCGGGTCTACACCCATGCCCTGTGCCACAGCCCCATGGACATCATCTCCCCTGTCCAGCAAACCGTAGCATCTGCCCACGTCTTTGGGCACATGCAACAACTATTATGGCCTCCATGTAAAGCCCTCTGTGACTACACAAGCACAAACACACAGACAACCACAGACACACAGACACACAGACACACACACTTGCCCAAAAACACTGCACAAATGGCAAACCACCACAAACATCAAAGACAACAGACAACTCCCACAATTATGGCTCACTACAGTTGCTCCCAGATTCTCCAAACAAACACACGCCGCGCCTACCAAAACACACCTCAATGTTGCTGACTGAGCACCCTCTTTTTATACAGTGTACAGTTATTTTCCGTTTTGTCGGTAACCGCGCCCCGTGTGCGCAGTGCGCATGCGCAGGAGGTCCACGCATCGCCGCCTGTCTGTGCGTGCCGCGCACCATGTGCAAGCGTTGTTCACGTGTGCGTGTGTATGACTGCGACGCGCATGTGCCAATTTGGGGCGCATGTGCGTTTGGGTGTGCGCGGAGCCCATGTGAACCCCGTTACGCATGGGCGTATGCGTTTCACCAACGTCATGATGCAAACACAAACGGTCATGCGCTTAAGAGTGGCGTTGCGTGTCGCGCAAGCACCTTAAAAGGCCAGCGCATGAGCATGCGCAATTCAACACAGGCGCGTCGCACAAGCAGCGCCGTCGCCGACGTCCCCTGCTGCAAACAAACGCCCCACGCGTTAAGAGTTGCGCCTGCGCATAACGCACACAATACCATAGAGCGAGACGCATGAGCATGCACAATGAAAACAGACGAGGCGCGTCGCACAAGCAGTGACGTTCACACAGTGGCGCATGCGCATGCGCAACGTATGCACCGTCCACAAAACTACAAATGCACCCAAACGGAAGCAAAATGTTGTGGGTTGGTTGATGAGTCAGAGCGAGTTTATACAGATTTGATGTAAGTGAGAGGTGTTTTAGTGAGAGGTGGGTCAGTTTCATTTGGGTAGCAACATTTTGCCGTGTTGTTTTATAATTACCCATATCTGTAGTCTGTCATTGTGTGTGTTACCTTGTCTGTGTATTGTGTTAGTGACTGTTCTGTTCCTGTGCTGCGTTGCCTTGTGTTGGGGTCGTGGTTGCGGTTGTCTGTCCCGTGCCTGTTGTGGGAGGGGGCGGAGGGGGTGAGGTGCAGTTGGGAGGCGCGAGTGGTGAGGGTGAGTGGGGAGCAGCAGAGGAGGGAGGAGGCCGATGGAGAGACAGACCCGAAGCCAGCGGGGGAGGGGGAGTGACAGGGAGACACACAGGGGTACAGAGAGAGATAGGGAGCCAGGGACAGAGACAGAGAGGGATAGAGAGAGGGATAGGGATAGGCAGGGAGGGACACAGACAGAGAGGGACAGAAGAGCAGGGGCAGAGGGAGGTGAGGGTGGGGGAGGCTGAGCCTGGTGTATTTGCGGGTGAGGTGTGCCGCCAAGTAACCACTTAGAGGCAGGGCCTGCGGGGACTGAGGGACCTGTGGAGGTGGGGGGCCAGTGCCAGGGCCATCAGTACATGCACAGCCTGCTCCCAGCAGGCACACAGGGAAGAGGAAGCGTGTCCCTGTGTCTGAGGCTCTCAGGAGGAGGGCATTAAAATTCACAGGACGCTGAGAACCACAACCTCCTCTCCATGGTCCTTGAAAATTACGAGGTTCTGTTTGGCCGACAGAGCACAAGGACAGGCACAGCAGGGCGTAACGTGGTGTGGGAAGGCGGTCCAGCGAGGGGTCGCAGAGGCAGGGGCCCCCCCACGGGACATAGATAGCCTGAAGAAAAGATATTCCGACATCAAAAGAGGTGTACGGCAGCACCTCTGTGCCGAAAAAAAACATGCTAGGGGTACAGGAGGATGGGGGCCCCCTGCCAGCCATGCTGACGCCCCTGGAGCAACAGCTGGCCGAACGCCTCGGTGCCGGTCTACACCTATGGTCTGCCTGCGCTGCTGGATACTGCAGATCCACATGCAGGTAAGTATGTCATGCATATCCATCACATCGCATAACCTCCCTGAGATGATCAATGTGTATACAGCTGACATTTGCAGATGCACACACATACCTATCTCCCCATTCCAAGGATGTCGTTAGCCTTGTGTCTGAGGCTGTGGTGCACACCCCATCATACCCTATGGTGGCCAACACATAGACACAGTGCGAACACTATGTCGGTAGACGTGAGGGTCAGAGATGTTTTGCGCAATGTGTATGGGGTTGTTTCCCTGAGGGTGGAATGATTAAAGCGGCCCAGTGTAAATCATATGTAGATGGTGATTACTGTCTGCCACCACATGGTGGCATGGAACAGTTGTAATGGAATGATATTTGCCAGGGTATGGGCGAAGGGGAATGGTCACCACAAATGCAGTATACAGAAATATACATCCACACTGTATTTAACAATCCGTCATGTGTTCATGTTTTACAGAGTATTGTAAACATGGGAAACACACTATAATGTACCTGTACTGTAACCCAGTTACCCAGCCGCGTCATGTGACCCTTGTCAGGATCACTGACGGCTGGTACACACACAGCAGATGTATGAGGATAGTGGAGGAACATCCAGGCCTTGCCGTAACAATCCCTGTCAGTCTGACAAGTTCTGCAAACCCTTTGTCAGCAACACAATCATTGACCATTGGGAAGCCAAGGGTATAGCAACCACGAGGGTTCCCCATGATTTCCCAAACCTCTGGCCAAGTCTGTCCTCCGCATCTATGGGATCTCAGAGCTCATTACAGGGTAACTATGGCGTCAGTACAGCTGGACTGATTGCAGGGCTCACCCCACTTTGACAAGGGTATTGCTGGCAGATGTCAGATGTGGATGACACATGATGTTATCTGTGTCTACACATCTCTGTCATGCAGTGTTGGTACCCCTCTCACACCTGTGTGTGTATGCAAGTAGTGGATGACACTAGTTACTATTATGTGGCGGGTCCGTGAACCGTGTCTCACACGTACGACACTCAGAGTCCCCCTGGATCATATCCCCTCCATATAGATATGTTGTTTAACGTACACAAGAGTACATGGTACATCTCACAGATGTGTGTGGATATTCTGGGTATGTCCCAACCAACGGTCAGCCTGCATGCACCCGCCCTCTCAATGTCTGCCTGTAATTAGGTTGAAAGACAGTGGTCCGCCAACCGTGCTGCTACTAGACACTGTCACTGGGAGGAGGGACACCATGTACCATGTCCTGGGGAGTCCACGCATATTTGTGCCCACTCTGTCCACCCCCCCATGGGTCAGCTGGTCCCCCCAGAGGGCCGGACACCATTCCTGTGTCTCTCACTGCACACACACCTCACGTTTTTCCGGAATGGTCTTGCCAGTCACAGGATCACCCTGCAAAACTGCTGGTGTGTTTGCAAAGACCGTGCCATATGACATCTGCTAGCCATTGCTTGCCCTAAACAGCCAAATGTTACCAGCGAAAATGTGCATGTCCCTGGCCTTCACATTGTTTTCACATCCCCATCTTCAGCTCCCCTGGCTCCCTGCCAACCACCCTCTGTCACTCGGTCTCTTTGTGTTTAGCAAGCTGCCCCTGAATCGGGCAGTCAGCCCCCTGATGTGCTGTGGTCCATCAGTGTCCCAGTCATCCCCTCTCACAAGGTGATGAGTGTTAGCTGATTGGACATGTGTTCCGTGTTGTAACTATATAAAAGGGTGCATGCACCTGCATGAACAGAAACCTTACACCTGGACGACATCTGTCCACATGGACGTGTGTGTGCAATCATGTCACAATTTCCCCCCCCCCCATGGCACACCACAAAAACACCACCAGATTCAATACACAGATCTACAAATATGTAGCTGTGTGATACACACCTCTCAACTACCCTACATAGGCGATGATTTGCTGCCAGCCCCATGGCCAAAGACTATCCTGACGGGGCCCCCCCCCCACCGTATCAGGGATAGTAAATCCTTAACACACATCCATACAACTTCTGAGCGGGTAGGTTTAACAGGACTAGGGATCGTGGGGGATCAATGTATCTGTGGCATGTGTAGAGGTTACATGGCACATTACCCATTCACTTGCAGTCTGGCTCAGTGCTATCACCCTCCCTACGTCACCTCACACATGTACATGGCCAGTCAAATGTGGTGACATGTGACTGTTGGGGGGGACGGGGACAGCACAGAGTATGGGTGGGGGTGCACCATGGGTAGCCTAGTATCCACACCTGCCAGTACAGCAGGCAGACAGTACAGCAGTGCGGGCATAGATTTCCCTGACACATGTTATGGGAAAGGTCCTGGCCAGGTGTGTCACTACACGTACTAACATGAGCCCGAAGGGCAGATGTGTCACCCTTCCCCTGACCCTGTGGCTGCAGTAAACACATGACCTGTGCTCTGATGAGGACATATGTCCACCATGAGACATGTTGTGTACACTCTCAGTTGCAGCTAGCCCTGTCTTGGCGTGTTATCCATGGCCCCCACCTAGGGTACAGGGAGACATCCAACATGTGGTACACATCCCAGCAGTGTGTGACACTGTTCCAGACATGTCATGGAGTAGAAGCCCCTAAACAACTGCCCCATCACTGCCCTATGTCATCTCATCTGTCACTGTGCATTTGTGTGTAGACTGTTTCCTGTTTATCTGACATACTCTCCGCACACTGCTAATGTGCCTGTCAATTGTCTCAGGATCCTCTGCAGGGGTATCGTCCTACATTGTAGGTTCGTGGAAGGTACATGTAGCACTGGGGAGACAGTATGTCCCATGTGAATATGCCGTGAGCAGATGGCATGCACACCCAAACCTAGACTGTCAAGGATGGAGTACCTGTTGGTGGCTGTGTAGCCCTGTCAGCACATACATTACACACATGGGGTGTGGGATCGACTGCTGAATAGATGGCCATATGAGGATATAGTCAAACCTGGAGGCCACACAGGGCATGCACGGCTGACTCCCAGACCAGTTTTAATGACACAGGTACATGGTTGTGGGCGATAGGTATGTGGGTATGTGGGGGCTCTGAATGTACCAAACATTCAGGGTACTCTGAATATCACATATGGGTGGTAGGATCACACACGTAGATGTTGCTGTACAGCTTACACATATGTATTTATCTGGGGGTGCACACAAGTCAGGTGACTATAGTACATTGCCGACACATGTGGAGCAGGAGGAGGAAGAGGAGGAGGAGGAGCTGGAGCAGGAGGAGGGGGAAGAGGAGCGGTGTGGCACGCACCCTGGAACAGAGAGCCCTGATTACGGTGGTTGATGTGGGGAGTAGTCGCCAGGGGGAGAGGCCTGGTCCCCGGGAGGGTCACATGGGACCTCCACGGAGACCCACACCACCAATGTTGTCTGCAGCAGGATATGCTGCCGCAGCACCAAGGCGCCACGAAACTGGCGAGGATGTGCTATCTACATGAGCCTGCGTGCCCGTGGTGCTGCATCGCAACGCGACAATGAAGGTGGGTAATTAACATTCCTTCCATTAACCATCACTATGCTGTATGTACATAGGTCACAGATGTTGCAACTGGGGCGGGCCCTGTCAAGGTTTAAGATGCCACACCAAAGACAACTTGTTGCTTACAGAAGCGATCTTTGTTGGACAGACTACTCAGCGTGCACCACTATGTGCAAACACACGGGCTGGCCAATGGGAATCAAATGGGTGAGCCACACATGCACAGAATCCTATACTATCATGACACACAATTGCTGTGCAGGACCAGAGTACCAGCAAGCAAGCACTGTTGCCCACAGGGTATTACATCCCCTATGTATACTGTGCAGTGGTTTGCCCAACACACCTGTGCACAAGCTAAGAGGGAGATGTGGAGGGCGACCGGCGTGGCCAACACACACAAAACACACACACCTCTCACCATCTCAGGGGGTGTTGTATGTGGTGTATGTGACAGCATACCCCATCTACAAGCTTTGTGTGTGTGTGATATATGCGTTTGTGGTCCACAATTACACACATTACACATTTGAGTTTGTGAAGTTACCTAATCTTTGTGCCTTTGTTGCACCAATGACACCTGGTACACACCAGCTTGACAGCCCCCCAAAGAGGATCGTGTGTGTACAGCTACAGAAGATGACAGAGATGTAAGGTATTTTGTACAGTACTGATGCGTCAGGTTGCCTCTGTTTGTGAGGGTGGGTGACACAACAATGGTGAACAATAGAAACCAGCGAAAGTCTAGGCCCCCCTCGACTTGTTGTAAGCACCCACCGATGGTGCCATTGCTACATGTGTGGGACTAACTCGGTACCCGTGTTGCAGCCAGCCGGGCAAATCACGGGGTTTCACCATTACACAGGCCGGCGGACATACACCCTGTGTTGATATGGCAACGTGATAATGGCCCATTCCCACATAGGACGTATCAACAGGTTTGTCCACACAGCAGCAGAGATACATTATCGTGGACACGTGCACTCATACCACAACAGAGAGCACTAACTGCACACTGGACAGGAAAATCAGCATGTTAATTTACCCCTTGTTTTTGTTTTTGGGGGGGCAACACGACCCTGCGCGTCACTCGGAATGCCCACAAACTAGGGTTTTTTTTTTGTTTTTTGGGGGGGGGGTTTTTTTTGTTTTTTTTTTTTTTTGGGGGGGGGGGGGGGGGGGGGGGGGGGGGCTTTGTGTGACATTACAGCCAGCCAGTGGCGACGCACTCGTACAGCCACATGTATATATCTAATGTATCAGTCGGTTCCTCGAGGCCGGGGCGACATGGCCATTAGGGGTCTATACGCCCACATTACGTTGTCGCTGCCATAAGCATTGTAGGATGAATGGGCCATCAGGTGATGTGGGTCCCTGGGGGGGAACATTAAAGTGGAGGTCAAAACTGCTTTTTTTTCCTTATGGCATCACACCAGGTAATACCTGTGATGAGGCCAAAGCTTCTGCCGGTTTTGGGGTCAAGCAAGCGTACACAGCGCAGACCCCCGGACTATAGGTTCCTCTGACCCCAAACAGGGCACACAACAGACACAAATATCCCACAATCCCAAAAAACCTACATCCCCAACAAAGACAACGTTAAGCTGCTGCGACAGCAACCACAGGGACCTACTATTCACAGCACCCTCTCTGACAGTCTGCAGTCTCAGACAGTTCACCTGGTGGAAAAAAAACCAACAGTTTCGCACTACCACGGTAACTATGCCCCAATTCAAAACAATGTATGATACCAGTGGCGCTCATCCGCTGGGGACCCCCCGGGATCGGGGGGCGGGAAGGACATAACTCTGTGATGTACATGTGCCCGATGGTAGGTTCAGGTACTGATGAACCGCAGTCCTCAGACAGGTCCATGCAATTCTTCCTGGTGAGCAAGGGCTGTATCACATGGACAGGCGGGGTCAGGTTGCGTTTGATCTCAGGTTTGTGCTCACCTTTCCTGTGCGCCTTTACCACAATAGCTAGCCTACTAGCACGTTGCAGATTCACACATTTCCATATTTTTGATGTTTCCACAACCCCCACCACTCCAACCCACTACAGATGCTATATACATTGGCCTCCTGGCAAAGGCCACCCAAAAAAGGGCAATTCTCATGACATGACCAGGGTGCGCGATACCGTACCCACCCGTTCGTTGTGCCCAAATGCAACACTGCTTTTATGCGACCCTCTGTGCTGTGCGACGAAGGGGGGCTGGGTTGATACACCCAGGGGGAACATTCGGGCCGCCTGTGGCTTTTGGCTCGTGAGATAGACTGTCTCTCATTAGACACCACTACTTGGGACTGCTTCTGTCCTCCTTCCTCCCTCTGACATACTCTCACCGGATTTCTTACATGCACTACTTTTCCTAGGAGGGATACATTAACCAACTCCGGTGCACGTGTGTTTGTACCCGCTGAGTTCCTACACATTCTACATTCCATTTTGTTTTTTCCCTTGTTTAGGCCCTGTGCGAAATATGTTTCTTCCTTGGCCCCTATTGACAGTGGTTGTAGGACGGTTGGTCTCCCAATAGTCGACATAGCGTGTCAGTACCTGGGATCCTCCACACATTTCATTCCCCCCTCTCGCACCCCTGGTAATTGCATTGTTCAGGTTGGGCTGATTCCACCTCGGATCATCACCAAGATGTCTGAGCCCTGCATCGGCTCTGTATCCACTATCTGGAATCACGCAGAATCCCTGTTGTCACTAGTGCTCACCAGGCTCTTGCCTCACCAGCACCGTTGTCTCGTGGTTGGTGCATTGCCCTGGGCTACAAACACTGCTCGGACTGCTAACATGTGAGAGCCCTGCCCACTGTTGACGCCCTCACAGTGGACATCTTCTGTCACACTCCCGTGTTTGTGGCGACTGGGTTGTCGGGGTGCCCCTGTAGGATAGCAGTGGATGTGTTTGTTGTGACGCAGTCATGTTTCCCCTGGGATGTATGCCTTAGGTGAAACAATACCCCATGTAAAACCTTTCCCTTTCCCCCTTTTCATTTCCCCCCCCTCCAGGGCTCACCTGCGGTGTCCTTCTTGCATACCCAGGGCTGTGTGTCAGCAGGATAGCAATGCAATATGCAACCAATGCGGTCTGCATTTGGATGGATGCTAATATTGCTACCGTGGTAATCCAACAAATGTACAATTAGGGCCTGTCGATGTGATGGGGACCCGCGGCACACCTCAACCCCTGCCTTGCATGCTGGCCAGGCTACAATCAGTGGATGGCCCACTCCACCACTATATCCAGGGCCCTGAACACACCTTATCTGAGGCCTGTCAAAGCATTTGCACCCATGCCTAGCATTACCCCTGTACATGTAAGTCTGGAGTCGGGGACCCTGTGCAGCAGCCGGGACATCACCGTGGCCCTTGAGGGCACACAACAAGGGCCCCAAGGTGTACATGCACGGCCTTTTCTGCCCACTGGGGTCACCCCGCGGGGCCCGGTGGTGTTGTGAGAGAACCCTTAGCTGTCACCCACATGTGGGAGTGTTGGCGTCAGGCCCGGGGTATGTTCTGGGAACCGCTGT